>JALMQS010000075.1:3082042-3219587 GCA_024734495.1 Forficula auricularia
AATTAGTCTAATAAAATAGTAATTGGAGACTCATAGAAGGTCCACACTGTTCCATCAAACCAAAGTTTCCGTTTTGTATATAATTGTAGTTTGTGTGAAATTTGAGGTGTTTCGGAAATATTTATAACAGATGTTAGGTTAGAAGAAAACTATTTGGTGTAGTTTTTTATGTATTTAATTTGGTGTACGTTTGCGCTGCAAAGGTTAATAATAATAATAAAATATAATCTGTGAATCAACAGGTGCTGAAGAAGGACTGTTCCGTCCGAAACCTTTACAGCGCAAACGTACACCAAATTAAATATATAAAAAAACTACACCAAATAGTTTTCTTCTAACCTAACATCTGTTATAAATATTTCCGAAACACCTCAAATTTCACACAAATTACAATTAGTCTAATAAGTTTAATATTACGAAAGTTTTTTTTTAATGCAATCGAATGCAAGAAGGGGTGCACCAGTAAAGATGCAGCCCCTATGGATCTCGAAAGACCCTTGCATTACCGAAGAGAAGGGAAAGTTGATTAAGTGAGAGGGTGAAGACGTAGGTGTCTATGCACTCGGGTTTTGAAGGTTTGAAGATTATAAGTGCTGGGGAAGATGGAGGCTGGGAGAGAAGTTCCAGTTCCTTGAAGTCATGGGGATACTTAGGTATTGGCGAATGAAGTGGTCCGGCACTTTTCTAATTTGACCGCGAGAGAGTGTTGGGAGTCGGCAAAACGCGTGCTACGTGCAAAGCATGCTTTGGGGGAATTACTGATTTTATCTCATCAGAGCACCTGCCGTGATAGTATCTATAGAAAAGGGAAAGGGCAGAGACATTTCTTCGATGAGCTAGCGAGTCGAGGGAGTCGGTGAGGGTAGAATCGTCAATTAGTTTGACGGCTCGTTTCTGAATTGCATCCAGGGTAGCAAGAGAATATTTTGAGGCTCCTCTCCATAGATGAGAGCCGTATTCGAGACAGGGGCGGATTTGGGCATTGTAGATGGTGAGAAGTTGTGGGGGTTTGTAAAATCGCTTGGACCTGAATAAGAAGCCAATCTTCCTTGCTGCAGATTTCGCCACAGAGGAGATGTGTTCATTCCAAGACAGGTCAGATGCGACAGAGACGCCCAACATGGATAGGCTGTCACACATTTTCAGGGTATTCGAATCGAAGTTAATATCAGTTAAATTTTTGTTTTCGCGTCTAGAATTTAGACAACATTGAGTCTTGTTTGCATTAAAGTTAACTAAATTTTGAGAGCCCCATTTATTCAGTTTGTCTAGGTCGAGAGTGATTGAGGAGGGAACATTGTTTGGACTAACGTATGAAATTTAAATGGCTTTTGGTTCGTACTATAGTGGATATGTTAATTTTTAAAGGAGGATGAATAAAATTCAAATTTCTTTTTTCTATTAATAGTAATTTTTTATTTATTCAAATGGTTAATCAAGATATTTCGAGAGAACTACGGCATCTCTTCCTCAGTGGAAACCACCAGCTCACCGAATTGATTTAGATTTCATTAAAAATGAATGTTAATAATATGGTTGGGTCATCATGTATTGTGAAATTGTATTTATGTATATGGTTAGGCCTGGTACATTATGAAATAGTAATCTTAAATAAAAATGTTTTTATTTGATTTATGTATGTATAAATTAATAAAGTAAAGGGTGTGTAGTTTCACAGTGAATGAAATAAAACTCAAAGAGGTTTATACAAACTCAATATATTTCGGATTATTAGTCCATTATCAGGAGTTTACAAGTTAAAACTATACACCCTTTACTTTATTAATTAATATCATGTTTCACCTAAAACCTACACCACTTTCCCTTATGTATGTATGTATGTGTTTTCGTGTCCATGAGTATATATGCACATATTGTATTATATTATAAAAATTAATGTAAAGATTCCCAAACAAGAAAATTGAATAAATAAACTGTACTTAAATAAATAAATATAGTGTATGGTTAAGATAGGATAGTTTAATTATTAGCTAATTAAGTTTGTTTATTTATATTGTTGACTTTGTTAATAATAAATCGCTTGAATGTTTATTATGTATTAGGAATTCTGTTAAATAAAACCTATAAGTATATTCAGAGGTGTAATCGAAAATAATTTAAATTAAAAATTTTGAATCCATAAATTTAGATTGTCATTCAAAATGGAAAGAATGGATTTTAATTGAAAGTACTATTTTCTTAACTTAATTATTCTTGGAGAATTAAACTTGGCTGCACCTTACTAGCCCAGTAAAAAGGGGAGTTTCAGCTTACAGAAAACATTTTTTTGTCTAGGATCGTTTGGTATGGTGTGGATATGCCAAATCTAAGTTTGTGACCTGGAAAGTGTGGGGGACAACTTTTGGTCACCGAAAAACCTCGAAATTTTGGGACTTTTTCCAATTTTTAGCTTATAAACTTGATCCCTATCACATTCTCTAGTAAACTTTATTTACTTGAACGTTTACTTGGAACACTTTTTTGATAAAACTCTTAGATTTATAGATATCCTACATTTTCCGGAAAGATTAAGATCCGAATGTGAATATATCGGCTGGTAAAATGTGCTTGTGCCCGATGCCAATAAATAATAATAAAAAAAAGATCCGAATCCTCAAAATACTGGATATCTATAAATCTAAGAGTTTTATAAAAAGAAGTGGTCCAAGTAAACGTTCAAGCCAACAAAAAAAACTGCGATTTTTTGCAAAAAAATGCATTTTTTTCAAAACTTCAACCTCATTGCGGCACGGGTTTAAAATTAAGATGAAACATTGTTTGAGTTGTAGCAAATTTATTCTAGTTTAAAAATATATTTAGTGGTCTTTGTCGAAAAAGTGCTCGTTCATGGTCAAAATGTGAAATAAACGAAAAAAGTGTGAGTTTTTGGGCTATTCAATAATGATCCCGCGTGCTGTTTTTTGGATCCCCATTAATAATCGAACTACTGGACAAATTTGGCATTTTTTTAATCAACGTGAAATTTTGTATTCTTTGAACGGTTATTTACAAAATGTGAACTGTTTTCGAGTTATAAGCGAAATACTGGAAAAAGTCCGAAAATTTCGAGGTTTTTCGGCCAAAAGTTGTCCCGGTCGTAAACTTAGATTTGGCATATCCACACCATAATTGAATCGGTGAGTTGAAAAAGGTACACATTCCAAGCGCATAAACTTTCGGAAAACTAAAAAAAACTGATTTTAAAAAACAATTATGTTTAAAATAATTTGTTTATATGTGCAATTTTGTTTGCCACACTGAGATCTACAAATTTGCCATTGACAACTTTTTTGTAAAAAAATTATTTTTCAAAAATCAGTTTTTTTTTAGTTTTCCGAAAGTTTATGTGCTTGGAATATGTACCTTTTTCAAATCACCGATTCAATTAATGTAAGCTGAACCACTTTTTGGATCCTCTATTTACTGGAATATTCCTAGATTTCACTACTTTTACAAACTTGGCCAGGTTTTTTCACAGAAATGTTTTGGGTGGGTATTTACATAGACTATTGAATTTATTCTCATAAATTCAACAACTCACCTACTTATTATAATACTAGCTGCAAGGTCCGCCTTCGGAGGCCCTCTTGCTACAAAATTTAGTTGAGTTTGGTCCAAAAGCAAGAATTTTCATTTTTTGACCCTCCCCCTCATTTTGGGTGGCTAGTTTTTGCATTTCTACCTCTCTAGAGGTCCACGGATTATGTATACAAAATTTGGTTGAGTTTGCTCCAAGGGCAAGAATTTACATTTTTTCACCCTCCCACCCTTTTTAGGGGGAATTTTTTTAAACAAAAGTTGTCAGAAATCACATCCTCTACAACTTTGATTATAATAAAATTTGCCGTAGGGTTAATAGTTTAGGAGTTATTTGATAATTTTCATTCGTGCGCCCCCCCCCTCCAAACCCCCTTTTGGGGTCAAAATATCAAAACGTTATATAGCTATAAACGTAAGTTAGAAGACATTAGATGCAAATACAGGGGAGGATTTAAGAGACCCAGGACCCCTAGGCACTTGACATTTGCCCCCCCCCCCACACACCATCTCGAAGCTATTTTGGAAATTTAGTTTACAGAACATATCTTTTTTTTTTTAATTTATTCAAGAACATTGTATTTGTAGGAGCATCTAGTCTTTTTAATGTACAATATTAGGCCAATTTAATTACAAAGAAAATAAACAATATGATACAAACAGATCAAGAGAAAAAAATGTAAAAAGAAAACAACAATTATATGGAACAAAAAAAATAAATATACTGAATATAGAGAAAAGAATAAAACTAAAAAATGACAATATATAGGATATAGACAAAAGAAGAGAGGAAAAAAGAAATTTTTAATCGACTTTAATGAGTTTAATAAACATCAGAATAATACAGTCTATGTTACTATATAGTTACGTTATTCTATAAAATTTATACAATCTTACGGCGAACTTTCTTCTGTGCAAAAGAACGAATGACGTCTTCATAGTCAATTGACTGCATTATTTCTGACTCTATGTACATTACAGAGAGTGAATTGAGCCTGTTCTCTCCTATGTTAGATCTTAAGTAATTCTTTACTCTCTTTAGCGCTGAAAACGACCGTTCTGCTGAGCCGTTTGACGCTGGTGTACACAACAGCATTCGGAACGCAATTCCTACGTTTGGATAAATGTGCTTATGTAAATGGAGCAGCAATCCAACGTAAAAACTCTTAGTAATTTTAATGAGAATGTTAAGCGATATTTGTTTAGCCAGAGATTGTGATTGCATACTTGTATGATATTTGTAATGCCTGTTGTAGATCCCTTGTGATCTTTTTAGGTTGAAAAAAAAAGATTCCGCAACCGGGGCCCCCAGGCCCGGGCCTTGTGGTCCTAGGCGGAAATCCAGCACTGTGCAAATATGAAATTTCATAATAATCCCTTCAGCCGTTTTGACGTGAATCGTGAGCAACTTTTCGCGGAAACCACACAAACATACACACAGGCAGACATACAGGAATTTTGTTGAGGGTGTTTTCGTTCATAACTTTGCTTGAAACGTGTGCAACCAAAATTTGGTGTGATTTGGACCAATGTACAGAGAAAATCTTTAATTTTATATATATATAGATATAGTAAAATAAAGAAGAGCTAAAAAATAAACATATAGATATAGATTTATTTACTTTTTCAACAATATAAATAAACAATCAATAAAATATTTAAAAGAAAACAAATTAATAAATAATTAATTAGATTTAATTATTCCTCTACTACTCTGGGTAAAAAAAAACCTTATAAATTATAATTTAATAAATAGGTAAGTAAGTATATAAGAAATTTTCAAATATCTTCTAATTATAATAAACATTAAAAAGTTTATTTGAGAGTTGACCTCACATTCAATACATACCAGTACATTTTATATTTCAATTTTTTTTTTCTCAATTGATAAAATAATGTTTTATAGCATTTATTTGACACATATATATATATATATATTTTGACAATTGACACTAAGGAAAAAATAAAATTATTAAATATTTATCTATATAGATATAATACGTAGGGCTTAACTAATATTAACATATTGATTATTGATAAGATATATTTAATTGACGTGACACTAACCTGGTTTAATCCTGCACAATCTGATAAAAAAATTTAATGAAAGTTTTTCCTCAAAAATATCCGTGGTGCAATAAGAAGCTGCAGGCTGGCCATTAGACGTCACTCCAACCTAGTTCACAGAAATCCCTAGAGATGGCAGATCAATACACAACATGTCCCGGGCCAGGTCGCGGCCCTCTAAAGGTTTTTTGGTAAACCTCGGAAAAAACTTAATAATGATATTTACTTATAGTCCAGACAAATTATTGTATTGATTCCTGTAAAGATTTTATTGCTAGAATACCTTTATTGGTACTCCAATATTATTACCCTAAGTTTTTCCCCCAAATCTGTGTTGTGGAGATTTTTCTACGCGCCTCAAAATGAGAAAATTTCGGAGTTTTTCTTGCATAACTCTAAAACGACTTATCAAATCAAAAAGATATTAATTAGATAAATTAAAGCGCTTTAAATTACGCGTAAAATGATAACAATTTTATCTATTTAGATTAAATAGAACCGATTCTAGCGCCTGTCAAAAAACAGCCCCCGGGATCACTTTTGAATAACCCTAAAACTCGTACTTTTTTCGATTTTTCCCCATTTTGGCCATGAAGGAGCACAATTTCGACAAAGACCACTCTATACATTTTTAAACTATATTAAATTTTCTACAATTAAAATAAAGTTTTGATAAAAATCGCAGTTTTTTCCTTCATAAACGAAAACCACTCATTATAGAAACTTGATTCCTATCTTATTCTCTAGTAAATTTTGTTGACTTAAAGGTTTACTTGGACTACTTTTTTGACAAAACTCTTAGATTTATAGATATCTAGCATTTTCGACAACGGTTTTGAGGATTCGGATCATATCCTGTCCGGAAAATGTCAAATATCTATAAATCTAAGAGTTTTATCAAGAAAGTGGTTCATGTGAACATACAACTAAATACAATTTCCTAGACAATGAGATAAAAATTACGTTTTTAGGATGAGTGGTTTTAATTTTACTGAAGGAAAAACTGCGATTTTTTGAAACAATTGATCATTTTCTGTCATGGAAAATGCTCGATATCTATAAATCTAAGAATTTTAACAAAAAAGTTATTCAAGTAAACGTTCAAGTCAACTAAATTTCCTAGACAATGAGATATGAATCGAGTTTCTAGAATGAGTGGTTTTCATTTTATGAAGAAAAACTATGCTGTTTTTGCAAAAATACTGCAAACTTCAACCTCATTCCGGCACGGGTTATTATTATCTAATTAAGATGAAACTTTGTTTAAATTCTAGCAAATTTAATCTGAGTTAAAAATGTTAGAAAACAGGAAGTTGCTATTGAAGACATATGTATAGAGCATAGCCATGTGCAGGTGTGAAACCGGACAATTATAAAGCGGAGAGAAGAGATTAGAGGCTTTCGAAATGTGGTGCTACAGAAGAATGATGAATATCACATGGATGGATAAAATTACAAATGAAGAAGTTCTTGGAAGAATCGGAGAAAGAAGAACCTTGTGGAAGAGTCTGAAGAAGAGAAGAGGTCGAGATGATGGGGCACACACTGAGACATGGGGGACTGCTTAGGGATGATACCTTGAGGGAGGTGGGAAAGAAAAGGGAAGGGAAGACCTAGATTAGAATATTTCAACAAAATAATTGGGGATATGAGATGCCAGACATTTAGAGAGGTCAAACAGCTGGCGGGGGACAGAGTCGAGTGGAGACGGATTGTTGCATCAAACCAGTCTTAGGACTGTATACTCAATGATGATGATAAAAATGTATAGAACAGTCTTTGTCGAAAATCTGCTTCTTCATGGTCGAAATGGGAAAGAATTGAAAAAATACGAGTTTTAGGATATTCAAAAGTGATCCCGGGGTTTGCTTTTTGAAAGGCGCCAGTACCGGTTCTACTTAACCTAAATAAATGAAATTGTTATAATTTTACGCGTCAATTTAAAGATCTTTAATTTATCCTAGAAATACCTTTTGATTTGATAAGCTGTTTTAGAGTTATTCAAGAAAAACTAAAATAAACTGTAACGGATCGTTGCTAAACTTTATCCAAATTCATTTGAAATATTAATATGTTTATTCCTTTATTATTAATCAGATATCACTTGCAATTTGCAGTTCATGTTGACTTTAATTCAAAAATAATGATCGTTTCTCATTTAACAGTCGAGGAATAAAAATTCTACATTAGATTTTTGACCCTTCGGTTATTGTTGGTAACCATTGCTGAAGACATGGAGGAATCGACTTAAAATCAAAAATAACGATCGATTCTTATCTAATACTAGAGGAATAACCTTATTGCATTCCATTTTTGATGTTTTGACTACTATTAATGGCAACCTCTATTGAAAGCTTGGAATATTAATTTAAATATTAAGAAAATAAAAAATTAATTATCGATAAAAATAATAGACTGTATGTAGGTTTAATTAGAATTTAATATAAATTTTTGGATTATAAAATATGAATTTTAAAATTGAATACAAATAAGTGAGGTTATGAATAACTTAAAACTATATAAATAAAGATAAGAAGTTCAAAGTTCAGCTAATTGCAAAAATACAAATATGCACAAAAATATAAGCAAGGTTTATATATAAATAAATTATATACAAATTAAAGTAATAATATAATTAATTCAACTTAAGATGAAGAAAATGGACGTATGCTTCCGTTCAATTTTATTAAAAATTAATTAATTAACGCCAATTGCGTTTTTAGCACAAATTGCTAAATATATAGCCATATGATCGAAGCGTGCAACACAATTTAATCTATTTTCTATTTGGTTGTAAATCAAATAAACAAATAGAAAAAACTCAAGATCAATCTCAATTGATGAGATAACAAATAAATATATGCTTGCGATTTATCTGCTATTAACATGAATTTTGAGCACTCTCAATAATTCATACTAACGCTCTCTGCGTAGGTTCAAAATAAAAGGGGTTTTTGTTGCTTCAAGGTTATTTTATTTTTATTTTATTCGATATACGGGAGTTATCCCAGTTACAATATACATTTTTATACAATAAATCAACAATTTAACAAAACTAAAATACTAATTTATAGTCTTAATTATTTTTATAGAGAAAAGTTTGCGGAATTTAACACAATGTAATGCATTTATTTCTATTATAATTATATTATTTCATTTAAATTGAGTAGGTAACAATTATTTTTATAGATAAATTTAACAGAACAAAAGTCACATTAATAGATAGATAAATAGTACACAGATAGATACATACAGTGAAGCTAATATAAAGCATGTAATAATATAATACAATCTATTAGACAATTAATCGTAGTGTGAGCAATATCTTTTGATATCCCTCACACCACATGAAAAGAAGTCCAATTGTGAGGAGTTTGCCTTTAGCATCACTCTATTCAGCCCTGTATTTTTTGAATAATTAGTATTACAAATGGGGATAAAAAAGGTTTCGACAATGCGACTGTAATATTGAGGTACTTTGAAATTAATATATTGGAGAATTTCACAACAATCAATCAGACCATTCAACAGTTTTCGAAGGAATATCAAGTCATTTTGTAGTCTACGGGATGACAAACTTTGGATATTTAGTTCGGTTCTTAAGAGTCTAGAAGAGGGATAGTTATATGGGGTAAGAGAGTTATTAGTTGATGAGAATTTATATGATATAATTTTTAAAAATTTATTTTGCACTCTTTCAATTTGGTCAATTTGATGTTGGACATGCGGTGACCAAATCAAACTGCAGTATTCCAGCTTGCTTCTTACTAGGGAGTTAAATAGTATTTTTAGGCAGTTGGAATTTTTGAAATTTTTTGTATTTCTATATATAAATCCCAGAAGTTTAAAAGACTGACCACAAATATTTTCTATATGAAGACAAAAAGAGAGAAGACTCGAAGGTAACTCCCAAATCGCATATGTGATCAACCTGAGAAAGAAAGCTACCGCCTATTGAATATGATAGTATAGGTCGAATTTTATGTCTGTGAAAAGATACAACATAGCACTTATCAATGTTAAGCCCCATGCCATTATTCTCACACCATTCATATAGTCTATTAAGATTTGATTGTAGACAAGTAATATCAATATTATTGCTTATTCTTTTATATATTTTTAGATCATCCGCAAATAGAAGAAATTCAACATCAGTAAACACTGAAAATATATCGTTGATATATAGTAGAAATAAGAGAGGCCCCAAATGAGAGCCCTGGGGGACTCCTGAAGGAACATCAATCACTTCAGAGGTGGAGTCATTAATTTTGACGGTTTGCTTTCGATCCAATAAATAGGTTTTAAACCAATTTATTAATTTACCTGTAACTCCATTATCACAAACATATGTGCAAATTTGAGGTTAAAAGATGATTTTCCTTATTCTGGTCATCTGATCGGGAGAAACAAAATAAACAGATTAATAAATTCAATTAATTAAGGATATGCAAATATATAGAAACATAATTCAGAGATGAAGATAAAAAACCTTTTACCTGATCGGGAGAGAAACAAGCGGCGATTTCATGGTAAAATTCAACAATTTTCCACTTTGCGAGGGCTATTTGTAAGGCAGACAGAAATAGATAAGAAAGGGATCAATAATTGATTGATATAATTAAAATTTTACTCACGCTATCACAAAAGCTAGGACCATTCCTAACGACATCAAAATAAGAAGTGAGTTTAAGATAAATTGGTGATTAGCTTAGAAGAAAAGCAAGGAAATAGATAGTAGATAGCAAATAGTGCCTCAAAAAATCGAGATACACAGCTCCATCTATTTTTCCATTCGACACGGAGGTAATTTTGAAAACGAATATTTCGAGAGCTCAATTTGCTAGCACCAATCGACTTAAAATCAAAAAGACTAAATTCTTTTATGGCAAACAACTCAAGCTTCATCAAAGAGTCAGGACCCAGACAGGCCATCGCAATACTCTCCCATTATATTCTATAGAATATAAATGTGAAAGTAAAAAAATGGATAAGATGTAAAGTGGATTTATAAATTAAAATTGTTTATTTAAAGAACTGTATTTATTTATTTGTTATTCTAATGATAAAATTGAGAACATTGCTATAAAGGAGAATCCCGACATTACCGCTCTTTTTCTGATGTAGACGGAATATTCTCACGAAGTTCATATATATTAATGAATAAAAAACAATAGGACACACACACATTTGATTAAAACAGAGTTTCTCAAATTGAAATCCCCCCCCCCCTTTATATGAAATCCTTCTTTGTTCAATCGGGAACATTCAAAAGCAGATCAAGAAATATCTGAACGTTTGTGCGGTACTCTGATCTTGGTTGTTCATTAGTCTCGGGCACCCAAATTAGGCCGCTAATTGTTATGCAAATGATCCCGACAACATTTCCACTCGCTGCTGCTTCAATTTTTTCAATTTAGAATGTTTTCTGTTTTTACATGTTATGTGTGTATTTAAATTGGTTTATTTTTTAGTCTTGGTAGAATCTTGTAATTAAATTGTGACCTACTTCTTACCGAGCCGATTTTTTGGAAAATTTGTACAACATACCAGTGGGGTGCGGTCCATGGATGCTGTGGAACGTCAAGAGTATTTCCATAACGTGTCAAATTTGAATCACTTGTAGCTTTATTTATCTAATAGCCCAGTAAATAGTGGGGTTTCAGCTTACATTAATTGCCGGAAAAAGATTTTGGTGGCCGAAAAACCTCAGATTTTCAGACTTTTTCCAATTTGTCGCTTATAACTCGAAAACAGGTTCATATTTTATAAATAACCGTTCTATCTACTCTTATTAAACGAGCAAAAATTGTTTATATATTTATTTGTTTGTATATATATTTGTATCATTGTTCTATTTTGAAAACGGCTCTACCGATTTTGATGAAACCAACTCTATTAACAAGTTTTGAGGATAAGAAAACGATCTGACTAGGTCTGGACCTCTACAAATTTCGTCTTAATTGATCTTTTCTTAATTAAAGTAATTATTTATAGATGAAAATCTCAATAAAAAAGTTTGTTTATATTTTTTTCAATTTTTTTTTTTTGGCTTTTCGGCCTTTCTAGCCATAAGCCTAATTACGATACTAGTTATATATTTTTTAAAATTTGTCTCTACCCCCTGGGGTCAGATTTTAGCTGGATGCCTCGAGTCGGATTCGAACCCGGGTCCCCTGGTTAGCTCGCTGTCACGCTACCGCCTAGCCTATCTGACCCCCCCCATTTTTTTCAATTATCTTTTATTTATTAATTGGTTTTTCAATTTTAAAACCCACTAATACTTTATATCAAATATTGTTATATATTAGAATTTACCAATTTAATTAATTAAAATTCCTCTTATTAAAAAACACTTAGTAAAAATATTATCGCAAGTTAGAAGATCAAGTAGAGTCGATGGTGGGGAAAGTAATCTCCGAAATCGAAGCCTCAAATACAATGTATACATTATTTTATGTAAAAAATTGCTTCAATAAAATTATTATTTATTTAATTGATTAAAAAACTTAGATAAATTGTTATTTAATTTAAAAAAAAATTATACGGAATTATATATATTTGTATTTTTTTTAAATTTGTTTGCCATGCATCGCTCGGTGGCTCCAGGTACTAGTAAATTAAAAAGGACAAAATTTCACTTCGAGTCAAAAAAGAAATGCAAAATTGGTCCAGTAGCTCGATTTTTAATGGGGATCCAAAAAACAGCCCCTGGTATCACTTTTGAATATCCCAAAAACTAGCACTTTTTTCGATATTTTCCCATTTTGGCCATGAAGGAGCACGTTTTCAACAAAGACCACCCTATATATTTTTAAACTAGATTAAATTTGGTACAATTAAAACAGAGTTTCATCTTAATTGGATATTGGTAACCCCTTCCGAAAAGAGTTTGAAGTTTTGAAAAAATTCAATTTAAAAAAAAAAAAACGCAGTTTTTTCCTTCATAAAATAAAAACCACTGAACCTAGAAATTTGATTTTAATCTCATTGTCTAAGAAATTTTATTGACTTAAACGTTTACATGGACTAATATTTTGATAAAACTCTTAGATTTATAGATATTCAGAATTTTACATGACAGGATTCGAACCATAGCCCAGACCAATCTATGTTTGCGACCTCGAAAGTGTGGGAGACAACTTTTGGTGATCGAAAAACTTCGAAATTTTCGGACTTTTTCCAGTTTTTAGCTTATAACTCAAAAACAATTCATATTTTCTAAATAACCGTGCTATAGTAAATAAAAGAAGATAAAATTTTGCGTCATTTAAAAAAAAATTAATTCAAAATTGGTCCAGTAGTTCGATTTTTAATGGGGATCCAAAAAACAGCCACTTTTGAAAATCTCAAAAACTCGCACTTTTTTCGATTTTTTCCAATTTTGACCATGAAGAAGCACGTTTTCGACAAAGACAACTCTTTATATTTTTAAAATAGATTAAATTTTCTACAATTGAAACAAATTTTCATCTTAATTGGATAATGGTAACTTGTGCCGAAATGAGGATGAAATTTTGAAAAAATTCAATTTTGAAAAAAAAACGCATTTTTTTCCTTCATAAAATAAAAACCACTCAACCTAGAAATTTGATTTTAATCTTATTGTCTAAGAAATTTTATTAACTTAAACGTTTACTTGGACTACTATTTTGATAAAACTCTTAGATTTATAGATATTCAGAATTTTACATGACAGGAAATGATCCATTGTTTCAAAGAATTTTCATAAAATGAAAACCACTCATCTTAGAAACTTGATTTCTGTTTCTATCTCTCTATGATAAATTAAAGAGGGCAAAATTTCGCGTCTATTGAAAAAATGAAATGGAAAATTGGTTCAGTAGTTCGACTTTTAATGGGGATCCAAAAAACAGCCACCCGGATCACTTTTGAATATTCCAAAAACTCGCACTTTTTTCGATTATTTCCCTTTTTTGACCATGAAGGAGCAGGTTTTAGGCAAAGACGATTCTATACATTTTTAAACTAGATTAAATTTGCTACAATTAAAACAGAGTTTCATCTTAATTGGATAATGGTAACCCGTGCCGCAATGAGGTTGAAGTTTTGAAAAACTTTAATTTTATATTATTTTGAGGATAAATAAATAAATAAATAAATAAATCTTTATTTCTCGACCTGCTTAGAGGCACAAGTCCTCGGTGGCTAGGTCCTCCAAACATCAATACAATCTAGCTACAATACATTAATAAACATCAATACAAATTAATTACAACAATTTAACAAATAATAAACAAGTAAAAAAAAAAAAAGAAGAAAAAAAAAATAGAAATGTATGCTCATTAACAAATAACATGACCATAGATTTCCATCAAAAGACAAAAAGTAATTTAAAAATTCCGCGCAAAAACCCGATACCAGGAGCAAGCGACGCATTAGCCATCCCGGCATTTGCCATAAGCTGTTAAGGAAACCTGGTCAAAACCTTAACAAGGATGGTATGACCTCTCTCTACCTCACCTAATCTCTGCTTGTGAGAACTAAATAAAATTTTGCCCAACTCTAGGACATTAGGACTTGACAAAATTTATAATTGATTTAATCATAGGGGGCAGAGGACTATAATCCCAAGTAGTAACAGACAGACTGTTCCACAAATCAATGCCAGATCCTACAAATGAATGTAAACCGATATTTTTCAAGAATCTTGGCTTACGAATCTTTTTTCTATGATCAGCTCTACCTAAATAATTTGGTTCCTGAAATCTATTCGTTATTTCCTCCCAACTCCTAAAACCCTTATAGGCTTTGAAAATCACTTTCAATTTAGCCCATTCCCTTCTCTCCAATAAACTAGACCATCCTAATTCATTAATCATTGAAGTGACACTACTAAACCTATCAAATTTACCAAAAACAAATCTAGCCGCCCTCCTTTGTACCATATCAATTTTTCTCTCTAATCGTTGTGGATGTTTGTCCCAAACCACAGAACAATACTCTAAATTAGGTCTTACATAAGTTAAATAAACTTTTGACTTGACTTCTCTAGATGTACCCTTCAAAATTCTACCAAACATCCCCAATTTCCTATAAGCCTTATTGACTATATAACTAATATGCATATCCCACTTTAAATTTGCCTGAATATGTATGCCTAAATATTTATAAAATTTAGATTCATTGATAATATTTCCACCAATGTAATAATTTTGAGGATTTGGATCATATTCTGTCCGGAAAATGTAGGATATCTATAAATCCAAAAATTTTAACAAATAAGTGGTCCAATTAAATGTTCAAGTCAACAAAACTTTCTAGAGATTGAAACAGAAATCAAGTTTCTAAGATGAGTGGTTTTCATTTTATGAAAATTCTTTGAAACAATGGATCATTTCCTGTCATGTAAAATTCTGAATATCTATAAATCTAAGATTTTTATCAAAATAGTAGTCCAAGTAAACGTTTAAGTTAATAAAATTTCTTAGACAATAAGATTAAAATCAAGTTTATAGGTTGAGTGGTTTTTATTTTATGAATGAAAAACTGCGTTTTTTTTTAAAAAAAAAATTGAATTTTTTCAAAACTTCAACCTCATTTCGGCACAAGTTACCATTATCCAATTAAGATAAAAATTTGTTTCAATTGTAGAAAATTTAATCTATTTTAAAAATATATAGGGTAGTCTTTGTCGAAAACGTGCTCCTTTATGGTCAAAATTGAAAACAATCGAAATAAGTGCGAGTTTTTGAGATTTTCAAAAGTGGCTGTTTTTGGATCCCCATTAAAAATCGAACTACTGGACCAATTTTGAATTTATTTTTTTTAATTGACGCAAAATTTTATCTTCTTTTATTTACTATAGAACGGTTATTTAGAAAATATGAACTGGTTTCGAGTTATAAGCTAAAAACTGGAAAAAGTCCGAAAAATTTTTCGGTCACCAAAAGTTATCTCCCACACATAGATTGGTCTGGGTTATGGTTCGAATCCTGTCGGGTGCTCAATCATTTTTTTCAGAATATAATTAAATAGTTCTCGATATGTAGAATAAACCATCAGAATATTAAATATAAATTTTTTTTAAAATTTCGCGGTGCCCTTGAATTAAAAACAAATAAAAACTAATTAAAAAAAAAAGTATTTTTATTACAAAATAAGCTGACGTGTTCTGATGTGGCCATACACTTCACTTTACCATACAACCTGGCCTCTAAAATTATTTATAATCATGTAGGGGGGGGGGGTTAGTTTTTGCATTTTTATACTTCTGGGGTCCCATTGATTATATATACAAAATTTGGTTGAGTTTGGTAAATGGGCAAGATTTTCATTTTTTGATCCTATACTCACCCCCCCCATTTTGGGCGGTTAGTTTTTGCATTTTTAGACTTCTGGGGTCTCACTGATTATGTATACAAAATTTGGTTGGGTTTGGTAAATGGGCAAGATTTTCATTTTTTGACCCTATACCCCCCCCCCGTTTTGGGCGGTTAGTTTTTGCATTTTTAGACTTCTGGGGTCCCACTGATTATGTATACAAAATTTGGTTGAGTTTGGTCAAATGGCCTAGATTTTTAATTTTTCACCCTCCCCCTCCACCCCCTTAATTTTGGGACGATATGTACCAAAATCTAATCAGCTCTTAATCTCAATGGACCAAAACTACGTGTGAAATTTGGTTTCGATATTCACACTAGTTTTTGAACTAGCTCGTCCACAAAAATTTGGTAACGCACAGACTAACCGACATTTTGACAAAACAATTATTATCTCGAAAAATATAATTTTTTCGATGTTCACTTATTAGAGCTTTTTTGTAGACCGAAATGCCATGGTTTCGCTCAATTTTTTTTAATCAAAATAGTTTAAGCCGTTTTTGAGATATTTCGAACAAAATAAGGAAAAAAACCCACTTTTTTCATGCACGATTACAATACTTGACCATACCCTGTATGGTAAAGTAAAAATGACATCTTGTTCGATATAATTTCTCTTAATATGAATCTGGACTGCTTCATTCAAATTCTGTAATAATAATTTACCAGTCGGTCTACGGAAACTAATTTAAACTTATCTTTGCAATAATATTTAATTTTATTTATTTATTTATTTATATTTTGTGTGACTTTTTGGTTTCTTTTAATCCGTTTCGGAGATGTCGAATTTCTTTATCTTCTGAGGTCCATTATAGGCTATTTGCTTTACACGATTTCAAATCGTGAGTTTTTTTTTTCATTTTTCATTCTCTTTATTTAAAATAATGATGTTTTATTGGCTTGGAGAGTGAAGAATGAAAACTCACATTGATTGCTAGAAGAGACTGGTTGAATATTATTATGAGCCTTTTAAGGAAAGGCTCGGAAAATTTAATCGAAAAATGATTTCCGCTCACGATTGAAATTATTATTAAAAGAATCCCCTATAAGAATTATTGTTGAAGATGTATTTCTTAGGTTTATATGGGGCCATGCCAAATCGGAGGGTTTGTTAAATTTAAATTTTTGTTAGTTGAATAAAAGATTTCACTGTCGATGGTAACAGAATTGTTTTTATTTTAGGTTAAAAATAAAATAAAATGAGAGAGTCTTCTGTTTTTTAAATAAAATAATTTTTAATTATTTCTAGAGACTATAGTTTCGAAGGCATAGCCTTCATCATCAGTCTATCACAAATATTTCAAATTAGTTACAAATTAAGATTTATACATAGAAAATTTGAAAAATATATAATGTCTTTTTCTTCATGTTTCTTCTTGGGAGTTTAGAATATACCTGGATCAATATCTGGGTTACTCTTTTGTTTAGGTATTTTCTAAAGAGTTTTACCTGAATGAATGGAATGTTTTTAAAAAAGGGTCATTGATAATTTCTAGTTTTTCATTTAAAGATTCAATTGGGCTTTTTTCCAAGGATTTTAATATTTCAATGGATTCTTTTAAAGAAAGAATTAAGGGGTCATTGACTTCTTTGATCAATTTAATTTTGGATTGATCTGGAAAACTATGATTGTTAGCATTTAAATGCCCTGCAAATGCATAATTTTCATATTTTAATTTGTAGGCTCTCTTGTGTTCATTGATCCTAATAGATAAATTTCTTTCCGTTTTTCCTATATAAGTTGCATTGCAATCTTGGCATGTCAATTTATATACACCGGATTTTTCATTTTCCGGAATTTTATCTTTAATTTGACTTAATTCACTTCCTAATGTATATGGTGATCTAAAGATTGTTGCGTACCCTAAAGATTTTAATTTATGCTTTATTCTTTCGGACATCTTACCATAATATGGTAATATTAGTTTTGGCAGATCTTTAATTTGGGAATTTTGTGAATAGATTAAATTTAAATTTGATTTTTGAATTTTACCTTTTAATATTTGATCTATTAAATTGCTTTCATAACCATTATTTATAGCTATTTCTTTGATTATCTCTAGTTCTGTTAAAAAATGCTCTTTCTTTAATGGGATACTATTTAAACGGTGGATCATTGAATGGAATGCTGCCAATTTATGTGACATTGGTCGACAAGCCATGTTGTGAATTACGGTATCTGTAGATGTATCTTTCCTATAAATTTCGAATTTTTGATTTCTTTTATTTTTTAACATTTTTTAGTACAGAGTGAGGCATAAAGATCTCCCACATTTTGAATGGGTATAAAAATTGAAAAAATTTGGCGTGATTTGGAGCAATGTACAGACAAAACCTTAATCTATATATATAAAAAATTTTGCCCGATACACTCACTCACTCACTCACTCACTCACTCACTGACTCACTCACTGACTCATCATCAAAACAGCCAGAACCACTGGACATAGAAACATAAAATTTGGAGAGGATATTACATCTATGACCTAGGGGCTCAGTAAGAAAGGATTTTTCGAAATTCGACCCCTAAGGGGGTCAAAGGGGACAAAGTGTGTTTTCACTGATTATGCGATATCTCTTAAGGACAATAAAATATCTATTTGCTTTTTACTTATAAAAATACTAAATTAAAATATCTAAAAACTCATTTCAGGATTTTTTGAAATTCAGCACCCAACTATCCAAAATGTTAGTGGGGGCAAAAATTAAAACTCTCTCCTATCTTGATCAAATTTTGTAGAGTTATTCTTTATTACTTTAAGAAACTATTCCTGTAAAAATCAACTATCAAAATTGACTGTATGGGGGCAGAGGGGGGTGAGCAAATTATAGAAATTTTTAGCTTTTTTAGTACATTTACTCTTTAGAAAACTGTGGATTATTTATTTGCAAATATCTAAAAAATGATTTCAAGATTTTTTGTAATTCGAGCCCCCCCCCCCCTCA
The DNA here is from genome assembly GCA_024734495.1 of Forficula auricularia. Classification (NCBI taxonomy): domain Eukaryota; kingdom Metazoa; phylum Arthropoda; class Insecta; order Dermaptera; family Forficulidae; genus Forficula; species Forficula auricularia. The sequence goes on from JALMQS010000075.1 coordinate 3,100,933, forward strand.
ACTATCCAAAATGTGAGTGGGGGCAAAAATTAAAACTCTCTCCTATCTTGATCGAATTTTGTAGAGTTATTCTTTATTACTTTAAGAAACTATTCCTGTAAAAATCAACTATCAAAATTGACTGTATGGGGGCAAAAGGGGGTGGGCAAATTATAGAAATTTTTAGCTTTTTTAGTACATTTACTCTTTAGAAAACTGTGGATTATTTATTTGCAAATATCTAAAAAATGATTTCAAGATTTTTTGTAATTCGAGCCCCCCCCCCCCAACTATCCAAAATGTGAGTGGGGGCAAAAATTAAAACTCTCTCCTATCTTGATCGAATTTTGTAGAGTTATTCTTTATTACTTTAAGAAACTATTCCTGTAAAAATCAACTATCAAAATTGACTGTATGGGGGCAAAAGGGGGTGGGCAAATTATAGAAATTTTTAGCTTTTTTAGTACATTTACTCTTTAGAAAACTGTGGATTATTTATTTGCAAATATCTAAAAAATGATTTCAAGATTTTTTGTAATTCGAGCCCCCCCCCTCAACTATCCAAAATGTGAGTGGGGGCAAAAATTAAAACTCTCTCCTATCTTGATCGAATTTTGTAGAGTTATTCTTTATTACTTTAAGAAACTATTCCTGTAAAAATCAACTATCAAAATTGACTGTATGGGGGCAAAAGGGGGTGGGCAAATTATAGAAATTTTTAGCTTTTTTAGTACATTTACTCTTTAGAAAACTGTGGATTATTTATTTGCAAATATCTAAAAAATGATTTCAAGATTTTTTGTAACTCGAGCCCCCCCCCCCCAACTATCCAAAATGTGAGTGGGGGCAAAAATTAAAACTCTCTCCTATCTTGATCGAATTTTGTAGAGTTATTCTTTATTACTTTAAGAAACTATTCCTGTAAAAATCAACTATCAAAATTGACTGTATGGGGGCAAATTATAGAATTTTTTAGCTTTTTAGTACATTTACTCTTTAGAAAACTGAGAGTTATATAATATCTAAAAAATAATTTAAACCTTCCAAAATGTGAGTGCTTGCAAAAAATTAATACTCTCTCCGATATAGATCAAATTTTGTAATGTTAGTTTTTAAGGCTATATAAAATGTATGCTGTAAAAATCAATAGCCAAAATGAGTGCGTGGGGGCGAAAGAGGGGGCAATATATTACAGACCTAATAATCACATGCCGAACCGGTGCCCGCCAGGGCCACCTGCCCGGAGGGACGAACTGTAGAGGGCGTGCCGAAGGCTCGTTATATATATATATATATATATATAGATATGTTATTTATTTATTTAAAACAATGCTCTGAGGTGGCTACATCGTAGAGCAGAAACAGAAAGAATATATACAAATAGTAACATTTAAGTGAGAAACAGAAAGAATATAGGTATATAGTAAGATTTAAATGAGCAAAACTCTCCCAGCCCAGTGAGCAACCCAGAGTCAGCACAAGCAGGCGAATAGACCAGTGACACATTACTCCAACCCAGCTCCCCTAGAAGATGCACCCTGATTGAGCGATGAAAAGATGATGTAGAAAGCGATGTTCGGATATTTAATGGCAATGTATTCCACAACCAGGCCGAGCTGACGACAAACGATCTGGTGGCGATATCAGTACGATGATTTGGAATATAGATTAGTCTGCCGTCAGCTCTTAATACCCGATTATGGATGGATGATTTGAAAGTGAACATGTTGTATATGTATTTGGGGTGAAATGTGCTGAATAGTTTGAAAATGAACCTGCCAAGCACGTAGAGCCGTCTCTGGGAGGGCCTAAGCCAGCCAAGCCAACCGTAATAAGGTGTAATACGCGCATGCCTCGGGACATATTCAAGGGTTAGGAGGGTTTTGTGTTGGCGATTCGATCTGTAACGGTCTCATCTTCGGCTAAGTTGTTTTTGATGGTTTTTTTTTCCTAATTGAAATCATCAATCAAATGTTTATTTACATTTTTATTCAATTTCCTTTTAATAAATAATTGATTTTTTAATTTTAAAACCCACAAAAAGATAATTATTAAATATTTAAAGTTGGGCAATTTAATTGATTAATAATCGAGTTTTAAATCCCACAAATATTAATTTGACAATTTAATTGATGAACTCAAAAAATTGTTATTTAATTAAAAAAAAATTTATACCATATTTATTTATATACCTATATATACAGATAATCTGTGGCCACTGAAGGCTAGAAATGCAAAAACTGGGTGCGTGGGCGGGGGTGGAGTTGACGCTGGGGGTAGATGTGGGGTGCAGGAGATGAGGTGCAGTGGTGGGGGTACGGATTTTCGGGGAGGGGGTGAAGGTGTGGGATCCGGGAGCGAGGTGGGGTTTTTGGGGATTAAAATATAGCTATTAATTGAAGCAAAAAGTTACCGAGATACGCTCGGTGGCCAGGTACTATTTATTTAAAAGTTTATTTCTCAAAAATTTTGATTTTTAATTAATGACGAAATGTTAAGTGAAAATCACCTGACTGACGCACAGATAGTTAGATTTTTTAAAACCAATCTCCAATCAATTGGGCTTTTCTTGAATAGCTACCTATGTTTTTATTTAATCTGGAATTATTTATTATTTTCCATTTTCTGATATCTAATCAAGTAACGGGATTCTTTTCCCTTTGCATTGAAATAAATTTATTTCATTCCGAGTCTAAAAGCCAGCCGGGCAAGTACTTAATAAGTATTGTCTTTTCTCTGTGTTGTGTATTTGTGCATTTTTGTTGACTTCTGCATTGTGGAGAATTGTTCAAACCTTCATGATAGACAAGGTAAACATTCAAATACAAATTTTTAAATCTTTTGTATAATTTAATGTTCCAAAAATATATATAAAAAAAAACACCTCATATCTACATAATATAGTACCTGGGCTGCTGAGCGATGCTCGGTAACTTTTTGCTTCAGTTAATAGATATATATTAATCCCCGAAACCCCCTCGCTCCCCGGACCCGCACCCCCTCGCACCCTCCACCATGAATAAATAATATAACTTTATGGTCAAGTATTGTAATCGTGCATGAAAAAAGTGGGGTTTTTCCTTCTTTTTTTTTCGAAATATCTTAAAAACGGCTGAAACTATTTTGATTAAAAAAATTGGACAAAACCATGGCATTTCGCTCTACAAAAAAGCTTTTATAAGTGAACATCGAAAAAATTATATTTTTTGAGATAATAATTGTTTTGTCAAAATGTCTGTGCGTTACCAAATTTTTGACGACGAGCTAGCTCAAAAACTAGTGTGAATATCAAAATCAAATTTCACACGTAGTTTTGGTCCATTGAGATTGAGAGCTGATTAGATTTTGGTGCATATCGACCCAAAATTAAGGGGGAGGAAGGGGGGGGGGGTTAAAAATTAAAAATCTAGGCCAATTGAGCAAACTCAACCAAATTTTGTATACATAATTCACTGGGCCCCCAGGAGTCTAAAAATGCAAAAACTAACCCCCTCCCCTACACGAATATAAATAATTTTATTAAATATTAAATATAAGTGAGGGGCCAGGTTGTATGGTAAAGTCAAGTGGATGGCCACATCAGAACAAGTCAGCTTACTTTTTAATACAAAATATCAATATTAGTATTTAACATTCTCGTTAAATTCATCTGATTTTTTCGCCTGGTAGAATAAAAAATTCCTTGTCGTTAGCATATGGAAAAAAAGAAGAACCGATGCCAATAAATATGTTGATTTATTTATTATACAATTTGGACTATGTTGTTGAGGTTGTTGTTTCATTTGGGGCCTGGCTGGTCTCTTGGAGTTTAAAGAGGCGGTGCAACATACAACATGGGCGCATTCTTATCGCAACCTGTTAACATGACTTCTAATGGGAATTAAATGTCTGTCCTTCTTGATGGCCATGTCAACCCTCAATTACAGATTCCACCCCACTTGCCCCACCCCCCAGCCCAAAGACTTCAATGCCCCTGAAAAACATTAACAAGCGATATACAAGGTCGAGTTCGCCAATTTCTTTATAATTATATATTTAAACATGACCGGAAATTTGTTTGTTAAATGCTGGGAAGTAGATCAATTATAGTCTGTTTTTAAATTCAATATTTTAACTACATTATACATTTCATTTTTACTTTACCATACAGGGTATGGTCAAGTATTGTAATCGTGCATGAAAAAAGTTGTTTTTTCCTTTTTTTTTTTTCAAAATATCTAAAAAACGGCTGAAACTATTTCGATTAAAAAAATTGAGCTAAACCATGGCATTTCGCTCTACAAAAAAGCTCTAATTAGTGAACATCGAAAAAATTATATTTTTCGAGATAATAATTGTTTTGTCAAAATGTCTGTTAGTTAGTCTGTGCGTTACCAAATTTTGTGGACGAGCTAGCTCAAAAACTAGTGTGAATATCGAATTCAAATTTCAGACGTAGTTTTAGTCCATTGAGATTAAGAGCTGATTAGATTTTGGTGAATATCGACCAAAAATTAAGGGGGGTGGAGGGGGGGGTTTAAAAGTGCAAAATCTTGGCCATTTACCAAACTCAACCAAATTTTGTATACATAATCAGTGGGTCCCAGGAGTCTAAAAATGCAAAAACTATCCCCCCCCCCTAGATGATTATAAATAATTTTATTAAATATTAAATATAAGTGAGGGGCCAGGTTGTATGGTAAAGTCAAGTGGATGGCCACATCAGAACACGTCAGCTTATTCTAATCTACTTTTATTAAACGAGCAATGTTTATATACCCGATCGGGTTCTCGAAAACGGCTCTAACGTTTTGGATGAAATTCACTGGTTAGGAGGGTTTTGTGTTGGCGAGTTCAGTTAGTTAGTTAGTTAGTCTGTGTGTTACCAAATTTTGTGGACGATCTAGTCTCAAAACTAGTGTGAATATCGAAACCAAATTTCACACGTAGTTTTGGTCCATTGAGATTAAGAGCTGATTAGATTTTGGTGAATATCGACCCAAAATTAAGGGGGTGGAGGGGGGGGGGGTAAAAATTAAAAACTAGGCCATTTGAGCAAACTCAACTAAATTTTGTATACACAATCAGTGGGACCCCAGAAATCTAAGAATGCAAAAACTATACGCCCATAATGGGATGTAGGTTCAAAAAATGAAAATCTACGCCCTTGAACCAAACTCAACCAAATTTTGTATACATAATCAGTGGGCCCACAGTAATCTAAAAATGCAAAAACTAACCACCCCTTCCCTACATGATTATAAATAATTTTATTAAATATTAAATATAAGTGAGGGGCAAGGTTGTAGTGGTAAAGTCAAGTGGATGGCCACATCAGAACACGTCAGCTTATTTCATTTCAATTCTCATCTTTTTTCCGGTTTTTTCAAAACGGCTTGAGAGAAACACAAATTGAATTAATTTGAATGATAAATACAAATCGGTGGAAAAAATCCCCGAGTTTTGGACATGATCCGAAACCTCAAAAGTGTCATGGAAAATGCTGGGTATCTATAAATCTCAAAGTTTTAACTAAAAAGTGGTCCAAGTAAATGTTCAAGTAAATAAAATCACCTAGAGAATGAGACAAAAATCAAGTTTTCTAGAATGAGTCGTTTTCATTTTATCAAGGAAAAACTGGAATTTTTAAAAAATGGATCATTTTCCTGTCATGGAATATGCTCTGGATATCTATAAATCTAAGACTTTTATCAAAAAAGTGGCCCAAGTAAACCTTCAAGTTAACACATTTTCCTAGAGAATGAGATATAAATCAAGTTTTTAGGTATAGTGGTTTTCATTTTATGAAGGAAAATTTGCGATTTTTTGCAAAAAATTGCATTTTTTAAAACTTTTACCTCTTTGCGGCCGGCACGGTTTACCGGTTTCAAATTAAAATGAAACTTTTTTTTTTTTTTTTTTTTATTAAAATATAACCTTGTTACAGAGAACATTAGGTCATTAGGCCAAACAAATGAAACTTTAAATTGTAGCAAATTTAATCTGGTTTAAAAATGTATAGAGTGGTCTTTGTGGAAAACGTGCTCCTTCATGGTCAAAATGGGAAAAATCGAAAAAAGTGCGAGTTTTAGGGTTATTCAAAAGTGATCCGGGTGGGGGAGGCTGTTATTTGGATCCCCCATAAAAAATAGAACTACTGGTTGAATTTTTTTTAATCGACACGAAATTTTGTCTCTTTAATTTACTATAGAACGGTTATTTACTAAATTTAGACCGTTTTCGAGTTATAAGCGAAAAAACTGAAAAAAGGGAACTTTAAACCCTCCTCGAGCTCAACTCCCACCCTAGGGGACTTTTGACACACATTTACCAAGTCTAACAGAAGCGTTTAAAACTATTTCCAAAACTCTGGGTTTTTTATCCACCCATTAGCCTTATTTTGTCTAATTTGACTGGGCTATAAGGGAGGAACTACACTGAAATGCAAAAAATCGAGCCACCAATAAAAACTTTATTAAATAGTAAATCATTTTTAATTATTTTACAAGGAACCATACAATATTGAAATTATTGCTTATTGACAGTGTACTTACCACTTGTCTTTGACTTAGCCCTTGATTAATTAGGCACCCAATTTGAACTGCTTGAACTTCAGAAATATCAATTTTGTATATTTTATTTTTCTATCAATGATGCTTAATTCAAAATTATTCATTTTATTGATATTTCAAATGGAATTTGAACTTTTATTAAAACTTTATTTAAATGTAAAGTGATATTGAGAAAGTATGATAATTTGTAATTGTATCTTTTAATTTAATTTTACTTATTTTTTTTTTTTATAAAATTCAAAAATTATCAACTAAATTTATTGAATATGTTAGTTTAAGAGTTATTAGAACAAATTATATGAATATTTGTAAATTTTTATTTAAATAATTTGCTATTTAATCAAGATTTTATTGGTGGGCGATTTTTTTTGCACCGTAGTGTAATATTGAAAGTCGTGGGGTGCTTATACTACATAGTTGATTTTTATACGATTAGTGACATAGTATAAAAATCTATATTTCATTTGAAAAAAACAAAATGATATTGATATTAATAATGTAATAAGAAATCGATAAAAAAAGCGACATATATGAGAACAGAGTGTGTTTTATTTAACAATCTACTAATCGAGCAAAATTCAATTGAAAGCGGACATATATATCTATTTTTTTTTTTCAATATTGAACTGTGTTCCCAATTGGCATTTGCGACCAGTCACTCAGCCTCTCTGTAAATAAATATACATTTTTGTGCAATCGACTGGTTTCCTCGCCCATGCTAATTTAGGGGAAATTGGTCGACACCAGCCCCCGGATGATGCAAAACAAGTGCAATTGCGTTGAATGATGAATGCAACGGGACACAATGCAGATTCTGTCCATATATAAATGTACAGGGGGGGGTTGAATAGGGGGTGTGAAGAGGCAACATGCAACCATTTTTCACCAATCATTCGAAAAACCCAATCAATGGAGATTACATTTGTTTTTTGTCCAATGCTCATTAAAGATAGATCAAATCGTAACCAAAAAACAAAATTGGCCTAAATAATAAATTATTATAAAAATATAATACATTAACAAGTAGAAATCGGAACATTTTATCTAATTATTATATTCAGTGTTTTATTATAATTTATTTGGTACAATTCGAAATTAATGCTTCCTAAATTGAAAGTCGAAAAATGGCATAAACAGGCAATAATTCCCGGTAAATATTTTATTGCTTGAATATCTTTATTGGTACTCCAATATTACCACTCTAAGTTGTTCCCCCAAATCTGTGTTGTGGAAATTTTTCTACACGCCTCAAAATGAGAAAAATTTCCGAGTTTTTTCAGTTTTTCTTGAATAATTCTAAAATAGTTTATCAAATCAAAAAGATATTGATTAAATTAATTAAAGCCCTTTAAATTACGCATAAAATGATGACAATTTCATCTATTTAGGTTAAGTAGAACCGATACTTGCGTCTGTCAAAAAACAGCCCCGAGATCACTTTTGAATATCCCTAAAACTCCTACTTTTTTCGATTTTCCCCATTTTCACCATGAAGGAGCACGTTTTTGACAAGAGACCACACTAAACTAGATTAAATTTGATACAATTTAAACCAAGTTTCATCTTAATCGGATAATGGTAACCCATGCCGCAATGAGGTTGAAAATGATACAAATTGAGGTACTATTGAGAACATTTTTTTCAATTTTATTTTTCCATGATTAATACCTTATTTTAACAGAATATATAATAGGGAGAAAAAATTTCGTTAAAATATCTTGAAAAAATCACCTTGTGGAAAATTAAGAAAATTATACAAATTCAAATTTGAATTAGTATTGTTGTAAAAGGTCGACAATGCGAACGGCGGCGCAACAACCAGCCCCTTCTCGTTTTAATATTCCATGAGTTAATTTATATTCATTTCTTTTTGATCCAATTTAATATTAATATATTTGACACTTTATTATTAAAAACCATACCATAAATACTTCAAATATTGAAATTGCTATATTCTCAATATCACCTGTAGGGATTAATAAATCTTCAAATCAATTTATTGTAAGTAATAATAAAATCATTTTCAAAATATAAGAATGATTTAGTGAATCCTATATATTGTAATTTTTTTTTGTTTTTATATCCTATATATTGTAATTTTTTTTTTGTTTTTATATCCTATATATTGTAATTTTTTTCTCCCTCTCTTTCTATATATTTTTAATTTTTTTTATTTTTGTTTCATATATTTAGTATGTATCTTTCCTTTGATTTTTTGTTTTTTCTTGTATTATTTTAATTAATTTTTTTGTAAATATTTTGGTCTAAAATTGTACAATAAAGGGGCTAAATGGCCCTACAGATACAATGTTATAATAAATAAATAAATATAACCCAGAATAAGTGTGTATATTTGAGTTCAAATTCTCTATCTAGTATGTGAGTGCGAGTGAGAGAGAGATAATAATCCACCCTCTCTTTCTTTCTCAACGTGTTAACGAATTATATAATATTTCTATATTATAATATAATATTTGATTCATTTCGGGGGGACGGTGACGTCACAGCCACCTAATAGATACAAGTCTTGACCTGTCCGGGGGGCGCCCTGGTCGAGTTGCAATTAGTCGAGATGGAATCGCCCAAGCGTCCTCATGGCCCAATTTAATTAGTGATTGATTTCTAGTTATTAATTCATCTTTTTCACCGTTTATTAACAGGTTAGTTTGTTTATATTAAAAATATAGAAATATATAATATCAGCAACGTTGAAATATTGTCCATTTAGGCTGGACTCTCTCTCGTCTAAAAACATTCATTTTCCTGACAATTCTCTCTCATATTATAATAGTACTCTGGAGCACCGAGCGATGCTCGGTAACCTTTTGTTTCATTTAAAAGCTATATATTAATATTATTTTTAATTTAAAATTCAGGTAAAAAGGTCGATTTTTATTTGGATTAAGAATTAAATAAAAAAAAAATATGTTTGCATGGAATCCACCCGCGAAAAAAGTGAAACTTTTTCTATTGATTCTTATATGTACTTTCTAATGGATGGAGTTCTACAAATTTTAATCCTCCATCCGGATTCGTGGGATTGGGAAGCTGATCAGAGTTAGAGGACATGTCAAATTTTGAAAAAAATGAAAAAACAATTTCAAGATATTTAATCGATTAACGTATGTTCCAAAATTGATTGTTAAAATTTTAAAAACCGAGGAGATAGAACACTAAAAATTTCAATATATAATAAATAATAATTATGATTGGCTGGCTAAATGGGCATCTTCCCGAAGATAATTAAATAATAATAAAAAAGAATTTATTAAAATTTACTAATTTTAATATATAATAATATTTGTTATATAGTATTAGTGGGTTTTAAAATTAAAAAACAATTAAAAATAAAAGATAATTGAAAAAAATGTAAACAAACTTTTTTATTGATATTTTCATCTGTCAATAATTACTTTAATTAAGAAAAAGTCAATTAAGATGAATTTTGATGAGGTCCAGACCTAGCCAGATCGTTTTCTCATCCTCAAAATTTGTAAATAGAGTTTGTTTCATCAAAATCGGTAGAGCCGTTTTCAAAATAAAAAAAACATACAAATAAATATATAAATTGTGACAAATTGGACTGACAAAACTTAAATAAGTAAGTTTTGTTTCGCCCGATTTGCGCTCTAACTTACCAATTGCCACACTCTCCCTCAATATTGACTATTCGACAATATTGAGCAAGTTGTAGCAACTGATTAGTTTACGAGCAGATGTAACTCAGGGAGAGTATCGAAAAATAATAAAGACAAGATTAGTCCTCTAAAAGGGCTAATCTTATTAAAGTCGCAATGCTGAAATTTAAGGTGGTAAATTGGTGATCTGCTTCGCTAAGTGTTACGACTTTAATCGCCTAAGATGTTGTTTCCCGACCTGACCTACTCGCTGGTTGAACTTCCTATTGGATGTGAGGATACTATGCCTGAAATGACTTAAGCTATTATCCGGTGGTTGTTGTTGTTGCAAAGAAGCGATAAGATAAATACCGCAAAAATTCAAAAAAATCGCCTGAATGAGAGTGACAAAATTACCGGCGATCGGATGCTGAAAGAAAAGCTTAATTGTAATGGACTCTGGTTTATTTCAAAAAAAAACAAATTCAAATGAGTTAATTAAAATTTATGAAATTAGTTTTATTGATATTACTAAAAAGGTTTCTTTTGTTTGTTTATAATTAATAGCATTTAATTTCTTTTCGTGAAAATTAATAAATTAAACAAAAGGTTAATCTTTATGAAATTACGATAAATTGATTTGTTTGTTATAATTGAGTTGTATTTAATTTTTCTTAAATAAAAAAACTTAGTTTGAAATTAATAATAAAATTCAAAGTTCAAATTTCTTCTATTAAGTTTTGACAAATTTTAATACAATGATTATTTATTTTACTTCTAATTTTTATATCAACAAATTCGAATTAATTATTTTTGTTTATAAACAAATCTTATCAAGTGTTTTATATTTATCAAATTTAATAAATTATAATGACTTATTTCTTTTAATTAGACTTATTATTTACTTGTTATGTTTATTTATATTTTAATTTAATTTATAACAATTCAGGTTCATATATTTGTCTTATTATTATTAATTATTATTGGTTTGTTTAACTAAAGAAACATAAAATATATTGGTCATCTGACTTGATTTGTTGTTTTCAAGTTCCGAGAAATTTGATTCTAATGTTTACTTATTATATTAAAAAGAAATGATTTTTATTTTATTTATTTTTTTTTTTTATATAATTAATTTTATATCAATAAAATTAGCTGAAATAGGCTTGTCGCCCCAAACACATGTGTGAAATTAATTTATCCCCTTTAATAAGGGTAGGTTATTTAAATATTAAGTTACTTTATTATTAATATTTTTTTTTATGGAAAATATAAATTAAATTATTTTTTAAAATTTGAATATTTCTTAGATACAGATGTGGTTTTGGCTTCTTCAAGATTTCCGGGTCATCCGTCTGTCCCATGCGTGATTGTGACTATATTTCCAATCTAGCTAGTCAGCTGATTAGAGGAGAGCTTCCTTATCCCTCGTCAGGGGAACCGGGCACTTCACTGAAATCAAATGTTCAAGAGTGGGCGGTATCAGTGACGCTAGTTTATAATTACTATTTAGCAATCCGCTGGTTAATTAGATCAGATACCCTAGATTATTAATGTGGGACGCCATTTTGACTCTGTTCTAGGATTTCAAGAAAATTTATATTAATTAAATTGATAGAAAATTTACTGAATTTAAATTATTGATTAATTATATAAAATTAATTCTGTGTTTTGGCTCGATACCCATTCAAACTAATATATTGTGTTCATATTTACTTTTATCTTTATTTAAAGCTACTTCCGGAAACCAACATAATTGTATTAATTTCTTTAATTATACCTCCAATTATAGGCTATTCATTAACATATCATTTACAACTTAATAATTAATTTCAAATGTATTATTGACGTGAACCTGGTAAATTGTTGATTTTATTCAATCCGACTCTAGGCTTACTTATGGTAAGTTAGTACCTTAGGGTCAAGATTGTGCTCTCTGCCTATTATAATTTAATAGTTAATTAAGTTCATTCATCAAAGAATGTACCAAGTACTTATCTATTCGAATCACTGCGTCCGGAACCACTGAACAGCACTTCCACGCGACCGGCAGTCTTGAATTTTGGATAACTCCCAGATCACAGCTATTTTCTTGAAAATATCAATCGCACATGATATAGAATCACAGGAGGTTTTCACTGAACACTTGATATTACGATAAAACGTTAGATTGTTCAAGATAGACTTGGATTTTTAACTATCACAGATGGGGTTTTGATTAGGTCAGTAATCCACGTGCGTCTCGGATCAAGGTCGTAGGCCAAAGAGGACGAGTTCATTTTCAGGGCAGTCTACTTGCACGCTACCTGGGTGACCTAATTACCCAATTAGCCGTTGATGGCGGCACAAATCAGTCTTAGATTTTAATTAGTACTTGTTTCCCAATAGATGTCCATCAAGTTCACTTTTCGATATAAATTCAAATAATAAATCATATGTCACTTTGAATTGTCATTCAAAAAAATTAAAAAATCTTACAATTATACAAATTTAATTAATAACAAAGCCTGTTTCGTCACATTCCCCCCTTCAGGGATCGAATATTCTTCTATTCGATTTCTGAACTTTACAGAAGTGATTTGAACTTTATTCTCACTAGTGCACTTTTTGGTTCACTAGTTTTCTTAAATCTAATGTGGCCTTTTGCCGTTCTTGTAATCAAAACAAAAAAATTATAACCAGGGTGATTTTCCCTTTCATATTAATCATTTAATCCCCCTTCCCATTCAAATTATGTTGTGCAAAATCCAATTATCTATTACAAAATTTATCCCCAAACCTCTCTTTCAGATCCGCTCGCTTCTGTCACTTCCATTCATAATCATTTCAGGGCACACTACGGCTACCAATCGACTAACACGATCCCATCCCGCTCATGAGTCCTTCCAGCACTATCCCAGTTCAAACGGCGTTAGCCTATTACACAAAATAACCATTCAGGCTGGTCATCTCGGCCAATCCCACACTAACACAGAATCGTTACTGCTAATTTCTGGATTGATCATTCAGTTTAGGGTCGTAACCCAGTATTCCCTTAGAAACCACAACATTTAATTCCTTTTCTCTTTTCAATTCGTTTCCATTTCTCTGCTACTAGCTAGTGGCACTGAATGTCACCTACTGCTTCACTATTCCCTATCAATGCTGGACCAGGGTACCGCGCACTAAACAGATCATTTCATATCTTCAGCCTCCACAATTCACACTAAAGACAATTCGGAGATTCTCACTAGCGACACCAAACCATAGATAATCTATTTGGTATTTGTAGATGATGGCCTATTTCCTAGGTGGTGCAGTTACGACTTGGCGATCTGTGACACAATTTATCATTAGGTATTTGGATCCTACTGAGCTTTTCAAGTTGTTAATTTTAAGACCTGTGTTTTTGGGTTTTTACTAAAAACCCCCCCCCAATTATTATTAATTGTTTCATGGCAAAACCTTTTCCCCCCCCAATCCCAATTAATGCAATGTTTGCTAATGATTCTACTTTTTGTTTCCCCCAAATAATTCGAACTTTTGTCCGAAGGTCATTTCGTCTGTCGTTCTGGTCCGGTGTAACATTAAGGGCTTCTTTTTCTAATAGATGGAGTTATTAGTTGCTTAGTACCTAGATTAGTATGAACGCGCTTATTCTATGTTATCTTATAACTAAGGTTAGTGATAATAACGCATTTACAAGTTTTAGTCGTTAGTAACTTAGGTCTAAGGTTTAGTACGAACGAACTTAGGCTAAATTAAGGGTAAGTACTTAATCTAGTGTTAGTACGAACGTATTTACAAATTTCTTCACCTTTGTTACACTTTCACAGAACATGTCCGTTTGTCGTTTTTAGGTCAAATTTAGTCATTCAATAGGGACGATCGTCTGTCACGTCTCGTTCTAATAAGGTGTTATTCATTATGATACTCAAAGGAATGTGAAGTTGGGGCTGAGCCTCCCCTTTAATCTAAAGACCACATTCAACTATTAATTTAATTCAGTTATTGGTGAATGATATGGTTTTAAGCTTCTAACATTGAACGTCCCTATTTGTCTCCCACTCTCATGTTCTAGTCTGTAGGCGTTTGGTAACACCTCGGCTACCCTATATTGTAAAAAATTTTCCCGCTAGTTCCCCGGGTTTTGGGGATTCGAGGGTCTCGGTCGTTATCAAATCACTGGAATTGGATCGGGTCCGTTTCCGAGTGGTATGTCCTGTTCGTTTCTTTATAATTTTGTTCTTTTTCCCGTTTAAAAATTTTCTATTTTTTATCTTCATTTTAAATTTAACCCCCCTTTTATTTAGTTTGGCCTTTCTCCTTTTCTTTCTAGTGATTATTGTTTCATTAGTTTTGATAGTTTCCGTCATTTTCTTGTCTGATTCGAGGTTAATGCCTCCCATTCTATGATGTGTTGTTATTGGATTTGGACTCAATGTTTCTATTACAGAGGTAGCCGTAGATGTCTGCGTTTGAATTACTGTAATGGTTTGGTCAAATTCTAACAGTGGTTCTGTCACCATGTTAGCTGTTACGAACTCACATTCAAACGTAGGTAAAATTTCTACCTCTTCCATTTCATGTTCTATTGTTGATATCATTGCATATGTGGGCATTATCGTTCTCCTTTCATCATATTCTAACGGAACCAAACGTTCGACCGTAGTTTCCATTTCGTTCATGGCTTGAAAATTCATTTCGCTTATTTTATCGTTGTGTTGTTGAAACATCTCTTCCAATTTCTTGTTATGTTGTTCAAATTTCACCTCCAAGTTATTTTTCATTGTGTTCATTGTTTGAGTTTGTTGTTGCAACTTCCTCCAAGTTATTTTTCATTGTGTTCAATGCTTGACTTTGTTGTTGCATCATTTGTAATAATTGTTGCATAAATTCTGGCGTCATTTGTTCCATCTCTCCTTTATTGCCTGCCATTTCGTTAATTGTTGTTTTAATTTGCCTACTATGCAATTTCTTGCCTGTTGGCTTAATCCCAGCACCTCCACCAAATGTGACAAATTGGACTGACAAAACTTAAATAAGTAAGTTTTGTTTCGCCCGATTTGCGCTCTAACTTACCAATTGCCACACTCTCCCTCAATATTGACTATTCGACAATATTGAGCAAGTTGTAGCAACTGATTAGTTTACGAGCAGATGTAACTCAGGGAGAGTATCGAAAAATAATAAAGACAAGATTAGTCCTCTAAAAGGGCTAATCTTATTAAAGTCGCAATGCTGAAATTTAAGGTGGTAAATTGGTGATCTGCTTCGCTAAGTGTTACGACTTTAATCGCCTAAGATGTTGTTTCCCGACCTGACCTACTCGCTGGTTGAACTTCCTATTGGATGTGAGGATACTATGCCTGAAATGACTTAAGCTATAATCCGGTTGTTGTTGTTGTTGCAAAGAAGCGATAAGATAAATACCGCAAAAATTCAAAAAAATCGCCTGAATGAGAGTGACAAAATTACCTGCGATCGGATGCTGAAAGAAAAGCTTAATTGTAATGGACTCTGGTTTATTTCAAAAAAACAAATTCAAATGAGTTAATTAAAATTTATGAAATTAGTTTTATTGATATTACTAAAAAGGTTTCTTTTGTTTGTTTATAATTAATAGCATTTAATTTCTTTTCGTGAAAATTAATAAACTAAACAAAAGGTTAATCTTGATGAAATTACGATAAATTGATTTGTTTGTTATAATTGAGTTGTATTTAATTTTTCTTAAATAAAAAAACTTAGTTTGAAATTAATAATAAAATTCGAAGTTCAAATTTCTTCTATTAAGTTTTGACAAATTTTAATACAAGGATTATTTATTTTACTTCTAATTTTTATATCAACAAATTCGAATTAATTATTTTTGTTTATAAACAAATCTTATCAAGTGTTTTATATTTATCAAATTTAATAAATTATAATGACTTATTTCTTTTAATTAGACTTATTATTTACTTGTTATGTTTATTTATATTTTAATTTAATTTCTAACAATTCAGGTTCATATTTTTGTCTTATTATTATTAATTATTATTGGT
The DNA here is from genome assembly GCA_024734495.1 of Forficula auricularia. NCBI lineage: Eukaryota > Metazoa > Arthropoda > Insecta > Dermaptera > Forficulidae > Forficula > Forficula auricularia. The sequence goes on from JALMQS010000075.1 coordinate 3,117,106, forward strand.
TTGTTTAACTAAAGAAACATAAAATATATTGGTCATCTGACTTGATTTGTTGTTTTCAAGTTCCGAGAAATTTGATTCTAATGTTTACTTATTATATTAAAAAGAAATGATTTTTATTTTATTTATTTTTTTTTTTTATATAATTAATTTTATATCAATAAAATTAGCTGAAATAGGCTTGTCGCCCCAAACACATGTGGGAAATTAATTTATCCCCTTTAATAAGGGTAGGTTATTTAAATATTAAGTTACTTTATTATTAATATTTTTTATGGAAAATATAAATTAAATTATTTTTAAAATTTGAATATCTCTTAGATACAGATGTTGTTTTGGCTCCTTCAAGATTTCCGGGTCATCCGTCTGTCCCATGCGTGATTGTGACTATATTTCCAATCTAGCTAGTCAGCTGATTAGAGGAGAGCTTCCTTATCCCTCTTCAGGGGAACCGGGCACTTCACTGAAATCAAATGTTCAAGAGTGGGCGGTATCAGTGACGCTAGTTTATAATTACTATTTAGCAATCCGCTGGTTAATTAGATCAGATACCCTAGATTATTAATGTGGGACGCCATTTTGACTCTGTTCTAGGATTTCAAGAAAATTTATATTAATTAAATTGATAGAAAATTTACTGAATTTAAATTATTGATTAATTATATAAAATTAATTCTGTGTTTTGGCTCGATACCCATTCAAACTAATATATTGTGTTCATATTTACTTTTATCTTTATTTAAAGCTACTTCCGGAAACCAACATAATTGTATTAATTTCTTTAATTATACCTCCAATTATAGGCTATTCATTAACATATCATTTACAACTTAATAATTAATTTCAAATGTATTATTGACGTGAACCTGGTAAATTGTTGATTTTATTCAATCCGACTCTAGGCTTACTTATGGTAAGTTAGTACCTTAGGGTCAAGATTGTGCTCTCTGCCTATTATAATTTAATAGTTAATTAAGTTCATTCATCAAAGAATGTACCAAGTACTTATCTATTCGAATCACTGCGTCCGGAACCACTGAACAGCACTTCCACGCGACCGGCAGTCTTGAATTTTGGATAACTCCCAGATCACAGCTATTTTCTTGAAAATATCAATCGCACATGATATAGAATCACAGGAGGTTTTCACTGAACACTTGATATTACGATAAAACGTTAGATTGTTCAAGATAGACTTGGATTTTTAACTATCACAGATGGGGTTTTGATTAGGTCAGTAAACCACGTGCGTTTCGGATCAAGGTCGTAGGCAAAAGAGGACGAGTTCATTTTCAGGGCAGTCTACTTGCACGCTACCTGGGTGACCTAATTACCCAATTAGCCGTTGATGGCGGCACAAATCAGTCTTAGATTTTAATTAGTACTTGTTTCCCAATAGATGTCCATCAAGTTCACTTTTCGATATAAATTCAAATAATAAATCATATGTCACTTTGAATTGTCATTCAAAAAAATTAAAAAATCTTACAATTATACAAATTTAATTAATAACAAAGCCTGTTTCGTCACAAAATATACAATTTTTTCTCGTTTAATAAGAGTAGATAAGTGATTTTGAATTATTTCAATTGATATGTTGGAAATTAATAAATCTTTTGAAGGTTCGTAAAGGTCGTCTGATATGAATTAAATGGATGGTCGAGAAACATTTTTGCTTGATAATAATCCTGTTTATTAGAGCTTATTTTAGGACTCTGATGAGTTAACCAATTGAATTGTATATTTTTTATTATAAAATACTCATTTTAGTTTTCTTTTCCAGACCAAGAAATCACTAATTCACCCTGGGAAGCTGTGATCATCTTCTTCAAGCCTCGCTGCCATGTAAGTTTCTATCTAAGATATTACTATTTTAATACACTTTTGAAAGTCTTATTTAGGTTTAAAAATTTTGAATCTATTTACTAAGCCTAATATCACAGCTAAAATTGTCAATTGAATATGGAAGTCAGTCAGGTAGTGAGAAAGAAAAATTAACACATATAAATGCGGTGTAATTTATTGATCCTTCCTCCTCCTTTCAAACCGACTGCTCGAGGATTCTTCCTCCTTCTTCAGGGTTTCAGTGTCAATGAATGAAACTACTTCTTCTCCACAGTAAAATTCAAAACCTTCTTCATCAATGGCATAGAAAACAATTTTTTCCTCTTCTTAATTATCGTGATCTAATTAAGGAAAGGAGGAAAAAAAATTGTTTTTCTATGCCTTTGTTAATTAAGAAGAAAGTTTTTGAACACTACTGTGGAGAGAAGAAGGAAACATTTTATTTGTTTCATTCATTGACCCTTTGAAACCCTGAAGAAGGAGGGAAAAATCCTCCGAAACGTCTGTTTGAAAGGAAAGGAGGAAGGATTCCACAAATTACACCTTATTTTATATGTGTTAATTTTTTCTTTCCTCACTACCTACCCCTGGGCTGCCTTCCATTACATTCAATTAAAATTTCTACCAGTCCGTCTCTCTCCAGAGAAAATTTCGTTGCAAAAAAATTGTATTCAATTTTTTAAGTAAAGTAAACTAAAGTCTATTTTTCATTTGGATTTAATATTATTCAATTCAATTTCTATTAGTTATTATTCCTATACATTTTAAAGTTTAGTAATCTATTTGAGTATTAATATGTGTTTGAGATGCTAATGCTTTCTTTTTTTATTCGATTTGATTAAAGTCTAATTCATTGTAATTCTGCGTTAGTATTAGTGTTTGGATTCTAGTTTAGACAATTGTCAGGGATTCCTCTAGGAGCCCCCAAGCCATGCATTTCACAGCTTCTTATTTATTCTCATTTGCAAGCAAAATGTGATCGAATTGCGATTTTGGGAATTTCTTTTTCTTCGAAAAATCCATATCAAAATATTAATATTTTATTTTATCAAAATTATTCTCTTCGATAAATTTAATTTAGTCATAAGATTATTTTTATACAGAACAAGTCCTTCTTGTTCTATTGCGATAAATTAAATATTTTTTTTCTTTTTTCTTTTTGGCCTCTTTGGACACCACTCTGGCCATCATTTGTACTTAATATAGGAGTCACTCATTTAATTTATTCATTCAAAATGTTCAATTTATATAAATAATTTAAGTGAAAATATGAATTTTACTATTTCTTTAGTCATTTCATTTTCATTGAATAAGTGATATAAAATCGTTTCTATGCTCATTGAAAACGAAATACATCTACTCTGATTAAACGAGCAAAAATTGTTTATATATATGAGGAGCTAACATTCAAAACGTGCTTTGTCCGGGTGAATGTACTTTTCAGAAACTGCAAATATCGAATATAAAAAATATATATATTTATTTTTTGTTACAAAAATAACTAATATTTTGTAGATATTCTATTTATCACAATGAGATACGTCTATAAAAAAGTTATAAAGGATTAATATTTTAAATAATTAATATAAAATTGGACAAAGCACGTTTTGCATGAAATTAATGGACAAAGCACGGTTTGAATGAATTGGGCATGGACAAAGATTATTTTGATCAAATTTTATTTATTATTTATAAAAGAAATACACATGTTAAAAAACATGAGTCCATTAAGATGACACCTTGGCTTCTTAAATGTGTAAATCACACATTTCAAGTTCCAAACAATCACATTCTTCTTCAGGTTCCTCAAAATTTATCGTAGGCACATTAAAAATAATGTCTTTGTACCAGTTCATTTTTTGCTGTGAGCAAACAACATGTACTGCAAGCATCACTGGCTGGCGATCTAAATCCGATATTAAATTCATTGACAAAAATTCTTCTAAACATTGCCGGACTCACATCCATGTCTTCATAAGCAGTATCATTATACATTTCACGCAGTTTTTTGATAGACAGATCACAGCTTAAATAAATTCTCCTAGACTTTTGTCTGTTATAGTGTGATTCTGTGCCTCGAAGGTTTTTAATAAACTGCCTTACATTTTCTTTTTTAATAAGCTTAAATGGCTTTTACTGTCACCGCCTCTTTTTTCCTCAATAGGTAAGCTAGCATGTACCTTCCTAGCAATATTTTTGAGTCTAGTGCGGCCAACTCCAGTCACCACATAAATGAAAAAGTTCTGGCAAACTGGTATTTTGCCAGAGTCCCTTGTAGGTAAATGCTAGGAAGCAAAGAATTCGTGGTCTCTGCCAGGTTTTTGGTGTGTATTTTCATCAACTGGTCTAGGCCTACGCCGTTTTATTGGGCATGTCTTAATAAGAGTATAAATTTTTTTTTTTTTTTATGATAATGATGAGAGAAGGAGTTACACCAAAAAAGGTGCAACCCCTAAAGGCCTGGGTTGGCCCCTCCATCGTGAAAAAGAAGAAGAAAGAATTTTATGGGTTGGGCGGGGGTCGAAGGTATCTGTGGATACGGGTCTTAAATAGCTGAAGGTTATAAGTCGCGGGAAAGATGGTAGCAGGGAGCGAGTTCCAGTCTCTGGAGGTCAAAGGGATAAAAGAGTTGGCGAAAGCGCTTGTTCGAATTTTATCCAATTTGACAGCGAAGGGGTGCTGAGCGTTAGAAAACCGCGTGTTTCGCGTAAAGAGGGCATTAGGTGGGATAATTGATTTCAGCTCGACTGAACAGACACCGTGATAGTATCTGTAGTACAGGGAAAGGGCAGAAACGGTTCTTCGGTGAGCCAGGGAGTCGAGTGAGTTGGTTAGAGCCGGTTCTCCTATTAGTTTAATTGCTCGCTTCTGAATTGCATCCAGTGTGGCAAGAGAATGCTGTCTTGTGAAGCTTTATCTGGCTTTTCAAAAAAATCATTTCTAAAGGTTTTCAAGTCCCTTGGTATGAACTTCACAGAAGAAAACCTATCGTTATCATGTTTACAAGGTTCAAATGTAAGGGCTATTTTAGGAGCGCTGTATCTGGTTGATTTTGATGAAGCTTTCTTACCACGTGTAGAGTGTCTTTTTCTGCTTCCAATGTTGTAGTCACCCACACGTACACTTCCGTCGGCATCTTCATTTTCCATTTTAAATGAAATTTGGGAATATATGAAAACAATTAAATCTAAAGACTACTCACAAGAGCTTTTCCAACTGAACTAATCCTATAAAGTAAGAAGTAAGGTAAGAGAATGAATAAGACGTGGCAGAAACAAACAGTCACGTGACTAGAAACAAGCAATCCTATTGGTCAGATGGACTAAGCACGGTTTGGTTGGAACTTGTCTATGGACAAAGCACACTTTGTATGAAACTCAAGTTTTCAACATGATTTTTAAATGGGAAATAACATGATTTGACTGAATTCTGATATTCCTTCATGTCCAAATTACGTAGAGGAACACAAATATGTCAATAACTCATTTTCGAAACAAAGTGGAGCACTTTTTGAATGTTACCTCCTCATATGTATATATATTTGTATCTTATTTCTTTTTGAAAACGGCTCTACCGATTTTATGAAACAAAATCTATTAACAAGTTTTGAGGATGAGAAATCTGGCTAGGTCTGGGCCTCGACAAATTTAATCTTTTTTTTTGGCCTTTCTAGCCATAAGCCATTTACGATACTAATTATTTTATTTAAATTTGTCTCTACCTCGGGGTCAGATTTTAGCCGGATGCCTCGAGTCGGATTCGAACTCGGGTCCTCTTGGTTAGCTGGCTGACATGCTACCGCCTAGCCTACCCGACCCCCCAAATTTAATCTTAATTGATCTTTTCTTAATTAAAGTAATTATTGATAGATGAAAAAACTCAATAAAAAATTTTGTTTACATTTTTTTCAATTATCTTTTATTTTTAATTGGTTTTTTTTTTAATTTTAAAACCCACTAATAGGTTATAGCAAATATTAATATATTATATTAAAATTAGGAATTTTTTCTTTGTTTTTAATTAACAGGTCTCTAAATCATAACAAAACAGGTGTGTTTACAAATAAAGTGGTTAAAGTGGCTTTTTTTTTATATAACTTGGAAACAAATCTTATTTAAGTTTCATCAAAATAATTTAGAGTCGGTCAAAAGTGGTCAATTTGGCGTGGAATGCCCCCCATTTATAAGTACTTATACTAATTTTGCAAAAATTTTCTTCTTAAAGGTGCCAAAATCACTTGAGCTACGAGATCATCGGCTGCCTGCGAGTTTAGCCTTTTCTTTTAACGACGAGGTTAGTATTTATTCTATAGATCATATCTTCTACTTTCGTAATTTCAAAGATATTGTCACGATTTCATAATTTTTCATTATCCCTCAAACCTTCTTGAGTTACAAATAAGATCCCCTTATTTCCAATGCTCTTTATTCAAAATTCTTATCAAAAATAGTAGAGTAAAGTAAACATCTCATTGATAAATTAAATTTAATTCATCTTGATATTTTTATTTCATCTCATTTAATACTAAATATTATATTTAATATTCATTTAAGTATTTAATTTCTAATTTTATTTTTCTCTTCTTTTTCATGAATACTTCACTTTGGTGACGTTTCGGTGCTGTCTTTTATCACATTCTACTCATTTCTGTCCTTCACACTAACAGCGCACCAAAAATGAGTATTATATTTATTTAGCATGGCATTTAGTTAAAGCTTTCAAAGGGATTTTTTATAGCTAGATTATATTAGGCAAAGAATTAGGATGTTTCCTTTTTTACAGCATACCCTTTAGCTAGAATCAGTAAATGTAATACTTAATTTATTATATTAAATTTTTTCCTTTCAATTGTAATTTAATACATTTTAACTTTAATAACTTGGCTCTTAAATGTTTCATAAATTCAATTTTAGATCAAATTACTCTCAATCATAGCTTAAATTGATTTTCATTTTATTTTATTTTTGAATTTTTTGCAATTCTTAAATAATCAAAAAATCACTATTAATCTTTTCATTTTTTTCCTTGAAATCATTCAATTTTTAACGTAAAAGAAAATCAGATTAGGAATTTTCAGATCCCATTTTTCATCTTCATCTGTAGTGAAGCAACAAGAGATCCATTGGAGGATCTTCACAAAGTGAAAACTTATTAGAATTTTGCGTAGGGACTTTCAGATTTCAACGCCTCGACCACCGATGGGATTCATCGCTATTTTAATTCTTAGATTCACAATATGTGTAATATTAAATTTACAGTATATAATAAAGTATATAATGTAGTTTAGAGGGAGGGTGGGATGATATGCCATGCCAACGATGACGATGTTCTCTTTTTCTGTGTTGGGGACCTGCACTCTTCCCTTTGATTTCCTTCCTGGAGACAGCAAATGCGGTGTCGTCTATTTTAGGCCTCTTAGGGATATTTTGTGATGTGTTCCCTCTCATATGGCCTCCAATTTAGTTTTAAGGTTATTTTAGTATTAAAACCCGCAAGAGAGCTAAAATCGACGCCACCCATTTGCTGGACCCATGAACGAGTCACGAGGGAAGTGACCGATTCGATCGGATTTCTAAAGATCGAGGTCCAGGTTCATCTTGCATGTGCTTGCATGTTTTGTGTCTTGCCGAAAAGTCGTCGCTTGACGCCTTGTTCAAATGGAACAATGGGGTGGGAATGGGAGCCTGGTGAGTTTGTGTCTTTGAGGGCGGGTTTGAGGTGGCTCTATGGACTAGAACCAAGATCAGAAGGTTGTCCGTGGCTTCCTCAGGAGTAGCTTGAGGAAGAAGATCGGCTGCCTTGTGGCTAGGGGCACGAGGACTCTGCCGCCAGAGACCGTGTTACTAATATGGTTGTTCATTTTTACCCCCATATCTGATAAATGCACTGAAAATGAACATGGTATAATTTATGTCAGTTAGGCAAGTTAGGTAGGATCTCTTTCAGCTTCGCCTGGTCTCTCGTTCTATCCGTATTCCAAAAAATCAAGGCCACTCTCACTGATACCTACGTCTTCAGGCTCTCTCGAAGTCCGATTATCAAGAATTCAAATTTTACCTCTGATATTTCAAATTATAAGAATTTGATTTGGATGATATAAATTTGAATTTTTCGCGATTTAAAGGGATCTATTTTTTTTACTACATACGTCTTGATGACTAAATTAGTATGTAGTAAATGGGGGGGGTGTGCTACTAATGTTTATGTCAGTGTTATAGGTGTATTCACTCAAAAAAAGCTTTTTTCAACATCTGGAGACGATGAGAAAGACAATCGATAGATCATCGATCGCCCACTGGATCCCTCGAAGGTGAATATATAATAATATTTCATAATTTATTTCTCTCTCTTTTTTTCTTTAATAATTGAGTGTTTGCAAAAATGATTCGCTACTATCTAAATTATATTTTACATAGGTCATTTGAATGATTCATTTTTGGATGATATGCCATATAATATAAGTTTATTTTTTAATTATTTATTCTCATTTGTGTGTTTCTTTTCTTTTAGCTGAAGATGGAGGTAGTTTTGTGGGGGGCGGAGATATCTCGACCCAACCGTAGTTCAAGCTGTCGACATGTCGTCCTGACTACGGTAGGCATTCTTACTCAATGAGATTTACATTTATTCGAATAAAAATTAACATTATATCTTAATTTAAATTTTGAAACAAACTCAACAAAAACTTGTATACATAATCTTTCGGCCCCCAGAAGACTAGAAATGCAAATTAATTTGCAAAATTTCGTCTTCCGTTAAAGGCTCTAAGACGTGATAGTTCTAATTTTTTGAACCCCCCCAATTTTGGCCCACGAAAAAAATAATAACTCACTTTTCTTTTTTTTTTTGTTGCGTTTGGACCCTTGGGATCTCGGAAAGCTTGATGTCTCTTTCTGGTTGGACCTTCCACGCCTCTATCTTTTTCCGGAACGTGTTATCGAGTTCCATGGTCAGGCTACGTAATTTTCCTGGCCGGATGAGTGTGTTGATGTTAAAGGTGACCAGATGTGTATGGATTTTTGGCGTTATTCTTCCATTGTTTCTTCCTTGATTTCGTGATGGTCCGGGTCCCCCAGAATCTGAATGCCCGGTTGCCACTCGAGGATGGGTGGATTGGTTACCACCTGGGGTAATCTTGTTTTGCCTCTCACGATTCATGGTTGCTTGTTACGAAATTTTGTCCTGCGCATGTGCGAGGTTTTGTAGAACCAGAGATTGTCAGTTTCTGGAGCCGAGGGGCCGGTTTTTTATTATTTTCAAATAAATTCACTTTGTTTCTTGCTGGGATCGAACTGATGAAGTCTAGGTTGATGTTCTCCTAATCGGATTAGAAAAGTTGGTGATTTAACCGATTGCGCTACCGACCCCTCACTTTTTTAGTATAGTATATTTAATTTTTCTCGTTTTTTTTTTTTTTTTTTTTTAGTTTGAAAATCTTATAATTTTAATTTTCAAACCCCTCGCCCCTTTAATTTTAGGTTCGATTTCAACCAAAATTTGATCAGCACTTAATCTCAATGCACCAAAACTACATGTGAAATTTCGTTTAAATATTCATATTAGTTTTTGGGCTAATGCGTCCACAAAAATTTGTTAACCCACGCACTTAAGCTAACAGACATTTTGACAAGATATTTAATATCTCGAAAAAATAATCTCAACCAAAATATTTTGTGAAAAAACAGGCCAACTTCGAAAAAGTAGTGAAATCTACTGTATTTTCGCCAAGAATAATTAAGTTGAAAAAATAGTACTTTCAATTAAAAATGCATTCTTTCTATAATTAAGTAATGGAGAGGATTCAGCCAATGGGTAGCCTCTGCTGAATAAAAAACTCCCAATTATGGAAAACGTTTCGGCTTTAATTAAATAATGCCATCATCAGTTACTAAGAGAGTATTAGCGACACAATTAATTTTATAAATAAATTGTACGCAGACAGAGTTGTTATGGATTTTATCATAATATACAAAATTATATGAAATATAAAATGGTACATAAATCTTGGTGTGCTCTCACTAGATATGCGCAACGTCTCAAGTACATTCTTTCTATTTTGAATGACCATCTAAATTTATGGATTCTAAATTTTTAATTTAGATCATTTTCATGAAACTTGGCTGTTACGAATTATACCTACTGTAAGGGTTAATGAACTAAATTCGTGACCCGCCAAGTTTCATGAAAATAATTTAAATTTAAAATTTAGAATCCATAAATTTAGATGGTCATTCAAAATAGAAAAAATGTATTTTAATTGAAAGTACTATTTTCTCAACTTAATTATTCTTAACGTTTAGGGAAAGCGGTGTTTGGTTTATAGTGAAACATATTAAACACAGGAATTATTTAACGGATTATAGTGGTGTTTCAGAAAAAGGAAATAAAATTAAAAATTTTTTAAATTATACTTTGGAAATTTTTTTATTTATTTATTTATAAATAAAAAAATCTCCAAAATATAATTTAAATATTTTTTTAATTTTATTTCCTCTTTCTGAAACACCACTATAATCCGTCAAATAATTCCTGTGTTAGTTATTCTTGGCGAATATATTTGGCTGCACAGTAGATTTCACTACTTTTTCGAACTTGGCCTATTTTTTCACAAACTGTTTTGGTTGAGATATCTCTTCTTTTTGTAAGCTACGTGAAAAGCCATATGTAAAATATAAGTTGAGTTTGCATCCAACGGGTTAGGATTTTCATTTTTGACCCCCTTCCCCTCCATTTTGAGTGGTTTGTTTTTGCATTTCTAGCCTTCAGGGGGCACACAGACAGAATATGTATTCAAAATTTGGTCGAGTTTGGTCCAACGGGCTAGAATTTTCATTTTTGACACCCCCCTCCCCTCATTTTGAAGGTGTTGAAAGTTTGGATTTTTGGAATTTTTTCTTTGTTTGTGTCCCAAACTCTACTAACAGCCGAAATTTTATGATGCTGGGATGATTGGAAGTACCCTTAGAGGTTTTGGTGACCTGCCAGTAAGTGAGTGCCATAAAAATTTTTAAGAAAAAATAAAAACCGACTTCAAAAAATTAAGTGCAACAAATATAAAAATACACTAAAAGGTATAAAATAATTATTATCTTATTTAGTTACAACTAAACGACGAAATATTAACACGAAATTACTTTTTAAAGTCGGTGCCAAACAAACTATACCTATAAGCGAGCGTACCCGCCAAACGTACTAAGTAAGATCCGTCGAGTGCGATTCATAAAAGGTATATGTTTGGCACCAACTTCAAAAGTAATTTCGTGTTAATATTTCGTCGTTTAGTTGTAACTAAATAAGATAATAATTATTTTATACCTTTTAGTGTATTTTTATATTTGTTGCACTTAATTTTTTGAAGTCGGTTTTTATTTTTTCTTAAAAATTTTTATTTTTCTCTTTTTAGTGATGTTATTAATAGTGATTATATCATCAGAACTTGACCAAATTAATATGACACCATCCCTAAGACACCCCTTTTCGGATAAAAAAAGAACCATCGAAATCGGTTCATAAACAAAGAGGTTAGGTCTAAACAAACCTAAACAAACCTAATAAAAAAGGTCTAATACCTATGAAAAAAATCGAAAAAAAATGGGACCAATCGGAAGCTAGACTGGACCCAATGCAAAAAATTTTCAAAAATCGGTTGACAATTGGCGGAGATATGAGGTAACATAGGCACAAAAAAAAAAAAAAAATCAGTCGAATAGAGAACCTCCTCCTTTTTTGAAGTCGGTTAAAAATTAGCTATTGAAATTTGGTGCTACTTTCCTCAAGATGAATTACATAATTATATGTATATAATTTCAAATTTGTATCTCAAATGGGTTCCGAGTTTCATGGGAGCCGAAATTGCCGCTTTGATTTTTTCGATATTCACTTATTAGGGCTTTTTTGTAGACCGAAACGCCATGGTTTCGCTCAATTTTTTTTAACTAGCTATAATATAATATAATTATATTTAAATTTTTAATAGTTTTTTATTCCACCTAACTTATTTTTTACTTTATCCAATGCGAAGCATGGGAGAAAGTATTGGAATCGCTCTCGGGGCAAGCGTGGCTTCAAAGGGTCCTCAGGTAAAGACTACGGAACCCATGGACTCAATTAAAGTCACAAATTGTAGTATTCAATTAGGTTGAATTTTAGCACGTGACGGTTTTGCCAAAAATTACATGGGGTCTCGTCGAGAGGCCAAAAAGTGCGATTTTTTCATTTAGTGCGTGCGTATGGATGGATGTATGGATGTTATCGTTTTTTTGGCCCACGATTTTTTCCACACCGTTGCACCAATTGAAATGAAATTGAAAACCTACCATTAGTTTAACAAAATGAAGCGCTGATTAGTTTTTGGTACATATCGGACCACAAACATTAGTACTTTATTTCAGTACTTTTTAGTTTTTTCTAAATATCTTGAAAATGACTTAACCAATTTTGATGAAATTTAATATCCTAATTAAGTACCTTGGGGACCACAAAAAAGGTTAAATAAAGTTTTTAGTAAAATTATATTTTAAAGTACTTTACTCAAGAACATATTAATATTTCAAATGAATTTGGATAAAGTTTAGCAACGATCCGTTGCAGTTTATTTTATTGTCTTCATTAGGTAAAAGATAAAATACTCACTTGCACATTTAATAAATTCATTTGCCATATAAATCTGATCCATTATCCCCTATACACATTTATAATTTTTGATTCAAATCAATTTTAAAACTCTTGACCTACACCCTATCGGGTATTTTAATTTAAATTTAGAATATTATTTAAAAGTATAAACTGATTAATTATTTAAATTTATTAAAAATCCAATATAGTTGACATGAAAATGTATACACCCACACAGACCACCACCACCACCTCTTTGAAATAGCTCTCTCGCTCCTATTAATGAGTTTATAAACGAAATCGAATATGGTGTGTGGGTGTGTGTGTGTGCATTCCACCCCTTTCTGTTTATTCATCATTGATGCACTTTTGCCCTGAAACTGTTGCAATATGGGCCTCTAATGAACGAAAAACACGACATCAATTGACACTTGCGCAGGTTTTTTAACACCCCCCACCCCCCTCCTATACAAATTCTCTCCACGATTGGTCAACTGGATGATGTATAACCAAAATCATAGATGTTTAATCATGCCTCGTATTATATATATAGCTGGTTATCAGCAACAATTGTGCAACATGACAACCCATGCACAAAAATAAACAACTGCATTTCGTTGTGAGAACACCCCACCCCCGCACGCACATTTGTGGAATGCATAATGCAATTATGCAAGGGTTGTTTCGGTTGTCAGAAAACCTGACGACGAAAAAAACAACTAAAATATAATTAGAAGTAAATAGTCATCAACCCGGGAGGGGTTGGAACTAAAAGGACCGAAATAAATCGGTTTTGAAATGTTCATTTCATTTGACGATGGTGGGACAAAATTCCTGTCATGCATCCATCTATCAGTCGATTCTATTTATGCTAAAGACTATCGTGTTTGAATTCAACTTCACCTGCAATTTGAAAAGATTCTTATTTTTAGTTGAGGCTGTCATCTAGTTAATGGGATTGAGTGATCGTGCTAATAATAATTAAAACTACAGCCAGACAACTTTTCCCGAATGACATGATTATATCAAATCATCGTCAGTGCGAAATTTGATCGATTTTTGGAGGAATATTAAGAGACATCAATGCTTAAAAATACGTCATTTAGTCATATATGCTCTATAAATCAGTGATTATTTTAATAACGAGTTTTTCGTCCTTCGGTGCAAAATAATCGAGCCACTTATAAAAACTTTATTAAATAGTAATCATTTTTAATTTTTTACTAGTTTCAATACATTATTGAAATTATTGCTTATTTCAAGTGTACTTGGCACTTGTCGTTAACTTAGCCCATGATTAATTAGGCACACAATTTGAACTGCTTGAACTTCAGAAATATCCATTTTGTATATTTTATCTTTCTATCAATGATTCATTAATTCAAAATGAATTATTTTATTGATATTTCAAATGGAATTTGATCTTTTATTAAAACTTTATTTCAATGTAAAGTTATATTGAGAAAGTATGATAATTTGTAATTGTATCTTTTAAATTAATTTTACTTATTTTTTTAATAAAATTCAATAATTGTCAACAACATTTATTGAATATGTTAATTTAAGAGTTAATAGAACAAATTATATAGTTATTTGTAAAAACTTTAAAAATAATTTGCTATTGAATGTAATGGAAGGCAGCCCAGAGGTAGTTAGGAAAGAAAAAATTAACACATATCAAATATGGTGTAATTTATTGGAATCCTTCCTCCTTTCCTTTCAAACCGACGTTTCGGAGGATTTTCCCTCCTTCTTCAGGGTTTCAAAGGGTCAATAAATGAATCAAATAAAATGTTTCCTTCTTCTCTCCACAGCAGTGTTTAAAACTTTCTTCTTTTTAACAAAGGCATAGAAAAACAAAGGAAGGAAGGAGGAAAAAAAATGTTTTTCTATGCCTTTGTTAAAAAAGAAGAAAGTTTTTGAACACTACTGTGGAGAGAAGAAGGAAACATTTTATTTGTTTCATTCATTGACCCTTTGAAACCCTGAAGAAGGAGGGAAAAATCCTCCGAAACGTCGGTTTGAAAGGAAAGGAGGTTTAAGGATTCCAATAAATTACACCTTATTTTATATGTGTTAATTTTTTCTTTCCTCACTACCTCTGGGCTGCCTTCCATTACTTTCAATTAAAATTTCTACCAGTCCGTATCTCTCCAGAGAAAATTTCGTTGCAAAAAAATAATTTGCTATTTAATAAAGTTTTTATTGGTGGCTCAATTTTTTATCAGTAAGTACTTGTAAGTATTTAGATCTTATTCCTACGAGTATTACCCCTAATCTTAACCCGTGGGAAATTAATATTAATTAATTATTATTTAAATTTCAAAATGTATAAAATATTAATTAATTTCAAAGCTCTTTTCTAACTTTATAAAGATCATTTAAATAGCATTTATTGGAAAATTTTTAAGTTGAGGCTTTGGTGGTCAGTTTAAAGATTTGAAAGGATTCATTCTTGAGGGTGGAGTAAATAGAAAACTGATTAAAATTTATATTTACAGCATCTGTAGTTTAAAAGTTGCACCGCAGTATACATAATAATGAGCTTTTCGTGAGTGCTTTCGACAATATTATTATCTTTCTTATTTAATACTTAGGTTATAAACTATTTGCCAAATTATTTTTTTTGTCAAATAGATTTTGAATAATAAACCCATCTCTTTTTTTAAACGCTTACACGGTTATGTCAACTAGCTAAAATGCAAGTTTGGCCGTTGTATTCAATTCCGAAGAGTTACACATTTCCATATTTTATTATTCTAATTTTTGTTACGCAATCCTGAATAATCCTATTGACCAGAATTCAAAATAAATCAATAGGTAATATACTTTTTTAGAAAAAAATATTTTTACCGGTCTAATATATTATAATAACTATTAATAATGTCTATAATAGCCAAAGATTAGTTCAATTAAGAGGCGACATAATTGATTAACATTAAATAAATAACCACTATCAAAATATCTTTATAAAGTACCTAATTTTGCCAAAAAATATTGCCTGTTCTATGAATTTTTATTATTGAGTTATCGTGGGTATCGGAATCCAGACAGATATATTCTCAGACAGATAGACAATTAATATAGGTATATATGTTGCAGTGAAAGCCCATTTTTTAGTAAGAACGCGTTATTACTGGTTAAAACGCGTTTCGCTGAATACCTTTGTGGCAACTAGAATTTATTGATGTTGGTTGAGTTTGGTTCAAAGGTCTAGAATCTTCATTTTTGACCTTCCGCCTTATTTTGGGTATTTATTTTCAAAATTTTTTAAACGAAAATGTCAAAAATTACAAGCTCTACAATTTTGCTTCTAATGGAATTTGCCGTAGAGTAAACAGTTTAGAAGTTATATGTAATCAATGAGGTGATTTGACAGTATTTTTTGACATCTTCAGGGTCGATTACCCCTAAAAACGACTCGATTTAGCGAGTTTCGGGGTGTGTGCTGATCACACTGCAGTATGGGATATGTTATTTGGGTTCTGGAATCATCTTCCAAAATGGTCAGTAGCTCTTAGACTATTACTATATAAAGCAATAATGGCGACATATAGGGCGGTCTCGAACCTAAATCCGCCACTGGTCAGCATAACATATATTGCCTGTTAGTACAACCTTCTATGAATTTCTATTATTTAGTTATCGTGGGTATCAGAATCCAGACAGATATATTCTCAGACAGATAGGCAAATAAATACACTAGGCAGAAAATTATTTTTCTTTGCGTTTCAGCCATTTTTAAGGTAGTGTGTTTCGCGACAATACTAGCAAAAAGTTAATGCTAGAGTATATACAGGGTGGTCCCGAATTCATGGTACAAACGTTAATGGTAGGTACAGGACATTGTAACAATGAGCCATTGTATAGGAATGTATAGTCGCAAGTGACGCGATGAGGCGTAAACAGGGGAAATAACGGCTATACATTATACATACATTATACACTATATTACTATTACACTATACATACATATACATATTACATATACTTATTACACTATACATTCCTATACAATAACTCATTGTTACAATGTCCTGTATATACCATTAAAGTTTGTACCATGAATTCGGGACCACCCTGTAGAACAGACAATAAGGATTCACAATTCATAAGCCCAAAACATTTTGCTGTTTATGTACCACTACTAGTCAATCCCGTGCTCATTAAACAAATCTGGCAACACTTTCTGAGCTTGTATATATTTTATCATACAAATTTCAGATAAAGTATATTATAAAGGAAGATTTATAAAACAATAAGTTCGTAATAAGCGATTGAAAGCTGTTGCGACAATGGCTGAAGCGAAAAAACGTCAAAACAAGTACTAAAGTTAACCCACTATTTAGGTTAAATAAATGCGTAGTTGCCAGCTTGTTTTTAGTGTAAATTTTTCATTATACATTTTTAATTTTTTATTCATTATTATCTTTGTAACTATGAATTAAAATTTTCTTAAAAAATGTATTAGTTATTGTTTAATGTTGGTTTAGTTTTTTATAACCATGGTAAGAAGAGTTTTATAATTAAATATGTTTGTAAACTTTCCGATATCCCGTATAGTGCGCAATGTATAAGAGTCTGAAAAACTCTATCCTTGGAATTTAATATCTCCGGAACTATATTGTTCATAAATAAATAAATCGATGCAGAAGTATTTACCTAAGTAAATAATAATCAATAAAGTAAAGGGTGTGTAGTTTCATAGTGAATGAAATAAAACTCAAAGAGTTTTATTCAAACTCAATATATTTCGGATTATTAGTCAATCATCAGGAGTTTACAGGTTAAAACTAATAATATTTGAACGTGCGATCACGATTTTTAACATCTAAATCATACGTACCAATATAACAAAATATAACATTCAAATCACACATACCAATATAACACAAGAAAAACATCAACATTTAACAATAAATAAAATTAATATTTACAAAATTTTACAAAAAATTTTCTTTTTTAATTATAAAAATATAAATATAAAAAATCTAGGTAAATATGAATATTAATATAAATAAAAAACCTTTAAATAACAAGATAAATAAAAAAAATTTTAGAATTAAATTAGAAAATAAAATTACAAATTTAAGTCATAAACACAAAATTAATTATAAATATTAATGTACAAATAAGCATAAATTACATATAGAGATAAATAAAACATAATAGAGATAAATTACTTAATATATTGGGTGCGTGCGAAAGTTCGTGCGGAGTTTGTGAGTAAAAGTCACACAGCGATTAGGTAAACAAAAATCTTTATTCAATCAATGATATATTCTCCATCGTTTTCTATAATCTTTTTCCAACGTTCTGGCAGCAGACGGATGCCTCGATCATAAAAACTGCGCGGTTTAGATTCGAAGAACGAAGACACGCCGTTTTTTAAGGCCTCCAAAGAGTCAAAGTTTTTTCCATTTAAATAATTTTGTAATGACCGGAACAAGTGATAGTCGTTTGATTTTGTTCTTCTCGGTCAGCTAATGGGGCACCCATATATCGAGCTTCAAATCGAGTCCCATCTTTTTTAAACGCCGAAAAGCGGTTGATCTGTCAACGTTTAGTGCTGTAGCAACTTCTTCTGTTGAAATTCGCGGGTTATTGAGAACTAAAGTACGCAAAACATCGTCATCAATGTCAGAGCGTGGCTTCGTCTTCAAGGTTAAATTCTCCGCGCCGAAATTTAACAAACCATTTTTCCACAGTTCGTTTAGCTGGTGCTTGATCCTGATAAACATCTTGAATGTTTTTCACGGCTGCGGCAACGTTTATTCACTTCCGAAACTAGTAAAGCATAACATGCCCTAAATTTATCGATATTCATTTTTAAAGTGATATTTATCAAAGCAGTTTGTATGAAAACAAATCATTTTTTTAAATGAAAGCTGAAGACGTCACCTTTCCAATGATATATAATATGTAGGAGTAGGCATTAATGACAACACGTTACGACGCTCATAACCCCATCTATTGAAACTCCACACGAACTTTTGCACGCACCTAAATACAACAATTTTGTGGTTATCTCATATCTCAGTATATGTCATTTAAACAATAATCTGTCTAAATTTCAACAAAAATCCTAAGAAAACCCATATGGTGAAACAACTATCTTAAAGACTATTGAATAAAATAATTTGATTGATTGAATTGAATACTGTTGCGGAAGGAAGGTGGTCGAAGTAAAAGGATTGCATTTTTAAAATGTCATTCCGTTGAATCTTTCTTGTTCTTTTTAACCGACTTCAAAAAAGGAGGAGGTTCTCTATTCGACTGATTTTTTTTTTTTTTTTTTTTTTTTGTGCCTATGTTACCTCATATCTCCGCCAATTGTCAACCGATTTTGAAAATTTTTTTTGCATTGGGTCCAGTCTAGCTTCCGATTGGTCCCATTTTTTTCGATTTTTTTTCATAGGTATTAGACCTTTTTTATTAGGTTTGTTTAGACCGAACCTCTTTTGTTTATGAACCGATTTCGATGGTTCTTTTTTTATCCGAAAGGGGGTGTCTTAGGGATGGTGTCATATTAATTTGGTCAAGTTCTGATGATATAATCACTATTAATAACATCACTAAAAAGAGAAAAATAAAAATTTTTAAGAAAAAATAAAAACCGACTTCAGAAACTAGTGAAGCATAACATGCCCTAAATGCACTTTATCGATATTCATTTTTAAAGTGATATTTATCGAAGCAGTTTGTATGAAAACAAATGATTTTTTTAAATGAAAGCTGAAGACGTCACCTTTCCAATGATATATAATATGTAGGAGTAGACATTAATGACAACACGTTACGACGCTCATAACCCCATCTATTGAAACTCCGCACGAACTTTTGCACGCACCTCAATACAACAATTTTGTGGTTATCTCATATCTCAGTATATGTCATTTAAACAATAATCTGTCTAAATTTCAACAAAAATCCTAAGAAAACCCATATGGTGAAACAACTATCTTAAAGACTATTGAATAAAATAATTTGATTGATTGAATTGAATACTGTTGCGGAAGGAAGGTGGTCGAAGTAAAAGGATTGCATTTTTAAAATGTCATTCCGTTTCTTGTTCTTTTTCTCTGTCCATTTGAACGAGTATCTTCTCTCTTTGGAGAGTAAATTGTTTTCGTCGCTGGCAATTAGCCCCCGTGCTGGCAATCCCCTTGCCAGTCCATCCATCCATCCATCGATCCCCTTTTTCTTTCTTTTTTCTTCTATTCCGTGATATATTTGTTTATTTATCTGTGGGTCGGCGCGGCCGGTAATCCGATTGCCTGCCTCCGGTAACGCAATTGCCGGGCTTGCCGATGCCCGTCACGTGGCTGTCGTAATTCTTTTGTCCGTATCCACGTGACATGGGTGCACGAGGTGTGTGTGGTTGGTGCCCATTGGGTACTATAGGGAGCCATTGTAAGGCCATTGTCCATTACTCCAAAAACCCACCCTCATTCCATCAGAGTCGACCCTCTCTTTATGAATTAGTAACAAATTCAAGCTTTATCCATCAATTGGCTTTTATTCAATCTAAAAAAAAAAAAAAATACACGGAAATCATTTAACCCCTGGAGTCCAAATATCCATCAAGAGATTTGTTATTTAACAGCAAATTTAGGGAAGAATCCATTCATATAAGAATAATTTAGTAATTTTAAATATACTTTCATAAATATATAACAATCAGTCACTCAGAAATCAATGAAGTCAAGTCCACTTTTTACTTTACCATACAGGGGGTATGGTCAAGTATTGTAATCGTGCAAGAAAAAAGTGTTTTTTTTCCTTCTTTTTTTCGAAATATCTCAAAAACGGCTGAAACTATTTTGATTAAAAAAATTGAACGAAACCATGGCATTTTGTTCTACAAAAAACTCAAATAAGTGAACATCGAAAAATTATATTTTTTGAGATAATAATTGTTTTGTCAAAATGTCTGTTAGTCTGGTTGTTGATCTGTGCCTTACCAAATTTTTGTGGACAAGCTAGCTCAAAAACTGTTGTGAATATCGAAACCAAATTTCGCACCTAGTTTTGGTCCATTGAGATTAAGAGCTGATTAGATTTTGGTGCATATCGACCCAAAATTAAGGGGGTGGAGGGGGATTAAAAATTAAAAATCTAGGCCTTTTGAGCAAACTCAACCAAATTTTGTATACATAATCACTAGACCCACAGAAGTCTAAAAATGCAAAAACTAACCGCCTAAAATGGGGGGGGGGGTCAAAAAATGAAAATCTTAGCCATATACCAAACTCAACCAAATTTTGTATACATAATCAGTGGACCCCATGAAGTATAAAAATACAAAAACTAACCGCCCAAAGGGGGGGGGGGCAAAAATTAAAATCTTGGCCATTTACCAAACTAAACAAAATTTTGTATACATAATCAGTGGGGCACCAGAAGTATAAAAATGCAAAAACTAATCACCCCTACATGATTATAAATAATTTTAGGGGGCAGGTTGTATGGTAAAGTCAAGTGGATGGCCACATCAGAACACGTCAGCTTTTTTTCGAAATATCTCAAAAACGGCTGAAACTATTTTGATTAAAAAAATTGAGCCAAGCCATGAGATTTCGGTCTACAAAAAAGCTCAAATAAATAAACATCGAAAAAATTAGATTCTCGAATATAATAACTGTTTTGTCAAAATGTCTGTTAGTTTGGTTGTCTTACCAAATTTTTGTGGACAAGCTAGCTCAAAAACTAGTGTGAATATCAAAACCAAATTTCACACATAGTTTTGGTGCGTTGAGATTAAGAGTTGATTAGATTTTGGTGCATATTGACCCAAAATTAAGGGAGGTGGAGGGGAGCTTAAAAATTAAAAATCTAGACCATTTGAGCAAACCTAATCTGTGGGCCCCCAGAAGTCTAAAAATGCAAAAACTTACCCCCCCTACATGATTATAAATAATTTTATTAAATATTAAGGGTATATATTAAATATTAAAGGCCAGGTTGTATGGTAAAGTCAAGTGGATGGCCACATCAGAACACGTCAGCTTACCATATTTTGGAAAATAAATAAATTTTCGTAAATTCTTATCTAGCAAATTAGTTTTATTTTTTCAGCACCTTCTACTTGTAGAACTTGCTTTACTCCAATTATTTGTATTTTCCATGTTATATTTTCATATTTTGATATTCCGGAAGGCACTACAATCAGAAATTTAAACAATTATGAAAATGTCTTGGGTTCACAAAAAAACCTCATTCAAAATTCATTGTGTCGCAGAGAAACTGGAATATTTGAAATACTTAGAAGTAAATGAAAGAAACATACAAAACTTTATTTGATCCTGGAAATATGTTCTACATGAGTGGAGATTTCCTTATGTATCACTTTTTAATTTACCATACAGGGTATGGTCAAGTATTGTAATCGTGCATGAAAAAAGTGTTTTTTTTCCTTCTTTTTTTCAAAATATCTAAAAAACGGCTGAAACTATTTCGATTAAAAAAATTGAGCAAAACCATGGCATTTCGCTCTACAAAAAAGTTATAATAAGTAAACATCGAAAAAATTATATTTTTCGAGATAATAATTGTTTTGTCAATATGTCTGTTAGTTAGTCTGTGCGTTACCAAATTTGTGTACGAGCTAGCTCAAAAACTAGTGTGAATATCGAAACCAAATTTCACACATAATTTTGGACCATTGAGATTAAGAGGTGATTAGATTTTGATGCATATTGACCCAAAATTAAGTGTGGTGGAGGGGGGTTAAATATTAAAAATCTAGGTCGTTTGAGCAAACTCAACCAAATTTTGTATACATAATCAGTGGGACCCAAGAAGTCTAAAAATGCAAAAACTAATCCCCCTACATGATTATAAATAATTTTAGGGGGCAGGTTGTATGGTAAAGTCAAGTGGATGGCCACATCAGAACACGTCAGCTTATTAAAAATTACGTCACTTAAGTACTGTCCAAAAGTCGATTCTGAAGATTTTGCACAGCCCGGCGCAATGTGTTCTCCGGGATGTAAAGGGCTTGTTCACGATTTTTTTTTTAAATTTTAATTTATAAAAGAATTGCATCTAAAAATCCAAATTTCACAAAAAAAAGTGAAATTTATAGCAGGGGTGGTGAACCTAAATGTTCTTGCGGGTCACTTTGGAAATGCATAATAACTATGTAGGCCGAATCATGAGTTCACAGAATATAATTTAATTATTCTTCGAACTCTCAACTGTAAACTCATAAATAAAATAGGCAATATCTCTGTCATATATTCGCAAGAATATTATTTTAAAATCAAAGTTAATTTCTCATAATTTCGACAGTTAATTTTTGAATATATGGATGCACAAATATTGTATTTTTTAATACATTTGTTTTCACTACTTTGGCCATTATAAAATAATAGATCATATAAAAAGTCTCCGCGGTTTTTTGATACATTTTTGAACAAAAAATTTCTTTATTTAAAATCAATTTTAATCAAGTACATGTTGACCATTATTATCTATGACCTTTTGCCATTTTTTGGATAGCTTCATAATTCCATCGGTGTAGAACAGTGGTTCCCAACCTGGGGGCGACCGCCCCCAAATGGGCGATTTGGGTTATCAGGGGGTGATTGGGGGGCGATGAGTATTCAAAGGGGTGAAAATTATAAAAATAATTTTTAAGAAAAATTAAAAACCGACTTCAAAAAATTAAATGCAAAAAATAAAATACACTAAAAGGTATAAAATAATTATTATCTTATTTAGTTACAACTAAACGACGAAATATTAACATGAAATTACTTTTGAAGTCGGTACCAAACAAACTATACCTATAAGCGAGCGTACCCGCCAAACGTACTAAGTAAGATCCGTCGAGTGCGATTCATAAAAGGTATATGTTTGGCACCAACTTCAAAAAGTAATTTGGTGTTAATATTTCGTCGTTTAGTTGTAACAAAATAAGATAATAATTATTTTATACCTTTTAGTGTATTTTATTTGTTGCATTTAATTTTTTGAAGTCGGTTTTTATTTTTTTTTTAAATTATTTTTATTTTTCTCTTTTAGTGATGTTATTAAATAGTGACTTAATATCATCAGAACTTGACCAAATTAATATGACCCCATCCCTAAGACACCCCTTTCGGATAAAAAAAGAACCATCGAAATCGGTTGATAAACAAAGAGGTTAGGTCTAAACAAACCTAATAAAAAAGGTCTAATACCTATGAAAAAAATCGAAAAAAATGGGACCAATCGGAAGCTAGACTGGACCCAATGCAAAAAAAATTTTCAAAATCGGTTGACAATTGGCGGAGATATGAGGTAAAATAGGCACAAAAAAAAAAAAAATCAGTCGAATAGAGAACCTCCTCCTTTTTTGAAGTCGGTTAAAAATACACTCACGTACAAAGAAATGGAATCACTTCCCTTTCTCAAATATAAATAATGTTAGCTATATTTATATTTTTTAGAAAAAATATTTAAATTTCTAATAAATTACAAAGAAACATACTGTTGTGAACGCGGCATTTAGAGTATTTTTTTTGCTTGATAATAATATAATTGTTTTTAATGGTAATATTTTATTTGACAATAGGATGGTAGGACTTTACAATTCCCACTTTTTGAACCTCAATAAATTTAATTTATGTTTGTCATATTTTGGATTAAGAGATTAAGTCCTGCCGGAAGGCTTTTTAACTGAAGGAAACACTCTATGTCAATAATAAATTAATTGATTGCGGTTTTTCTAAATTTCGAGTTTGTGCTTTATTATTTTCACTTTACTTCAAATTAAAATTAGGCATACAATGAAAATGAAAAGGGGGCGATAAGTGTTAGTCAACCTCCAGAAAGGGGCGATGGGCCACAAAAGGTTGGGAACCACTGGTGTAGAACTTCTATGGTTTATCGTCGAAAAACTTGGCCAAGTGATTTTCAGCGGCCCTTCGGTCGGCCAATTTTTTACCATCAAGAGAGTTTTGCAAAACAAATGGTAGTCAGCCCCGGGTTGGCCACCCCAGATTTAGTGGATCAAATTTTTTGTTTTTCATTGAAGGACTTTCATCTGATGAAAAACCTATATTTGTTAGAATAATATATTCCGAGTAACTTAAAAAAAAAATTGAAATTATTTACAACGTAGTTTTGATAAAAAACAAAAAAAACATATTTGGGCGATTATTTTTAGTGGAGGGGATATAAGCACAATGGCTTGGAAACGATCCGGCAAGTATGTGTATATCCATATAGAGATTTCGTAGTGTGATGGGCAGTCACGTTAAAAAAACATAACCTAAAATTTTAGTTCCGTTCATATTTATAGAGTGGTTACTAGGCTAAAACTTTTTCTCTGGATTGTCGTGAAAAAACCTCCTTAAGTGATGTAATTTTTATAAAGTGATGCATCACGAAATTTCCACTCTTGTAGAACATATTTCCAGTATCAAATAAAGTTTTGTAAGTTTCCTTCATTTTTTTCTAAGTATTTCAAATTTTCCCGATTCTCTGCACCACACTATATATTTTTTGTATAATAATTTTAAGTACTTATTAATTTTTCGCGAATGGGGTGTAGAAGGTCACTTTGATTTTGCTCTGACATTTATTTTATTTAAATTCATCTCCCAATTGGTCGGTTGAATATTATTGAAGAGAATATCTATTAAATCTTCATAAAAATCAAGAGACTCACGATTTTTTTTTCTTCTGTGGGAGGTCTTTAGTTTGAGGGCCATGGACCATAGGTACTCAGCCATAATAGCTTTTTCGAATTCAAATCGCCGGCAAATGGAAATACAAAAAAAGAGTATAATCATTAAAAAAGAGTCGGCATATAAGAATTATTAAGGGGCGATTTGATTGGTCTGTAACGTAATTACCCAGCGGGCCAACCGTAGACTCCGCCCCCTCTCAAATTAATATAAGTTGGCCTCAAGACAAAAGACCTGTCTTAGCAGGCGGTAGATACCTATTTTCAAATGAATTCATTATTTCCACATGATAGATTAAAAATTCTTCAGGAAAACATCCATATATTGATATTTTTATTTTATGAATTAGTACAAGAATAAATTTTAGTTTCAATGAGATCAAGAAGTTGCTTGTAGTGCGGCCAAGATGGTTAGACCGATTTAAATTAAATACAATTTTAATTTTTTCAGGATTAATTTTATTTAGACTACTGTTGAAAGCGCTGATTTATACAGTTTCGGCGGGAATAGAAAAAGCCATCTTCAGGTCTACAAGTGAAAAAACATTGTTCTATTATAGATAGTACCTGGGCCACTGAGCGGTGCTCGGTAACTTTTTGCTTCAGTTAATAGCTATATATTAATCCCCGAAACCCCCCTCCTGCACCCCTCCCACCCTCACCTCCCGCATACACCCCCCGCTCCCGAAATCCCGTACCCTCCCCGGAGACCCCACCACCACTGCAACACACCTCCTGCACCCCCACATCTACCCCCACCCAGTTTTTGCATTTCTAGCCTTCAGTGACCATTGAGTTCATCAATTAAATTGTCAAATTAATATTTGGAGGATTTACTATAAAACTCGATTTTTAATCAATTAAATCATCATCATTCATTTCATCACCTAATCAATTAAATTTCCCAACTTTTAATATATAATAATAATTATAATGATCTTATTGTGGGATATAAAATTAAAAAAACAATTATTTATTAAAAGGAAATTGAATAAAAATGTAATTATACATTTTTATCGAGACAACCACCTGTGAATAATTGATTCAATTAACAAAAACCCATCAAAAACAACTTGGGCGAAGATGAGACTGTGACAGATCGAATGTCCAACACAAAACCCTCTAACCCGTGAATTTCATTCAAATCGTTAGAGCCGTTTTCGAGAATCCGATTCTATATATCTTATTATATTAAACGAGCAAAAATTGTATATATATAAATATATATATCCGGTCGGGTTCTCGAAAACGGCTCTAACTGATTTGGATGAAATTCCCAGGTTAGGAGGGTTTTGTGTTGGACATCGATCTGCCACGGTCTCATCTTCGGCTAAGTTGTTTTTGATGGGGTTTTTGTTAATTGAAATAATTATTCACAGGTGGTTGTCTCGATAAAAATGTTTATTTAGATTTTTATTCAATTCCCTTTTAATAAATAATTGGTTTTTTAATTTTATATCCCACAATAAGATTATTACAATTATTATTATATATTAAAAATTGGCCAATTTAATTGATTAAAAATCGAGATTTAAATCCCACAAATATTAATTTGACAATTTAATTGGTGAACTCAAAAATTGTTATTTAATTAAAAAAAATGGTGGGGGTCCGGGGGGCGAGGGTGTGGGTTCGTGGGGCGAGGGGGGTTCAGGGATTAATATATAGCTTTTAACTGAAACAAAAAGTTACCGAGCATCGCTCGGTGGCCAGGTACTATATATATATATATATATATATATATAAGCATTGCTCGTTTAATATAATAAGATAAGATAAAAACTAGTGATGAGCAAAGCAAGACTTGCTTATCTAACATTTTACTTAAATTTTTTCAATAATTTTTATGAGCGCCATAATCATTCAGGTTCTTTATAGGTATAATTTATTAACTATAAATAAAAGGTATCTAGCACCATTCTATTTTTTTATAATTTTTAAGGATTTAGGTGTCGGTTCTAGGTGAAACATTATAAGTAACTTATGAGGAGAATTTTCTAGGTTAGATTTCACAAAAAGGAAATATTAAAACAAATGTATGTTTATTTTGAGTTTGATTCACTCGATATATATTTCGGGTTATTAGCCCATCTTCAGGAGTTCAAATAAAAACTGAATACAAATTTGTAAAAACATTTAACAAATAATACAACGATCCGTTGCAGTTTATTTAAACAGTAGAAAAAGTTGGTCAGATTCGCAAATCGTTATGGTGTTGTGCTTGTGCGTTGTTATTTTTAACCGACTTCAAAAAAGGAGGAGGTTCTCTATTCGATTGAATTTTTTTTTTTTTTTTGTGCCTATGTTACCTCATATCTCCGCCAATTGTCAACCGATTTTGAAAATTTTTTTTGCATTGGGTCCAGTCTAGCTTCCGATTGGTCCCATTTTTTTTTCGATTTTTTTTCATAGGTATTAGACCTTTTTTATTAGGTTTGTTTAGACCTAACCTCTTTGTTTATGAACCGATTTCGATGGTTCTTTTTTTATCCGAAAGGGGGTGTCTTAGGGATGGTGTCATATTAATTTGGTCAAGTTCTGATGATATAATCACTATTAATAACTTCACTAAAAAGAGAAAAATAAAAATTTTTAAGAAAAAATAAAAACCGACTTCAAAAAATTAAATGCAACAAATAAAATACACTAAAAGGTATAAAATAATTATTATCTTATTTAGTTACAACTAAACGGCGAAATATTAACATGAAATTACTTTTTGAATTCGGTGCCAAACAAACTATACCTATAAGCGAGCGTACCCGCCAAACGTACTAAGTAAGATCCGTCGAGTGCGATTCATAAAAGGTATATGTTTGGCACCAACTTCAAAAAGCAATTTCATGTTAATATTTCGTCGTTCAGTTGTAACTAAATAAGATAATAATTATTTTATACCTTTTAGTGTATTTTATTTGTTGCATTTAATTTTTGAAGTCGGTTTTTATTTTTTTCTTAAAAATTTTTTAATGAAAAAAAATACAGTGCCTGGATAAGGTCCTAAAAATAAAAACTAAACTAAACTACAATCATATACATTTTTTACTTTCCAATTATGCCTACTAAGGGTAAACGCGTAAACCTATAAATGAAAGCGAAATTAAAAAATATATTTAAACATTAATTTTTACTAATCAAGTATGTTAGAAAGTATTTGGACGGGGGGTAAGTAGAAAATCAAAAAATTTTCATCGATTTACGCGACGTTTCGCCAATTTTATTTTGGCATCATCAGGCGTCTAAAAAAACACAAAAATGAGAGTTTCAGAGAAATTACAAAAGTTACATCATTTTTTAACCGACTTCAAAAAAGGAGGAGGTTCTCTATTCGACCGAATTTTTTTTTTTTTTTTTTTTTTTGTGCCTATGTTACCTCATATCTCAGCCAATTGTAAACCGACTTTGAAAATTTTTTTGCATTGGGTTCAGTCTACCTTCCGATTAGTCCCATTTTGATCATAGGTATTAGACCTTTTTTGTTAGGTTTGTTTAGGCCAGCCATGTCCAACCGGCGGCCCGATTGCGATTTTTGTGCGGCCCGATAACAAAAAAAGGAAATCGCCCCCCCCCCCCCCCCCCCATAGAGGCCCGTGCTTGTAAAAAAATTAAAAAATTTTTTTTTTAAATTGAAAGTAAAGTTCTATATATATGTGTGTGTGTGGGGGCGGCGTCTCTGCCCCCCCCCCCCCCGCTTGGACAATTCGATCGCGACAACTTTTTTTGTTAATGCGAATGGCGGTCCAGTACCTTGTATATTCCTAAATTTTGGCCCGAATAGTAATTTGGGTTGGACATCGCTGGTTTTAGGCCTAACTTCTTTGTTTATGAACCGATTTCGATGATTCTTTTTTTATTCGAAAGGGGGTATCTTAGGGATAGTGTCATATTAATTTGGTCAAGTTCTTATGATATGATCACTATTAATTAAAAAGAGAAATAAAAATAAGAAAAAAATAAAAACCGACTTCAAAAAATTAAATGCAACAAATAAAATACACTAAAAGGTATAAAATAATTATTATCTTATTTAGTTACAACTAAACGACGAAATATTAACATGAAATTACTTTTTGAAGTCAGTACCAAACAAACTATACCTATAAGCGAGCATACCCTCCAAACGTACTAAGTAAGATCCGTCGAATGCGATTCATAAAAGGTATGTTTGGCACCGACTTACTAAAAGTCGGTTTTATTTTTATTTAACAATATTTTTTAATGTTTTTTTTTCTAATATACCCCCATAAAGAAACTTTCCGGGGCCCTGGCCCCAGGACCCATGGTTTCATCTGATGAACCCCCTTACGGAGGGTATGAGTAAATCATTATTGTTAGTTCAATCTCAATTGAAAAATAATAACCAAAGTTTTAACAAAAGCCTATTATACCTTGATAGGAATATTTCTTTTTAATTTCTTCTTGATAACCTTTTTCGAAACAAAATCCCGTTTGCATTTGGCTTAAAACTCTCCCAACCTAATCAATAGAACTTTTTTCTTGTCCCCGCCATTCAAGCCGCTATCTAATTATTTTTCCAATAACTCAAATTCGATTAGAAGAAGAAGAAAAAAACAAGTCATTTTGTGGCATAGAATTATCCTTTATTTATTTAAGTATCGAAATCGATTCAACTTATGATTAACAAAAGTTTTTTGATCAAATAACGGGGTGCATTATGATACGAAATCGTTAAAATGCTTAACGATCCGGCTTAGAAATGGCGCTGTATATAAGATGGACTTTAATGATAGAGAACCCGGGGGCGCAGGGTATTTAGCGGGGGTTTCGAAAAAGAAACCCCGCCCCCCCCGTCCGGTCTCCATTAGAGCAGCGCGTGCGACTCAAAATACCCCTTTTTTTGGTGTTTTCGGGGGAGTGAGAATCGTTCTCGGTGTCCATCTGTCCTCGGTTACAAAAAATAAATATATCTCTTAAAGGAGTATTTAGTTGATCGTTTGGAACGATTAGAGATAACCTTGGAGTCGGGTTTCGTATCATAAACAGTGAGTATCCCGATTTGAAATCACGTACCACTATTAAGGTAATCATTGGTTGATATTTTTTTCTTTTGATTGCATATAAACCTGAAGGTAGAAGAAAAAAAAGGATTGTCTTGTGTTTCTCTCTCACTTGCACGTTCGTTTTAAACTCGATGGTGTAGCAAAAAACACAAAAGTATGATTGCAGCATTTTCTGACAATAAACAAATCTTATTGATTCTTCTATATATTAGTGAAACAGATATCACGAAAATATTTATGAAAGGAATTTTACCTTTAGAGAATGGATGGATAATCATTACTTGGAAAAAGAAATAACAAAATAAATGGATTCTTCGAGTATATTGGTCTTTCTATATTCAAAATCATCGATTCATGTACAATCAATCAATCAATCAATCCTTCTCTCTCTGTATAGAGGGTGGTGACTTGGCCGACGCAGCATAGCGATTACAATGTTAATTTTTGAATGTGCATTTATTTGCTCCCCTAATTATTTTAGAGTAAAAGTTCTTATAGGTTTTTTGTAGAGACAATTTAATTCATACACTAAAAGTCCCATAAGCAACGGTGTTTTTGTCACTATGACAGCGAAAAAAGTTTACCCTAACTTTTCCAGCGACAAAACTGAACCTAGCTTTATTTTTTCAATTATGTTTTATTTATTAATTGGTTTTTTAATTTTAAAACCCACTAATAGGTTAAATCAAATATTATTATATTATATTAAAATTAGAAATTTTTTGTTTGTTTTTAATTAACAGGTGTCTAAATCATAACAAAACAGGTGTGTTTACAAATAAAGTGGTTCAAGTGGTTTTTTTTTATATAGCTTGGAAACAAATCTTATTTAATTTTATGTTTTTATTTCAGATCCTATACGATTATTTTTTTTATTTTTATTATCCTATTTATTTTTTTATCAAGTTGTTTATAAGAATTGTATTTTTAACAATTGTACTTTTCCTCTAAATTAAATAAACTAATTTATGTCTTAATTTTGTTAATTTTGTGATTTACGTATTGATTCATTAAATTGTCTTACCGAATTACACTCAAGCTTTTTTTTTGGGTCGAAGTAAACTTGATATTTTATAATTCGAGTTTTGTTGCCTTTGGGCAATTTAACTCAAAAAACTACCAGAAAAAATTACGAGTCCGTAGGACGACAAGGTAGTTTTTTTCGTTTAGTTGCCAGGCAACAAAATTCTCATTAAAATGTCAAGTTTACTTCGGCAAAAAAAAAAGCTCTCGTGTAATTATAAGTGAAAAAAATACTGAATCCGAACATATTTTTATTTTCAAATTTTGAAATTTCAGAACTGTAATAATCAACATTATAAATAATTGTATTTTTACAAAAATCACTGAGGCCATCGAATTATTAAAACAAACAAGGCATTTTCATTTGGTCAAGTTCTGATGATATGATCACTATTAATAACATCACTAAAAAGAGAAATGAAAAAAGAAAAAAAGAAAAAAAGAAAAAAAAGAAAAAGAAAAAAGAAAGAAAAAAGAAAAAGAAAGAAAAATTTTCTTTCTAAAAGAAAATTCATAGTTTAAAGATATCTAACATTTTTTCCTCTAACAGGTGTCTGCGTCTGTGATCAAACTGTAAACTATAATTTTTAAGAAAAAATAAAACCGAATTCAAAAATTAAATGCAACAAATAAAATACACTAAAAGGTATAAAATAATATTATTTATCTTATTTAGTTACAACTAAACGACGAAATATTAACATGAAATTACTTTTTGATGTCGGTGCCAAACATACATCTTTTAAGAATCGCACTCGACGGATCTTACTTAGTACGTTTGGCGGGTACGCTCGCTTATAGATATAGTTTGTTTGGTACCGACTTCAAAAAGTAATTTCATGTTAATATTTCGTAGTTTAGTTGTAACTAAATAAGATAATAATTATTTTATACCTTTTAGTGTATTTTATTTGTTGCATTTAATTTTTTGAAGTCGGTTTTATTTTTTTCTTAAAAATTATAGTTTACAGTTTGATCACAGACGCAGACACCTGTTAGAGGGAAAAATGTTAGATATCTTTAAACTATGAATTTTCTCTTCTTCAATTGTTTTTGTTAAAGTCCTTGGTTGGTAAAAAAATATCTCTTAGTTTTACATAGATTCTGGAAATAGTCCTTATTTGATTCATTTTATATTATTTTGTGTTTTTAGTATCCTACATAACCGCTGTATTACGAGTATATTGTATAATAGCAAATATAAGGAAAATCAAATTATCCAATGAGGCTTTTAGAATTCCAACTTAAGTTCACCATTTTAACGAGGGCACTCTCTTTCGCTCGCAAGAATCCTATATTTTTTCAACAATTTAATTAAATCCAACCGCGACCTAATATCATGTATGCTCTTTTAACGATGTTTGGGTCCTCAATTTGTTTTACTCAATGAATTTTGTAAAATCCACGAACAGAAATAAACTTGGAAATGAATTGACTGCGAAATTCGTTAAACTAATAAAATCGGATTATGAATCTTATATTAAAAAACTATCTGAAAATAAAAGTATAAAATTCACATTAAATATTATTTTTATCAACTTAACGTACAAACCTTATTAAGAATTGAAAATGTGAAACCAAAAATAAATGGTTCAAATGTCATGTTTTTCTAAATCGAATGTTTTCTATCTTTTATTCAATCGCGAATCAAATGTAGGGAATTTTTGTCAAATATTGACTGAAAATAATATCTGAACTTATATATTTCTAACTTGAAATAATGATATTAAATAAATTTTATAATTTTTTTCATCAATATATCAAATAATTGATAAGTCAACGAGAATTCTTTGATATATTAATGAGAAAAATTATAAAATTTATTTAAAATAATATATATAAGGTCAAATATTATTTTCACTCAATATTTGACAAAATTCCATACATTAGATTCCCGATTGAATAAAAGGTAGAAAACATTCGATTAATTAAGCATCTAACATACATGCTAATAGACCTAGCAAATTCACTTGGTGATCCATCCAAATGTCTAGCGGGCTATACGCGAAATGACGTTGGATTGTAGCTAAGTGGATCACATCTTTTTTCTCTTGGTCCAGACTTAAGACTCCGCATGCTCCAAAATCCTAACCAAAATAATCCAAAGAAGAATAGAACAAAGAGTTGAAGAAAATCTGGGGGAAGACCAGTTCGGCTTTAGAAGAAACAGAGGCACCCGAGAAGCAATTCTCTCTCTTAGACTAATAATAGAAAGGGCTTTTATCAGGGAAGAATCTGTCTACATCGGATTCATAGACCTAGAAAAAGCATTCGATAACGTCAATTGGGAAATTATGTTTAAAATATTAAAACAGGCGGGAATAAAATTCAGGGAGAAGACTAATCTACAATCTATATCAAAACCAGACGGCAATTATAAATATTGGTGATGAACACAGAGAAGCCAAAATAAAAAAAGGTGTAAGACAAGGATGTGTGCTGTCACCCATGATTTTCAACTTATACATAGAAGAAGCGATTAAAGAATTCAAAGACAAAATTGATACAGGTATCGAAATCCAAGGTCAAAAGATCGCTATGTTAAGATTTGCCGATGACATTGCCCTTCTAGGAAGCAATAAAAAAGAATTAGAGGACGCCCTGAATGGAATTAACCAAATCCTAATAGAAGAAATCAAAATGAAAATAAACAAGAATAAAACCAAGGTCCTAGTATGTACAAAAAAAGAACAAACGAGACAGGAATGCATCAAAATTAACCAAGAAAACCTAGAAGGAGTTAAGGAATTCCGCTACCTAGGAAGTAAAATAACATGGGATGGGAGGAGCGAAAACGAAATTAATTCAAGAATTGCCCAAGCAAAAATGGGGTTTAATTCAAAACAAAAACTACTATGCTCCTCCTCAATCAGCTTAGAAAACAGGAAGTTGCTATTGAAGACATATGTATGGAGCATAGCCATGTACGGGTGTGAAACCTGGACAATTGGAAAAGCGGAGAGAAAGAGATTGGAGGCTTTCGAAATGTGGTGCTACAGAAGAATGATGAATATCAAATGGATGGATAAAATTACAAATGAAGAAGTTCTTAGAAGAATCGGAGAAAAAGAACCTTGTGGAGGAGTCTGAGGAAGAGAAGAGGTCAGATGATGGGGCACACACTGAGACATGGGGGACTGCTTAGGGATATCTTGGAGGGGGAGGTGGGAAAGAAAAGGGGAAGGGAAGACCCAGATTAGAATATTTCAACCAAATAATTGGGGATGCCAGACATTTAGAGAGGTCAAACAGCTGGCGGGGGACAGAGTCGAGTGGAGACGGATTGTTGCATCAAACCAGTCTTAGGACTGTGTACTCAATGATGATGATGATTCCCTGATGATTTAATATAGGCCAATATTTTCATCTTTAAAGTTCGAAGTACTTTAGGAGATTTTTACTAAGGTTTAAAACTTAAACGATACTTACGATTTTGTTAAGTTTTTTTAAGAGCGTGCAAATTTGTTGGTATTTTATAAAGTGAAGGGTTGGAGATATCTTTTATCTATGATTGGAGTTGGTCTTGAGGTCAGATGATGGGGCACACACTGAGACATGGGGGACTGCTTAGGGATATCTTGGAGGGGAGGTGGAAAGAAAAGGGAAGGGAAGACCCAGATTAGAATATTTCAACCAAATAATTGGGGATGTCAGACATTTAGAGAGGTCAAACAGCTGGCGGGGGACAGAGTCGAGTGGAGACGGATTATGTTCAGTTAAAAATAATTAAAAATTACAAAATAATTGTTATAGGGAATTGGCGAAAATCAAAGGGGCTAGTTAAGGAGGAAATAAATCTACTGTTCTTATGGGAAAACAGAAATTGTTTTCCGGGGAAACTTTCTCCCACCAAATATCATGTCATTATTAATTCTAAATAACCCGAAGTGATGTCACGTGTATCGTGATTTTTGCCAAATTATAAATCATATTTTAATCGAATTTATTTCTAAATAGTTGTCTGATATAGAAGATGATTGGTTCACACAGACCGGTGACGTTTCTATAAATATAAACAAACAAAACACACAGGGGTTTGGAATAATTAAGCACCGAAGCATCATCAGTCCCACCGACCCCTGAACAAGAGAGTTTATTTCTCGCCCCCGGTGGAAATTTATTTTCGTCATTATTTTTTCTTTTTGTCATTATATTTATGTACACAAACGTTGAAGATTATTTCGAAAATACTCAATTGTTTATGGGCATTGGTTTGTAAAAAAATCTCGTCAATAAAAAAGTATCAAGTAAATAAAAAATGTGATTTGTGCATTGCAATGTGTGTTAGATGGGCCAAAATATACCAATAATATTATAGTACCTGGAGGCACCG
Source organism: Forficula auricularia (assembly GCA_024734495.1). NCBI lineage: Eukaryota > Metazoa > Arthropoda > Insecta > Dermaptera > Forficulidae > Forficula > Forficula auricularia. The sequence continues at coordinate 3,152,615 of JALMQS010000075.1, forward strand.
AGCGATTCTCGGTAACTTCTTCCTTCAGTTAAAAGCTTTATTTTAATATTATTTTTAATTTAAAATTCAGATTAAAATGTCGATTTTTATTTGAGAGCCGTTTTCAAATTAAAAAAAATACAAAAATATATAATATTCGCCCACTGTAACCCCCCCCCCCACCTCACACCCCCCGAAACCTCGCCCTACCCCGGATCACCCACCAATGCCCCCACCTCCTGCACCTGTTTTGATTCAACCATATGATTCATTTTTATTCATCCAATTGTTAATAAATAAAACCTATCAAAATCTGTTGTTTTTTCAGAAAATTGAGACCTGCTTATGCGAAATTTATTTTAAAATAAATTCTTGATTATTTTTATTCTATTAAATAAATAAAGTTCTTTATAAAAACAATTATAAAACGTTTATTAATATTTCTAACGTTTATGGAGAACAAAATATGTTAAAATCCACAATCACAATACTTCTTCAAGGCCTTTGAGAACAATGAATTAAGGCAACCCATTGTCTGTCTGGGTAGAAAAGTAAATAAAAAAGAAACCTTTTTTAAAACCCTAAGAATGGGATTTGTCTACTTGAGAATAATTAATTTGATTACGATAAAACCCATCAAAAACAATTTTGTCGAAGATGAGACCGTGAAAGATCGAATTGTCACCCCAAAAACCCACTAACCCGTGAATTTCATCAAAATTGGTATAGTCGTTTTCAAAATAGAACCAAGATACAAATATATAAACAAATATATATACAAACAAATAAATATACAATTTTTGCTCGTTTAATAAGAGTAGATAGATTTAAATTTTAAAACATGGGGATACAATTTTAAGTAATTTAGATTGTATATTTTAATTAATAAAGTAAAGGGTGTGTAGTTTCACAATGAATGAAATAAAACTCAAAGAGGTTTATACGAACTCAATATATTTCGGATTATTAGTCCATCATCAGGAGTTTACAGATTAAAAACTAATAATATTTGAACATGCGATCGCAAAATATAACATCTAAATCATAGGTACCAATATAACACAAGAAAAACATCAACATTTAAAAATAATAAATTCAAATTTAATTACGATAAAAATAAAATTTTGAGACAAGTCAACATAAATATAGAGAAATATAAAAATAAAAACAAAAATTACCAGGAAAATTCGATAGAACAAAAAATAAAAATATAAAATTACAAAAAAATATAAATATAAATTGAAAGTTTTTTTTGCCGAGAGTTCCAGAATTTTTATATATTGAAGTAGACAATAAAAGAGTGTGTCTTCTGCTGGAATTATAAATTTTATTTATTTATAACGAGACTATAGTTTCGAGGGCTTTGCCCTCTTCATCAGTCTATTACAATGGAATCATAAATTGTAATAGACTGATGAAGAGGGCAAAGCCCTCGAAACTATAGTCTCGTTATAAATAAATAAAATTTATAATTCCAGCAGAAGACACACTCTTTTATTGTCTCCTTCAATATATAAAAATTCTGCTAATCTCGGCAAAAAAACTTTCAATTTATATTTTTACTTTTTTGTAATTTTATATTTTTATTATTTTGTAATTTTATATTTTTATTTTTTGTTCTATCGAATTTGCTGGTAATTTTTGGTTTTTTAATTTTTGTTTTTATTTTTATATTTTTCTATATTTATGTTGACTTGTCTCAAAATTTTATTTTTATCGTATTTGTATAAATTATAAGTTCAAATATTATTAGTTTTTAACCTGTAAACTTCTGATGATGGTCTAATAATCCGAAATATATTGAGTTTGTATAAATCTCTTTGAGTTTTATTTCATTCATTGTGAAACTACACACCCTTTACTCTATTAATTAATATCATGTTTCACCTAAAACCTACACTACTTTCCCTAAGTAAAAATGTATATTTTAATATGATTTTTGTAGGGGGGGGGGTCGGATAGACTAGGTGGTAGCGTCTCAGCCTGCTAACCAAGTGGACCCGGGTTCGAATCCGACTCGAGCCATCCGGCTAAAATCTGTCCCCGGGGTAGAGACAAATTTAAATAAAATGAATAGTATCGTAAATTGGCTTATGGCTAGAAAACCGGAAAAGCCAAAAGAAGAAAAAAAATATGATTTTTGTTTATTAAAACACATGATGTAGTATATTAAAGATCATACATAGGTTTGCCTATCTTTTAGGTTAGGTTATTAAAGAAAAATCTCAAAAAACAATATACCTATATATAATAAAGTCCAATATAAATCAACTAGCTACGAAAAACCTTGGACTCCGCTGTGGGTTTTAAAATAATATTTTAAATTTCTTAATTTTAATAAATTTTATTTGTCATGAATTATTAGTGGGTTTTAAAATTAAAAAATGACGTCGTGGTAGTCGCGCAAGCTGATTATAATAAGTATAGATAGATAGTTTTGGGCGTTTCTTGATTATAATTTTTTTTCTCAAAAACGATTCCTACTATTTAAAAATAAATCACTGTGCACAACATGTATCAAGAGTTTTGTAATATGTATTATTTATTTATTAATTTATTTTTATTTCGATTGAAACTCAATGAGAGGACTTATAATTCGCCGTGTAGGCAAGGGAGTTTGTAATTGAAAGTCATGTGAACCAATCGATTCTCTATAACATTTGTATTTATTTAATAGACAATAATAAGTAATCTTGAAGCATAATTAAATCTAATTAATTGTTTAATTTGTTTTGTTTACAATATTTTATTGATTATTTATTTGTATTGTTAAAAAAGTAAATAATAAATATAGATATAGATATGAGAGATTTCAATTTGCCAAGATGGTATTATCTAATAGATCCGATGGAATGGATTATTTTTAATTATATGTCAGAAGGGTTGTTTTTGAATTTTGAATCTCTTCAAAATTCGAAACACTCAACGACATTTATTTAAACTACGAGCAGTACCTGGCGTGCCTAAGGCACGCCCGGCACCGCTCGGCCCTCCGGGCTGGTGGCCCTGGCGGGCAGCGTCTCGAGATGTGATTATTAGCTGTCCGTAATTATATGTTTTGAAAAAAATATTTTTTGAATAATGAATATTGATCAAAGAAAGATGAAAAAATATCATTAAATGCTTTATAAATATTTTATTAGAGCATGCAACCATTTCTCTCGAAGTTCCCGATCGGTTGGAAACCTTTTTCTTTTTTAATAATACATTTCAATATTTAAATTTATCTAAAAAGTGTCTCTAAATTAATTATATATAATAATTTTAAAATTAATTTATCTACTAAAATTTCAAATGACCCGCGCAGTAATAAATTAAGAATTAATCTCATTATCCCATATTAAATCATATCTCATTAAAACTTATATTATAAATTAAAAATATATACCTAATATATAGTATATATATTTTAAAATTAATTTGTCTACTAAAATTTTGAGAATTTATATTATTCTTAAATTCCAAAAAAAAAATTTATTTTCGCGGTATGAATTATTTCCAAAAATTAAATATATATTAATATATAATATATTTAAAATTAATAAATTTGCCTACTAAAATTTCAAATGAGGCACGCCGTAAATCTAATAGAGGAATATATTAATATATAGAGATATTATAGATATATAATATGGAGAATAGATATGTTTTGTTTGTAAAATTTGACAATATAACAACTGTCATTAAATATTAGTTGCTTTTTCTCCCACATCGTACGCTAAGGCGCCACAGGTACTGTCTGACAATGGCTTTTATATATATAGATATGGCATCCCTATGTGTTTAAATTTAGAATCACTAGATCGCGAATTTTTACAAATTAAGATAACAATCTTTGAGAAAAAATATTTAACGCGTTTAGATAGTTCGCACCTCACAGGTGAGCCAGATGGACTGGATTGGTTTTACTGGCACTCGGGTTTGACTCCCGAGGAGTGAAAAATAACCCTTCTTACATATAATTAAAAATAATCCAATCCATCGGATCTAATAGATCATATTATGATTTTCTAAGATAGATGTTTCAGATTATAAGGATCTGAACATTGTTGAGATGATTTTCCATCTATTAGTTAAAAATCGAAACGTCGCGTCGTCATAAAAATGGCTATTATATTCTAATCTGAATGGAATTGTTTTCTCATTTCTTTTGGTTGAAGCCGCAACGTGGATCGATAGCCCTGGGGTTGCCACCACCCCCACCACCTCCGATTCCCTTTTGCCACCCTTAGTTTTTGCTCCGCCCCTCCACCCCCCACCAACGGCCTTCACACAACCCCTTTCCCCGCCTGCCCGTGTAATCAACGTTAATTAAAGCCTGCTAATCATTTATTTCTGTAATTAAATTTCGCTCAGTATAAATCATAATTAGCCGCTTGGGGGCCGAGGCTAATAAGCTTGGGCGCACGCAGCACAAGTCCGCTGCTTTATATATAGAAATTTCCTAAGGGGGGGGGGGTGTGAGCTCATTATAAGAATTAATTCCAAATAGAGAGAGAGATATTCATATCGGGCTCAATTATTCACAAGAGCCACTTTATAGAAATGAATCGGCCGATTTTATCACCCAATGTTCCTTCTTTTGGCATATATGCACTCGAATTTTTATAGAGGTGAAACTTTCCAGTGACATAAAAGTGAGACCGGCAGCCAAACTGCTATAAAAATGAAAAAATTAAATCAATTATAAGAATCAGAATTGGGGGGTTTTCACTTTTTTTTTATGCGCCAGATCTTTTCTGTATATATCATTAAAATATTTTTTCTCAAAACAAAGAACAAATTAGATGGAGCAGTCAATTTTTTTCAAGGACTCTACAAGAGATTTGGTAATTTTTTTTTACTTTACCATATACTTAGAGTAATGTAATCGGGAATGAAAAAAGTGTGTTTTTTTGAAATATCTTAAAAACTGTTAAAACTATTTTATTAAAAAAAAAAAAAAAAATTGAGCGAAGCCATAGCGTTTTTTGGTCTAATAAAAAAGCCTTAAAGTGAACACTAAAAAATTATAATATAATTATAATAATAAATAATAATATTATTCTAGGGGCCGTCCCTAAATCATGTGAGACGTTTAGGGAGAGGGGGTCGAGTCGAATCTCACCCAATCTCACTTGGGGCAGGGGGGGCTCGAGAAATATCACGTATTTTTTTTTTAGGCAATAAACAGTGTAAAAATCCAAGAAAACTGGGTTCAATTAATTTTTTTGTGAAACCTACCTCGCATCTTGCTCAAATTTTATTATTATAAGTAATAATAATAATAATAATAATAATACTAGTCTTAAATAAAAATAATTAAGCAAATTATGTTTTTTAAATAAATCCAACGGATTCAAGGATATATAAACGTATTTACACTAAAAATACTCATTTTGAAAAATCTCACGTGAGATTTGGGAGGGTGAGTTCGAAAAACCGCAAAAATCACCTCAAGTTATTTAAAGACGCCCCCTTACGAGATATTAATTATTTTCTTAATATGCCTGTTAGTACGTTACCAAATTTTGTGTACGCTCTCTAGCTCAAAAACTAGTAGTGTGAATATCAAAATGATTTTTCACATTGGCGCAATGGGATTATTAAGGGCTGATTATATTTTGGTTGAAATTGAACCAAAAATTAAGGTAGCCCGGAGCTAAAAAATTAAAATTATAAGATATTCAAAATAAAAAAACAAACAAACAAGAAAAATGAAATTTACTGTAAATTGAAGCTCTAATAAAAAAAAGAGTTAATAATTTTATCGGGGGCCAAAATTGGGGACGAGGTTCAAAAAATATCAATATACTTTTGTAAGTCCTAGATCCTTTGATTGATTTGTACGAAACTTTGCATTTTACGACCTTATGAAAATGACTCAGTATGTGAAAATGATAGGGACCAAAATATGTGTGTGTGTGTGGGGGGGGGGGGGGTAAACATATTTTAAAATAAAAATCGAAATAGAATATACCTTATAATTAAAAGGGGGTTATTAATTACTAATGGGCCTAAAATTTAGAGGGGGGTTCTTTCCTAAGTGTTTATAAATTATTTTATTAAATATAAGAGAGAGGGACCAGGTGTATGGCAAATTCATGTAGATGGCCACATCAGTTTATTATAATAAGTTTAAGTTCCTGTGGTCGGCATTTATCAAAGCATAGAACTCTTATTTCAACATCAGCATATATTATTACAGACTTTTTTGTTAAGGGTGGTGAAACATATTAAATAAAGTAAAAAAAATTGATTCCGCGACATTTCAGCCCCCGACAAAACATCCCCCGACAAAATACCCCCCGACAAAATTTCCCACGACAAAATATCCCCGACAAAATTTTCTTCAGACAAAATATCTCATGACAAAATAACCTTTCCCCGCGTGAATCTTATGAGTAATGCAAATCGACTCCGGTTCGGTTAATATATATTCAGTTCGGCTCGGTTGGGTTCGTATAGCTTCTTTTCGGCTGGCGTAAGTCAACCGGACCGTCTAAAACCAGCCCGAAAAGGAGCTATACGAACCCAACCGAGCCGAACTGAATATATATTTTAATAAAACTAAGATATGAGGTAGGTTTCACAAAAAAGAAATAAAACAAAATTGAGTTTTGAATTCAAAACTCAATTTTGTTTTATTTCTTTTTTGTGAAACCTACCTCGTATCTTAGTTTTATTATTATATTAAAATGTTTCACCTAGAACCAACACCGAACTCCTTAAAAGTTATTGAATATATATTAACCGAACCTCCGAAAGTTTAGTCCGGGCGGGGTGTGTTTCGGGCTCCCATTTTTTTCTAATCATACACACAACCAGCCAATCGTCAGGCGGGGTGTGTTTGGGGCGCTATATTTTCGCCCAATATAATAATAATAATTAATAATGATAATAATTAATAAGACTTTCAACAAACAATCAATAATTGTGTAATGTAAACATAGACGATAAATAAGTAAATATAGATGATAAATACTATATTATAGATAGTAAAAATAATAAATTGTTAGCTAGAAAATCTAACGACAGACAGCAGCACTTTCAAACGGCTAATTAGCCGCCAAAATATGAAAGTCTGTTTATATTATTCAAAACTATGATTATAAGCCTCTCACTTAATCTCTTTTGTTTTCTCCCTTATACTGGGGAATATTTTGTCAGAAGATATTATGTCGGGGGATATTTTGTTGGGAGCTGAACTGTCGCGGTACCAGAAATTTTTTTGAAAAATGTTTTTTTTTTTGGAACTTTTTCAATTTTTTTTTTAAATATAAAATACTAGGTAGATTTCATATAAATAAAAGATCGGATCCTTGTTTAGCACGACTCAATATAATTATTTCTGGATATAAGCCCATCTTCAGGAGTTCACAAAGGGGATACTGATCTCTAGCTAGTATTTTATATTTAAAATTTTTTTTGAAAAAGTTCCAAAAAAAAAACATTTTTCAAAAAAGTTTCTATACTATATTATTACAGACTATTTTATTAACTCCGGAAATAGGAATAGAGACGTATTACGGTTTTATTAATTAATTCTTAATATTAAAAAAATATAAACCAGAGTTAGGTTTAATTACAGGAGCGATATACCGGGCCACTTTTTATAAAAGCTTTGGTCACGAGAGCTGCTTTTCTTATTGTCATTTAGACCACACCCTATTTTGCAATTTCTAACATTAAAGTCAAGGTGCACTTGCAAAATAGACCTACTATAAAGCCAGAGAGTCAATTATTATTCTACTGCTGCCATGAAATTGAAATAATCTTAAAAATTGCACTGATCAAAAACAATTTTTTCCCCTTAAACCTAACAATGGATTCCAGTAGAGTTTTCTACCCTGATTATCATGAAATTTCCCGATTTTTTTTTCAACACGTCAGAGTTTTGAGATATTATCGGTTAAAACGACGAAAAATGCCATTTTGACCTTATTTTCGAGTCCCATTAGATATTAAACAGCAATATTTGAAATTAATATATTTTTTGACGTAATAGAAAACAGCTTTCTCTTTCATTTCCAAATTACCACTTGTTTGTAGCTCAATTAGAACTCGAGTTATAACTACAAAACTAAAACAATGTGATTATAAAGGATAAAAAACATAGATAAAAACATATGGACTTAGTTTTTTAGTTATAACTCGAGTTCTAATTGAGCTAAAAACAAGGGGTAATTTGAAAATCAAAGAGGAAGCTGTATCTATTAAATTAATAAAATATATTAATTTCAAATATTGCTGTTTAATATCTAATGGGATTCGAAAATATGTCATAATGGCCTTTTTCGTCTTTTTGACAGATAATATCTTAACACTCCAAGGGCGGATCCAGGAATTTTTTATGGGGGGGGGGGAGAATGTAAAAGTGCCCGATGTATATAAGATCTACTTTTTATCTCGAAAGTGTGTCGCGATCGAATTGTCCAAGCGGGGGGGGGGGGGGGGGGGCAGAGACGCCGCCCCCCTAACACATAGAACTTTATTTTAAATTTTTAAATTAAAAAAAAAAATGTTTTTTTTTCAATTTTTTTACAAATTCCCTCTTGATTTGGCCGCCGTTTTTTGGCCTCTGCGTGCGTCGCACGTGTTGCACTCCCGCCAGGCACGGGCCTGTATGGGCGGTCGCCCCCTAAGCCCCGCCCTTGTAACACTCTAACGTGTTGTAAAAAATCGGGAAATTGCATGAGAATCAGCTTATAAAATTCTACTGGAATCCATTGTTAGGTTTACGGGGGAAATTTTTGTTTAATTTTTGTCGAGCAGTGTTATTAAAGTAAGTCAAAACATGTTTGAAAAAAAGCTTAAAAAAAGCCTTTAATTTCAAATACTTTTTCTTCAGTACCCGATAATTTCGAAAATTCTCTAGCTTCATATCGGTTGAACACTGAAATCATATCTATTGAATACGCAGATTAAGTGTAATTCGAGAAGGAAACACGAGTTGTTTTTATTTAATAAAGTAAAGGGTGTGTAGTTTCACACTGAATGAAATAAAACTCAAAGACATTTATACAAACTCAATATATTTCGGATTATTAGTCCATTATCAGGAGTTTACAAGTTAAAACTAATAATAATTGAACGAGTGATCACAATTTTTAACATCTAAATCATATGTACCAATATAACAAAATATAACATTCAAATCTTACATAACAACATAACACAAGAAAAACATCAATAAAATTAAAATTTAAACAATTTTTTTACAAATTTTTTCTTTTTTAAGTATAAAAATATATAAATACGAGCATTTCGTGCGTGTCTTCGGCACGCCCTCGATGCTCGGCCCTTCGAGCTGGTGCCCTGGCGGGCAGCGTCTCTGTCAAAAATTCTATTCCTCTTAAAAAACCACACTCCAAATGTATACCCGTAAACTACCGAAAATACATCGTCTCTTAAAAGTTTTGCATATTTAATTTTTGAGTGGCGAGGGGGGGGGAACAATTATCAATATATTCAATGTTTCTTAATTTAAAATTAATTGGAGTCTTTCATTTCAAAATTCGAATATATATATTTCAAATTTGCCTGGTTAATGAAAATCGATTGGAGCCATCAGTTTAAAATCCGAGCTGAGAATTATATTTCAAATTTGCCTCGGTAATTAATATATATTTAATGTTTCTTAATTTAAAATCTATTGGTGTTTTTTCATTTTCATTCGAGTTCAAATGAATACAATATTATTTAGACACAAAGTCTAAATCAAAAATATATATTATTATTGTTGTAGAATGTTGAGGTATTTTTTCCGAAATACCTCAACATTCTACAACAATAGTAATACATACAAACGGAAACCTTGGCTACAAGATCACTGTGGACCTTTCCACGAGTCTCCATTAACTTATCAAAAATATATAGTTTTAGTAAAAGAAATCAAGATATAAATATTAATGTGAATTTGGTCTAGTGGTTAGAGCTGATGACCATAGTTCAAGAGTTCGTCGGTTCGATTCTAGGCAAGAGAGTAATTTTTTTAGAGAAATTTCTCTAAGCGTTGTTACAAATTAATCTAGATAAATATATATAGTATAAATATAAGAGATCTAAGTAAATATGAATATTAATATAAATAAAAATTACAAGTATAAATATAAAGTCTTTTTAGAATTAAATTAGAAAATAAAATTACAAATTTAAGTCATAGACACAAAATTAATTATAAATATCAATTTACAAATAAGAAAAAATCACATATAGAGATAAAGATTAAAATAAAACATAATAGAGATAAATTAGATGATATAAATTAGATGATATATATAACAATTTTGTGGTTATCTCATATATCAGTATGTCATTTATTTTAGTAGGCTGAGGGCGCGTGGTTTGAATTTAGTTTGGATTGTAATTTGGGAAATAGTATATAGTTGATAAAGAATGAGGTTAAGAGTGTTAAGTTCTTTAATTTTTGTTAATTAATAGATCTATTATTGAGGAATTTCTAATGTCCTGCTGGTTATTGAGAATTTTATCTTTTTTGATTATAGCTTTCTTAATTTCGGTTGATTCTAATAGGTCTAATTTTCGGCTTTTAGAGGCGAAGTGTAGTGGTATAGGATTCTGGGGTGAAGGTGAGTGATTGTTTTCAACAAGGTGATCTGTGAAGGCGGAGGTTGGATCACTCTGTATAGTGTCTGATTGCAACTTTCTTAGCGAGATGATGGACTAATAATCCGAAATATATTGAGTTTGTATAAACCTCTTTGAGTTTTATTTCATTCACTGTGAAACTACACACCCTTTACTTTAATAATTAATATCATGTTTCACCTAAAACCTACACCACTTTCCCTAAGTAAAAACGAGTTGTTTTTGTTGTTTTGAATGTCTTTAATCGTTGTGGTTGATGGTTATTTGTCGAGATGTCGTCCTTCTGTCCTGCCTGAATCGAACGACGATCGATGCCGATGACTTTACGACGAGCCCTAATCGCCTAATCGCCCTCACTTCCACCCTTCTCGTCTCGTCTCGCAAAGGGTCCGATTAGTTCTCCGCCTGTCAACAACAACCTTTCACACGTCATTCCAGAGAGACAGAAAGAAACTGAGATCGATCTGAAAACTGAGAAGCTCAATTCAAATTTAATTATTTTGTTTTTCGAAATCGAGAGAAATATTTTATATTAGAATCCCAAGCGATAAATCTCAAATGGAAATGTATGTATGATTATATAGTCCAGGCCGAGGGGTGAACCGCAATTGGAATTAGGTGTACACCGTCTTTGGAATTATTTTGGAATTCATTAGATAATGCCCCTACATCTATTGTCTTCTACTTGGAAATGAAAGTAGGTGTACACGATATTAGGTCGCGGTTCACCCCTCGGCCAAGGCAAATTACGTGAAAAAATGGCATAAACAGGAAATAATTCCCGGTAAAGATTTTAATAACGTTTAAGGGAAAGCGGTGTTGGTTTATAGTGAAACATATTAAACACAGGAATTATTTGATGGATTATAGTCATCATCATTGAGTATACAGTCCTAAGACTGGTTTGATGCAACAATCCGTCTCCACTCGACTCTGTCCCCCGCCAGCTGTTTAACCTCTCTAAATGTCTGGCATCCCATATCCCCAATTATTTGGTTGAAATATTCTAATCTGGTTCTTCCCCTTCCCCTTTTCTTTCCCACCTCCCCCTCCAAGATATCCCTAAGCAGTCCCCCATGTCTCAGTGTGTGCCCCATCTTCTGACCTCTTCTCTTCTTCAGACTCTTCCACAAGGTTCTTCTTTCTCCGATTCTTCCAAGAACTTCTTCATTTGTAATTTTATCCATCCATTTGATATTCATCATTCTTCTGTAGCACCACATTTCCAAAGCCTCTAATCTCTTTCTCTCCGCTTCTCTAATTGTCCAGGTTTCACACCCGTACATGGCTATGCTCCATACATATGTCTTCAATAGCAACTTCCTGTTTGCTAAGCTGATTGAGGAGGAGCATAGTAGTTTTTGTTTTGTATTAAACCCCATTTTTGCTTGGGCAATTCTTGATTTAATTTCGTTTTTGCTCCTCCCATCCCATGTTATTTTACTTCCTAGGTAGCGGAATTCCTTAACTCCTTCACAAAGATTTTAATGCTGGAATATTTTTATTTGTACGCCAATATTACTACCTCAAGTTTTCCCCCAAATCTATGTACTGGAAATTTTTCTACGCCTCAAAATGAGAAAATTTGGGAGTTTTTTCAGTTTTTCTTGAATAACTCAAAAACGGCTTTTCAAATCAAATTAGATAAATTAAATTCTTTTAATTACGCGTAAAATATATAATATATATTATATTTTTCTAAATATTAAAAAATGTTAATAAGATATTAAAATAACGTCTGAATTTTCGCATGTCGGGATTTTGACATTCGGGATTTCGGAATGAACCCGATACCTACACGTTTTCAACCTACCGTATAAACACAGGAGTTTTTAAAGGGTTATAGTGGTGTTCCACAAATAAAATATAAAATTAAAAAAAATTTAATTATATTTTTGAGTTTTATTGAATACTGAGATAAATTTCGGGTTTTTAGCACATCTTCAGGAGTTGTATTTACAAGTCTTTTGTAAATACAACTCCTGATGATATGCTAAAAACCCGAAATTTATATCTCAGTATTCAATAAAACTCCAAAAATATAATTAAAATTTTTACTTTACCATACAAGGTATGGTCAAGTATTGTAACCGTGCATGAAAAAAGTGGTTTTTTTCTTTCTTTTTTTTCGACATATCTCAAAAACGGCTAAAACTATTTTGATTAAAAAAATTGAGCGAAACCATGGCATTTCGCTCCACAAAAAAGCTCTAATAAGTAAAAATCGCAAAAATTATATTTTTTGAGATAATAATTGTTTTGTCAAAATGTCTGTTAGTTAGTCTGGTTGTTACTCTGTTAGTCTGTGCGTTACCAAATTTTTGTGGACGAGCTAGCTCAAAAACTAGTATGAATATCGAAACCAAATTTCACATGTAGTTTTGGTACATTGAGATTAAGACCTGATTAGATTTTGGTACATATCGACCCAAAATTAAGGGAGGTGGAGGGGGGAGGGGGTTTAAAAATTAAAAATCTAGGCCATTTGAGCAAACTCAACCAAATTTTGTATACATAATCAGTGGACCCTCAGAAGACTAAAAATTCAAAAACTAACTGCCCAAAATGGGGGGGGGGGGGTTAAAAATGAAAATCTTGGCTATTTAGCAAACTCAACCAAATTTTGTATACATAATCAGTGGGACACCAGAAGTATAAAAATGCAAAAGCTAACTGCCCAAAATGGGGGGGGTGAAAAAATGAAAATCTTGGCTATTTAGCAAACTCAACCAAATTTTGTATAAATAATCAGTGGGACACCAGAAGTATAAAAATGCAAAAGCTAACTGCCCAAAATGGGGGGGGGGTGAAAAAATGAAAATATTGGCTATTTAGCAAACTCAACCAAATTTTGTATACATAATCAGTGGGACACCAGAAGTATAAAAATGCAAAAGCTAACCCCCCTTACATGATTATAAATAATTTTAGGGGCCAAGTTGTAGGGTAAAGTCAACTGGATGGCCACATCAGAAAACGTCATTTTATTTTTTTATATTTTTATTTTATTTGTGAAACACCACTATAACCCTTTAAAAACTCCTGTGCTTAATATGTTTCACTATAAACCAACACCGGTTTCTCTAAATGATACCGTATAAATTTATTTACACCAGTACATTCATGGGCTCATGCAAGGGCGATTTTTAAAAAAATTTAAAAATTGAATATAAATTTCCATGTGTGTGTGTGGGGGGGGGGGTGCGTCTCCCCCCCCCCTCCCCCGCTTGGACAATTCGATCGCGACACACTTTCGAGATAAAAAGTAGATCTTATATACATCGGGCACCTTATATACATTCTCCCCCCCCCCCCCATAAAAAACTCCTGGATCCGCCCTTGGGCTCATGCTATCCATAATAATGCTTTTCAAGTTAGGTGCTTTTATTTGAATTTTACAACAAATTTAAAACCTCCATAAATAAATAAAGAATGAATTTAAAAATTCTATAATTTAATAATATATTTTTACACAAATCTAGAATAATTTAAGATTATAATAAAATTGAGAAGTGAATCCAATCTAATTTTTGGCTCTATACTTTCTTTTTCATAAATTTTTTATAACTTATATCCTCAACTAAAAATTGGATTTATATATCTTAAAAGAGAAGATTTTATGATCCATTTCCCTTAAAACATACTATTCTATTTTTCACCTCTAATTAATTATTTCTATTTCCATTCTTTATTTTTTCATTCCGCCCTCGTACCATACCTACCCAGCATATACCGGTAATGTTGTTATTCTTTCTTTCTTTTTTTTAATTCTCAGCCCATCTATTAATCCTCATCGTCTCTGATTTATTTCCGAATTTGAAATCAAGCTCAAATGAAACTGTTCGCCCCCTCCCCCCACACCCCTCAGCCTACCCGTCTATTCCATTATATAAAACGGAAACGCTCTCCCTAAGAGGTTTGTGTGTCTGCATTGCGCGTTGTTAAGACTACCAAGTTGTACGCTTTACCCGGGGGTGTGGGGGGGGAGTCAGTTTATAAATGGTGATAGAGTGTAATTGTGTTATCTCGAGAGGTAGAGCGCTTTGAATAACGCCCCAGAGGTACGGTTTTATATTGTAGGCGGTTTAACTCGTTTACCAAAAACAGGGCCGATTTGTACAACGGGCGGGATTGACCCCGGGGCCCCCCCGCCGTTAACCATCCACGCCCACTGTTTTTTATCCCGGCACAACCACCGCCCTAGAATTAAAGACACAAGACGATCAATAGCGAAAAGAAATTGCCTACTTGGACTATAACGAATAGATGGAAATAACCATAGAGCGAACGGGGTTCGCCCTTCTCGGATCCAAAGGGATTAACATGAAAGAAGACGAGCAAATTTATATGCCCATTTGGTTTAAACATTCTCACAGCTCAGTCATGCAGGGAGTCGCTTAAGAAAATTTGGTATTTAATAAATAGAAACCATTAAAGAATGTAGTTGGGGGGTGGAAAGTGGGGAAAAAGGGAGAGTTACTTATTATAATCGGCTTGCGCGACGACGCCGACGGGATTTTTTTTAAATTTTAAAACCCACTAATACACTACGGCGCGATATAATAGATCCACCAATCAAAACTTTGTTAAATAACAAATTATTTAAAAAAAATTATAGAAAACTATATAATTTGTTCTATTAATTCTCAAATTATCATATTATTCAATAAATATTTTTGATATTTGTTGTATTTTATTTAAAAAAATAAGTAAAATTATCCCAGTCTGCTTAAACTTCAGAAATATCCATTTTGTATATTTGATCTTTCTATCAATGATTCATTAATTCAAAATTATTCATTTTATTGATATTTCAAATGGAATTTGATCTTTTATTAAAACTTTATTTAAATGAAAAGTAATATTGAGAAAGTAGGATAATTTGTAATTGTATCTTTTAATTCAATTTCACTTTTTTTTTTTTTTTTTTTTATAAAATTCAAAAATTATCAACAATATTTATTGAATATGTTAGTTTAAGAGTTAACGGAACAAATTATATGAATATTTGTAAAAATTTTTAAATAATTTGGTGTTTAATCAAGTTTTTATTAATGGCTCAATTTTTTGCACCATAGTGTGATTTATGACAAATATAATTTATTAAAATTAGTAAATTTAAATTATTATTTTAAAACCAACTGCGGAGTCCAAGCCCCCTGCCCAGCAGGATGCCCGCCAAAAGAGGGCTTCGCAGCTGTTTTTTATATATAATTGTTCTTTAGATATACCTACAATCAATGGGATTTATAAGATTTTGATTAATCTACATTGAAAAAATGAAGAAAAAGTCAAAACTTTTACAAATCTTTGTAAATTTTGGTGACATTGAAATTTTTTAACAGTGTATTATGGGTTTGAGCTAGAAAGCTGGAACAAATTTTATCAAATTTAAGGTCATAAGCGCTACAAGCTATTAAGAGTTCCCATATACAATTCCATTATTTTTGATTTTCTGCATTATTCAACTTAAGGTTTTGAAAATCCCCCCCCCCCCACTTCCATTTTTTACACGCTTTATATTAGATTCTCCTGTAGGTATGCATTTCTAGCCTTTAGGAAGTCCACTGATTATGTATAAAAAATTTGGTTGAGTTTGTTCGAAAGGGCTAGAATTTTTATTTTTGAACCCCCCCCCCCCCCCCATTTAACTATAGTTTATTTTTTACTTTTTAATCTTAATTAATTTTATAGAGAAAAGTTTGCTGAATTTAACGGAATAAAAGTCACATTGATACATTCATAGATAAATACATACCCTAGTAGTACAATGTTTCATACTATACCTATAGTAACTATATAGTGCCTATATAGATTCTCAAAATCTATATAGGCACTATGTAGTTACTATATAGTATGAAATATTGTGCTAGGGTACATATAGGTGAAGCTAATTTTTGACCCTCCCCTTCATTTTGGGTGGTTATTTTCGATTTTTTTTTTAAATCCACAAAATCGTTTTAAATGATCGAAAAGTGAATCTGCGTTAGTTAGCTGACATCGTAAAGATATCAAAAGAACGTGTTGGCTTTATATTACATGAGCATTTGAGTATGGTAATAAAATTGTTTAAAATAATAAAACTGATTTATTATTTACACTTTACTTCCAATTAAAATTAGGCATACAATGAAAATGAAAAGGGGGCGATAGGTGTTAGTCAACCTCCAAAAAGGGGAGATGGCCACAAAAGCTTGGGAACCACTGTCTTAGACTATTAGAAATCTGTGTATTCTATCAAAAGTATGTGGGCAATAAATAGTAAGACTTTTTAATTTAAATTTCGCGCTGAAACCCATTCGTCGAAATATATTTTTTCTAGGTTGGTATGACTGTCAGTGACATCTGTGCCACATGTCACATCAAAATAATCATTGGTGTTTAGTATACGCTTGTCTTTCTGAAGTACAAAAAGTGCATTCGGCGATTTTTACAATGAGTGAAATTATTCAACAAAGAAGTTCCATTAAATTTTGTGTGCGGAATCAAATTTCTGGTGCCGAAACGTTCGGAATGTTGCAAAAGGCCTTCGGTGATAATTGTATGTCGCGAGCAAGTGTTTTTGATTGGTACAAACTGTTCAAAGAGGGTCGAGAACGTGTTGACGAAGAACAAGTCAAAAAACAAGGTCCTGTTGACAGTTTTCTTCGATTATCGAGGTGTGGTGCACTCCGAATTCCTTCCGACTGGCCAAACTGTCAACAAGGAATACTATTTGAGTGTTATGCGTTGTTTGAGCGAAGCTATTCGTAAAAAGTGGCCGGAATTATGGGCCGACAACTCTTGGTTTTTGCACCACGATAATGCACCTTCGCATACTGAATTGATTATTCGTGAGTTTTTCGCCAACAATTCAATCAATATCGTTCCACAACCACCGTATTCGCCTGATTTAGTTCCTTGTAACTTCTGGCTGTTCAGCAAACTCACCGGTCCGGGGAAACCGTTTTGAGTCAATTGAAGATATTAAACGCGAATCGCTACGCGCATTGAAGGCTATTCCGGAAATTGGCTTTAACAACTGTTTCGAGGTTTGGAAAAAACATTGGCGCAAGTGTATTGTGGCCGGGGAGGATTACTTTGAGGGGGACGAAATAGATTTGTAAAAATAAATAAAGAATTTTAAAATTAAGAACAAAGTCTTACTATTTATTGCCCACAGTAGTACTTGTTACGTGAATTTTGGGACACCCTTTATATAATAGGACAATTTTTTAAATGCACTCTCTCTATTTGATAAGATTCGAAGAGTGAAAAAAGCGAGACAAATCCTTCATGACGAGGTTGTTCGGATGTCGTCTTAACTCTATAACCATCCCCGAATTCGCCCTCTTAGGAAGGCAGGGCCCCTGGTTTATACGAGCGTGCGTGTCTTGGTTTTACGGCCCCCACCCGAACGAACAACGGCATCAATGATGCACTAACCCCCGAGCCATTCGAGCTGCTAACAAATGCTCTAGTGAAAAACACGAGCCACTTTATTTACCGCCCAAAACCTCCACTCGGGCTGATTACCCTCCCCCAGGAAAATGGCCTCTCCCTCAGGAGCGGGGAGAGATTTCCTTCTTCTAATTAAATTAACAGTATAGCTATATGGTACTTCTCTCATTAAGTACTCACTCACTTTATTCCACAACGTTATTCATTATGCCAAATAGAAAATGTTCATAATTTTATGCCCGTATACATTTAATTTTTAGCACACATTCCTAACAAAGATGTCATTTCATATTTAACTAAGGGCCAGTTTCATAAAAAAAATTGATCCATGGCTCACTCCAATCTGGATTGCGAGTCAATCGTTGAGTCAAAGCTATATGATTTGCATAAAATTTTTATAAAAAAATATAATAAAACCGAATTCAAAACTAGATGAGAATCAATCGCTATTTTTGGTTTAAAGTCGATTTCACTATGTCTTCAGCAATGGTTACCAATAAAAACCGAAACGTCAAAAATCCAATATAGAATGGTTATTCCTCAAGTACTAGATAAGAATCAATCGCTATTTTTGGTTTTAACTCGATTTCTCTATGTCTTCAGCAAAGGTAACGGATAAGAAAACAACGCAGTTGCTATGGTTACTTATGAAATTTCCTCCCAAATTTTTAGCATTTCACAGAGAGAAGCCTATCCATTCTTACTTATGCAAGGCTAAATGAGCTATATTACAACTTTCAAATGAATAAATTTTAAAGAATTTAAAAAATTAAAAAAGTACTCTCTTACTCTAGAGTAAAGTACTTTAAAATATAATTTTACTAAAAACTTTATTTAACCTTTTTTGTGGTCCCCAAGGTACTTAATTAGGATATTAAATTTCATCAAAATTGGTTAAGTCATTTTCAAGATATTTAGAAAAAACTAAAAAAGTACTGAAATAAAGTACTAATGTTTGTGGGCCGATATGTACCAAAAACTAATCAGCGCTTCATTTTGTTAAACTAATGGTAGGTTTTCAATTTCATTTCAATCGGTGCAACGGTGTGGAAAAAATCGTGGGCCAAAAAACGATAACATACATACATATAATACATACATACATCCATACATCCGCACGCACTAAATGAAAAAATGGCACTTTTTGGCCTCTCGACGAGACCCCATGTAATTTTTGGCAAACCCGTCACGTGCTAAAATTCAACCTAATTGAATACTACAATTTGTGACTTTAATTGAGTTCATGGGTTCCGTAGTCTTTACCTGAGGACCCGTTGAAGCCACACTTGCTGCCAGACCGATTACAATACTTTCCCCATGCTTCGCATTGGATAAAGTAAAAATTAAAATCAACAAATAAAATAATAATAACTCAAAAATCAAATAAAATCCATTAAAAGGTATAAAAATAATTATCTAATTTCGTTGCAACTAAACGACGAAATTGTTACATGAAATCAGTTTTTAAAGTCGGTGCCAAACATATATATTTTATGAATCGAACTCGACGGATCTTACTTAGTACGCTCGCTTATATAGTTTGTTTGGCACCGACTTCAAAAAGTGATTTCATGTTAATATTTCGTCGTTTAATTGTAACTAAATTAGATATTTATTTTATACCTTTTAGTGGATTTTATTTTATTTTTAAGTTATTATTATTTTATTATTTGGATTTAATTTTTTTGAAGACGTTTTTATTTTTTTTATAAAAATTATTTTTATTTTTCTCTTTTTAGTGATGTTATTAATAGTGACTTAAGATGATACCTTGCAGAAAGCGTCATGCGAATGAATCAGAAAATGATAAATTTATTAAACCATTTATTTTACATGAATTTATGCATACATTGTTTTTGAGCTTCGACTCCGGAGATTACTTCTCCACCATCGAGTGTACTTGATCATCTTTAGTCCATGTTTTTAATAAGAGGAAAAAACTAATTAAAGAAAAAAACCCTCTTTTCCGATAATTATTCCAATTCCATATTTCGGAAATTAATCCATCCAATTAATTTCCTTCCTCATCATGTCCATAATTCGAATTCATCAGAAAATGATATTTTTTTTTTTTAATTTTATTAAACCAATTATTTTACATTAATTAATGTATACATTGTATTTTTGCTTCGATTCCGGAGATTACTTCTCCACCATCAAGTGTCCTTATTCATCTTAAGTCCTTGTTTTTAATAAGAGGAAAAATCTAATTAGATAAAAAAACCTCTTTTCCGATAATTATTTCAATTCCATTATTCCCCAATCAAGTCGATTGGTTTTTCTGTTCATCAGAAAATGATAATAAAATTCAATTCATAAATATAGAAATTCTCTCGAAATGTTTGCAGGTTTTAAATGAATTTTTTAAGATTGTTTTTTTACAAAAGATTTTATTTATTATAATTTCGATTATTTGCTCATAAGAATTGGAGAATTACGTTATTTGGTTATTGGTCATATCTTCAGAATTTGACCAAATTAATATGGGACCACCCTAAGGTACCCTCTTTCCAATAAAAAAAGAATCATTAAAATCGGTTCATAAACAAAAAGTTATGCCTAATGAAAAAAAACAGGACCAATCGGAAACTAGACTGAACCCAATGCAAAAAAAATCATCAAAATCGGTTCACAATTGACGAAGATATGAGGTAACATAGACAAAAAAAATCTTTCAAATCGGTCGGCGTGGCAAAAAGTTCTCGCTAAACATACATAAAATAAATAAATAGTTAGGTATCTTGACTATCCTGGAGCTATACTGATCCAAATGCAGAAAGAATCATTAAAATCGGTTCATAAACAAAGAAATTATGTCTGAACAAACATAACAAAAACCAATGAAAAAAAAACGAGACCAAATGGAAACTATACTGAACCTAATGCAAAAAAATCATCAAAATCGGTTCACATTTGGCGAAAAAATGAGGTAACAAAGACAAAAAAAAATTCAGTCGAATTAAGAACCTTCTCCTTTTTTGAAGTCGGTTAAAAACATAATAGTGGTTGAGTCAACTCATGGTAAAATAAACTGATGTGGCATCCATGGGACTTTACCATACACCTGAGTCTTCTCTTATATTTAATTTTAAATTAAAATATTTATAATTATTTACGAAAGAACCGCCCCCCCCTCTTAATTTTAGGTCCATTATCATTTAATTATGAGACTATTCTATTAGAAATATCACCTTTCTTCAATTTTTGTTTGAAAATATTTTTGACCCCTGACCCCCCCCCCTTCCTACAGACACACACACTCAATTTCACATATTGAGAAATTTTCATAAAGTCGTATAGGGTTCATGTGCAAAATTTCGACTCCCATTAAAGCCTTATATTATAGTTCTAATTTTTTGAACTCCCCCTCCCCATTTTGGTTCCCGAAAAAAATAACTCTTTTTACTTTATCCAATTCGAAGCATGGGGAAAGTATTGTAATCGGTCTTGCGCCAAGCGCGACTTCAAAGGGTCCTCAGGTAAAGACTATGGAACCAATTAAGGTCACAAATTGAAGTATTCAACTAGATTGAATTTTAGCACGTGACGGTTTTGCCAAAAATTACCTGGGATCTTGTCGAGAGGCCAAAAAGTGCCATTTTTTTGGAAGTGCGTGGTGATGGATGGATGGATGTATGTTATCGTTTTTTTCGTCCACGATTTTTTCCACACCGTTGTACTGATTGAATTGAAATTGAAAACCTACCATTAGTTTAACAAAATGAAGCGCTGATTAGTTTTTGGTGCATATCGGTCCACAAACATTAGTACTTTATTTCAGTACTTTTTAGATTTTTCTAAATATCTTGAAAATGACTTAACTAATTTTGATGAAATTTAATATCGTAATTAAGTACCTTGGGGACCACAAAAAAGATTAAATAAAGTTTTTAGTAAAATTATATTTTAAAGTACTTTACTCTAGAGTAAGATAGTACTTTTTTTAATATTTTATTTTAAATTCCTTAAATTTTATTCATTGGATCGTTTTAATATAGCTCATTTAACCTTGCTTAAGTGAGAATGGATAGGCTTCTCGCTGTGAAATGCTAAAAATTTGGGAGGAAATTTTATAAGTAACCTTAGCAACTGCGTTGTTTTCTTATCCGTTACCTTTGCTGAAGACATAGAGGAATCGAGTTAAAATCAAAAATAGCAATTGATACTCATCTAGTACTTGAGGAATAATCATTCTATATTGGATTTTTGACGTTTCGGTTTTTATTGGTAACCATTGCTGAAGACATAGAGGAATCGAGTTAAAATCAAAAACAGCTATTGATTCTCATCTAGTACTTGAGGAATAACTATTCTATATTGAATTTTTGACGTTTCGGTTTTTATTGGTAACCATTGCTGCAGACATAGAGGAATCGACATAAAATCAAAAATAGCGATTGATTCTCATCTAGTACTTGAGGAATAACCATTCTGCATTAGATTGTTGACGCTTCGATTATTATTGGTAACCATTGCTGAAGACATGGAGGAATCGGCTTAAAATCAAAAATAACGATCGATTCTTGTCTAATACTAGAGGAATAACCTTATTGTATTCCATTTTTGATGTTTTGACTATTAATGGCAACCTCTACTGAAAACGTGGAAGAATCGATTTAAGCTTGAGTTGTTTACCAAAAAAAGAATTTAGTATTTTTGATTTTAAGTAAGTCGATTCTTCCACGTTTTCAGTAGAGGTTGCCATTAATAGTCAAAACATCAAAAATGGAATGCAATACGGTTATTCCTCTAGTATTAGACAAGAATCGATAGTTATTTTTGATTTTAAGTCGATTCCTCCATGTCTTCAGCAATGGTTACCAATAATAATCGAAGCGTCAAAAATCTAATGTAGAATTGTTATTCCTCAAGTACTAGATGAGAATCAATCGCTATTTTTGAATTTAAGTCAACATGGACTGCAAATAGCAAGGGATATCTGATTAATAATAATGGAATAAACATATTAATATTTCAAATGAATTTGGATAAAGTTTAGCAACGATCCGTTGCAGTTTATTTATTATAGGTTCATATTTAATTTTTTTCGGTTTTTTCAGTTTGAAAATCTTATAATTGTAATCCCCCACTCCTCCACCCCCTTAATTTTGGGTCGATATGCACCAAAATCTAATCAGCTCTTAATCTCAATGTACCTAAACTAGATGTGAAATTTCGTTTTGATATTCCCACTAGTTTTTCGAGCTAATGCGTTGACAATAATTTGGTAACGTATGCTTAACTAACAGATATTTTGGTAAAACAGTTAATATAATTTTTTCAATGTTCACTTATTAGTGATTTTTTGTAGACCAAAACACCATGGTTTTGCCCAATTTTTTTAGTCAAAATAATTTCAGCTATTTTTGAGATATTTCGAAAAAACGAAGAAAAAAACACACTTTTTTCATGCACGATAGCAATACTTAACCATACCCAGCAGGTTGGCAACGCGAAATTTAGTTATTTTTGTAAAAATAATCATATTTTTATACCTAACTTATAAGAAAATTAAATAATTTTTTTTTAATTAAAAAAAATATATAACCTTAAAATAAAGATAAGAGTAAATAAATATTATACTATATATAATAGCCTAGATTAATTTGCAACAACGCTCAGAGAATGCTGCCGACAGGGAGCGCTGATGCCGGCGGTATATTTGCGGCAAATTTGAAATATAATTGTAATTTGAACTCGAATTTCGAAATGAAAGACTCCAATTGATTTTAAATTATGAAACATTAAATATATTGATAATTATTCCCCCCCCTCCCCTCACCACTCAAAAATTAAATATTCAATTCACTTTTCTTTGCACACAGAAAAAGAAATTAATCACATCTTATTTGATTTATATTTTATATATTTTTTGTTTATTTTTTAATAATTTTTTAAAAATCTAAATATTGTTATTCTTATTTTTTGATTTTTACAAAATTGAACGACTTAAGACACGCATGCCCATATGAGTTTCTCATTGCAATACTGGAGGGAGCAGCCTGTCATACAAACAACACCTGATCTCTTTCAAATATTTGGAGCTTTATATCGATTATCGATCCCAAATTTAAAAAAAATGATATAATAAAATTCTCCTTCTCACACGATTCCACTTATTTAAATAAATCTATTTCCACACAAAAAATATCACAATGCTGTAGATTATAGAAAAAAAAATACTTCCAGATTCATATCTAGAGCCTCATTTCTGTAGCTGTGTCAGGACGAAAATGAGGCGAAACTTTTAAGAGACTATGTATTTTCGGGAGTTTACAGGTATACATTTGGAGGGTGGTTTTTTAAGAGGAATAAAATTTTTGGACCGAGACGCTGCCCGCCAGGGCACAAGCCCGGAGAGCCGAGCTTCGAGGGCGTGTCGAAGGCACGCACTAAAAGCTCGTATTTAATATTGATTTACTGTGAGTTAAGGATACTAGGTCACTTATTTCACATTAAAATTAAAAAATTAAAAGATATAAAATTTTTTTCTTTTTCAATATATATATTTCGGGCTATCAACCCATCTTCAGGTAGTACAGAAAGTAACTTTTACTAACAGTTACTTTCTGTACTTTCTGAAGATGGGTTGATAGCCCGAAATATATATATTGAAAAAGAAAAATTTTTAAATTTCTTCCAGAACTTAAGTGACTTGATTTAAATTTTTCATTAAATTGAAGGGTTGGTTTTGTCACAAATATAATAAAACAATAATTTTAATAACTATTAGAATTATTTAATTGATAACTATACAGTTTCGGTCACCACTGGTCGACCATCCTCAGTAGTTCTAAAAATTGAAATGAAACATTTATTTACATTTTTTCTTTTTATAACGAGATGTATGTATGATTTCAAATTATTGTAAAAATATAAAAAAAAAAAAAAAATTTTGTATTATATAATTCTCTATAAAAAGAAAAAATGTAAATAAATGTTTCATTTCAATTTTTAGAACTACTGAGGATGGTCGACCAGTGGTGACCGAAACTGTATAGTTATCAATTAAATAATTCTAATAGTTATTAAAATTATTGTTTTATTATATTTGTGACAAAACCAACCCTTCAATTTAATGAAAAAATAGAGAAATTTTTTTTTATATCTTTTAAATTTTTAATTTTAATGTGAAATAAGTGACCTAGTATCCTTAACTCAAAGTAAATCAATATTAAATATAATATTTATTAATTCTTATTTTTTTTAAAGATGTTTCACCTTGCACCAACACCACAATCTCTACTAATTAACCTTAAAATATTAAAAATTACCTGATATATATGGGTGAATTATAATACGGTGAAATGCAGAATTTGTCTTGAATTATTTTGAATTGAAACTCTATCTAACTTATAAAATGTTTTTTTAATGTCAAAAACACTAGTCACGCTAAGATCAAGTTTTAAAGCATCGATTTTGGAGAGTAAAATATATGGGGATCAAGTTTCAGTTGACCATCTCTTTTTTTTAACCGACTTCAAAAAAGGAGGAGGTTCTCTATTCGATTGAATTTTTTTTTTTTTTTTTTTTTTGTGCCTATGTTACCTCATATCTCCGCCAATTGTCAACCGATTTTGAAAATTTTTTTTGCATTGGGTCCAGTCTAGCTTCCGATTGGTCCCATTTTTTTCGTATTTTTTTCATAGGTATTAGACCTTTTTTATTAGGTTTGTTTAGACCTAACCTCTTTGTTTATGAACCGATTTCGATGGTTCTTTTTTTATCCGAAAGGGGGTGTCTTAGGGATGGTGTCATATTAATTTGGTCAAGTTCTGATGATATAATCACTATTAATAACATCACTAAAAAGAGAAAAATAAAAATAATTTTTAAGAAAAAATAAAAACCGATTTCAAAAATTAAATGCAACAAATAATATACACTAAAAGGTATAAAATAATTATTATCTTATTTAGTTACAACTTAACGACGACATATTAACATGAAATTACTTTTTGAAGTTGGTGCCAAACATATACCTTTTATGAATCGCACTCGACGGATCTTACTTAGTACGTTTGGCGGGTACGCTCGCTTATAGGTATAGTTTGTTTGGCACCGACTTCAAAAAGTAATTTCATGTTAATATTTCGTCGTTTAGTTGTAACTAAATAAGATAATAATTATTTTATACCTTTTAGTTGATTTTATTTGTTGCATTTAATTTTTTGAAGTCGGTTTTTATTTTTTTCTTAAAAATTATTATGGAACTCATTTCACGAAGTTTCAAGAATTAAGTCATAGAACTATCCTATGTTTTTGCAACTGGCCCCAAAAATGTTGCTCAAGTGTTCAGTTCTTATCTAATTTCCAAGATTCAGGACCCCGGCAGGCGATCCCAATACTTCACATTATTTTCTATATCATTACCTGATATAGAATATATATGCGAAAGTAATATCGATATAATTTAAACATAAATTTATGTAGTAGGTAGGTACTAAAAAATTATGCTCTGCCCGAAAATCAAACCTAGGGGGATTCATGACTTGAATATAGGTTTCTATTACTTTACCATACAGGGTATGGTCAAGTATTGTACTTTAATTTTTAACCGACTTCAAAAAAGGAGGAGGTTCTCTATTCGACTGATTTTTTTTTTTGTGCCTATGTTACCTGATATCTCCGTCAATTGTCAACCGATTTTGAAAAAAATTTTTGCATTGGGTCCAGTCTAGCTTCCGATTGGTCCCATTTTTTTTCGTTTTTTTTTTCATAGGTATTAGACCTTTTTTATTAGGTTTGTTTAGACCTAACCTCTTTGTTTATGAACCGATTTCGATGGTTCTTTTTTTATCCGAAAGGGGGTGTCTTAGGGATGGTGTCATATTAATTTGGTCAAGTTCTGACGATATAATCACTATTAATAACATCACTAAAAAGAGAAAAATAAAAATAATTTTTAAGAAAAAAATAAAAACCGACTTCAAAAAATTAAATGCAACAAATAAAATACACTAAAAGGTATAAAATAATTATTATCTTATTTAGTTACAACTAAACGACGAAATATTAACATGAAATTACTTTTTGAAGTCGGTGCCAAACATATTCCTTTTAAGAATCGCACTCGACGGATCTTAGTACGTTTTGCGGGTACGCTCGCTTATAGGTATAGTTTGTTTGGTACCGACTTCAAAAAGTAATTTCATGTTAATATTTCGTCGTTTAGTTGTAACTAAATAAGATAATAATTATTTTATACCTTTTAGTGTATTTTATTTGTTGCATTTAATTTTTGAAGTCGGTTTTTATTTTTTCTTAAAAATTATTTTTTTCCTTCAGTATTTCAAATTTTACAGTCGATCCACCAGATTTTCCATATATGCTAATTTTGATTAAGGATCAAAACATAAGGACACTTGCACTACCCTTATTGGAAAATGTGAGCAATTTATTAAAAAAAAAAAAAAAATGACCCCGACGTGATTTGAACACGCAACCTTCTGATCTGGAGTCAGACGCGCTACCGTTGCGCCACGGAGTCTTGTAATAAAATCCTTTGTGAATAATATCTGGCGTGACTTGAGTACATTACATGACCTACGTTAATAATAATTACAATCTTTTTTCAAATTAAATAATAAATTTAAAACTGTAATTTGCATTCAAAAATGCTTCTGGTTTTCTCTATGTTTAATTTATTAAAATAATTTATAAGAATTTTGCTGGCTTGGTGTGTACTGGATATATTAATTTTTTATTGTTAAAGGATAAATAAATTGAATTGCTTCTTTCCAGTAATTTATTTTATTATTCAAATGGTTAATCCAAATATTTTGAGAGCGTTTTCGGCATCTCTTCCTCAGTGGAAACCACTCCCCCCAATGTGCCGACCCCATCAGTTTTTTTTTAATGCAATTGAATGCAAAAACGGGTGTACCATTAGAGATGCAGCCCCTATGGATCTCGAAAGACCCTTGCATTACCGAAGAGAAGGGAAAGTTGATTAAGTGAGAGGGTGTAGACGTAGGTGTCTATGCACTCCGGTTTTGAAGGTTTGAAGATTATAGGTTCTGGGAAAGTTAGAGGCTGGGAGAGAGTTCCAGTTCCTTGAAGTCATGGGGATATATGTATTGGCGAATGAAGTGGTCCGGCACTTTTCTAAATTGACCGCGAGAGAGTGTTGGGAGTCGGCAAAACGCGTGCTACGTGCAAAGCATGCTTTGGGGGGAATTATTTATTTTATCTCATGAGAGCACCTGCCGTGATAGTATCTATAGAAAAGGGAAAGGGCAGAGACATTTCTTCGATGAGCCAGCGAGTCGAGGGAGTCGGTGAGGGTAGAATCGTCAATTAGCCTGACGGCTCGTTTCTGAATTGCATCAAGGGTAGCAAGAGAATATTTTGGAGGCTCCTCTCCATAGATGAGAGCCGTATTCGAGACAGGGGCGGATTTGGGCCTTGTAGATGGTGAGAAGTTGTGGGGGTTTGTAAAATCGCTTGGACCTGAATAAGAAGCCAATCTTCCTTGCTGCAGATTTCGCCACAGAGGAGATGTGTTCATTCCAAGACAGGTCAGATGCGACAGAGACGCCCAACATGGATAGGCTGTCACACATTTTCAGGGTATTCGAATCGAAGTGAATATCAGGGAAATCTTTATTTTCGCGCCTAGAAATTAGACAACATTGAGTCTTGTTTGAATTGAAGTTAACTAAATTTTGAGAGCCCCATTTATTCAGTTTGTCTAGGTCGAGAGTAATTGAGGAGGCAACATTGATTCGATTATTCGGGAGTGAGGGTTTGCCGTGTAGAGTGCTATCGTCGGCGTAACAATGAGTGGGGTTTGCCGCTTGATCAATAAGCTCGTTTATATAAATTCGGAAGAGTGTGGAGGAGATTACGGAGCCTTGGGGAACACCAGAGTTTGTGGAGAACGATTCGGATGATGTTCCATCCACCATAACTTTTATACTTCGGTTTGTCAGAAAGCTTTCTATCCATTTGCGAAGTGTTGGTGTGAATCCAAAGCCTGGTAGTTTGGCAAGAAGATTTTTGTGCCAAACCTGGTCAAAAGCTTTGGATTTGTACAGAACATTGATAAAATCTTGATTAAACACCATACACATACATATATATATATATATATATATATATATATATATGTGTGTATGGTGTTCAATTTATTTATCCTTTAACAATAATAAAATAATTAATTTAATTGTAGAAATTGAAGGTGAAGGAGGACAGGAGTGATTTTTATTTTATTTAGAGGAAATTAACTCCAATTTTAACATCTTGACCGGTTTATTTAAAACATTAAGTACTGATTATTTTTATTCTGAATTAAATAATCAAATAAAAAATAAAAGCGGAAAAATAGATATGTTATTAACACTGATGATCACAAGACACGGCATATTTTGTCACCCCCAATATTTATATTATACAAGACTCCGTGGCGCAACGGTAGCGCGTCTGACTCCAGATCAGAAGGTTGCGTGTTCAAATCACGTCGGGGTCAATTATTTTTTTATAAAATGCTCAAATTTTTTATAAATATTTAATATTCTCTTGGCAAATTTAGTGTATTTATATCTGTTTAAGGTAGTTGTTCCGCCAAATGCGTTTTCTCAGGATTTTTTTTTGAAATTTATACAGATTATTATTTAAATACTTGTGCATCGATTGGGGGCAAAACGAAATTTATGAACAATTCAGTTCCCGAGATATTAAATTTCAAACATTTTTTTCAGACTCTTCAACATTGCACTATACGCGATATCGGAAATTTTACATACATATTTAATTATAATTAAGAAACCGTTCTTACCATTTTTATAAAAAACTAAACCAACATTAAACAATAACTTCTTCTTCTTCTTCTTCTTGTTTTTAAACCTATAGGTTTGTTTCTTCCAGATCGTCATGCCATCTTTTCTTGGGACGACCTCTACTTCTTATTCCAACCGGCTTGTTGGTCATCACTTTCTTTACTAGTCGGTCTTCCCACATGCGCGTACCATTCTGTTCTTCTTCTCTTGATCCATTCTCCCACCTTTTGTATTCCACATTTTTCTCTAATATCTTCACTCTTCATTCTATCGAGCCTGGTCACGTTCATTATCCTTCGCAATGTCTTCATTTCTGTTGTTTCCAATAATTGAGAAGTTTTTGCAGTGTCGGGTCTTGTCTCAGCTGCGTATGTTAATATTGGGCGTACCACGGTTTTGTAGACTCGTACCTTGGCCTCCGTTCTTAAATATTGGTTTGACCAGATTGCACTGTTAAGGCAACCCGATATTTTCATGCCTTTATTGCTTGATGTTTTACCTCTGATTCTAGGTCTCGATGAGAGGTCACTTGGATTCCAAGGTACGTGAAGGACATGACTTGTTCGACAATCGTATCGTATAGTTGTAGTTTACATCGGAGTGGTATTTTAGAGATTGTGAGAGTTTTGGTCTTCTTGGTTGACAGGGTTAGACCGAATTTATGTGCAACACAACTGAATTTATACAGGAGGCAAAACCATAACCAAACAATAAACAATAACCAATACATATTTTAAGACAATTTTGATTCATAGTTACAACACAGTTTCTGAGATAATAAGGAATAAATAATGAAAAATGTATAAAAAAAATTTAGACTAAAAACAATTTGGCAACAGCGCATTTATTTAACCAGCCAAAAATCTTACAAACAGGGCCGCCAACACTCGTTTTTTTGCTCGTTTAGTTATTTTATTGTCTGGCAAGCTATGTTGGCTAACCTGATTTTTTTTAGTTTTTCCTGAATTTTCCAATTTTCCGGGCAACTTTTCCAATTTTTTTTTACGTATTAACCGGAATTGAACTATTACGAACATTTAAAAAAAAATAGCCAAATAGGTCCAGGCATTTGAGAGATCTGCGCTTACAAAGAAACAGAAATTCATTTTTATTATATAATTAGAAGATAGATAAGTAAAGATTGCGCTAAAAACATGAATTTAGCAACAAGATATTTACAATATATATTTTAGTTTAGTTATGTTATTAATACTGATGATCACAAGACACGGCATATTTTTTCACCCCCAACATTTATATTATACAAGACTCCGTGGCGCAACGGTAGCGCGTCTGACTCCAGATCAGAAGGTTGCGTGTTCAAATCACGTCGGGGTCATTTTTTTTTAATTAAAGTTCAAACCCTCAGAACCCGTAATCTCATCTTTTGCTTGATCACTCTTTCTTCCTCTCCGGTAATGCAAGGGGTTTTCAAAATCTATATGGGCTGCATCTTCTTGCTGCGCGCCCCTTCGATAGGATTAAAAAGCAATTTATTATTATTATTTTTTGATATTTCTAGAAGGAGGGGTCGCCCCAGACAATGTTACCTAAACGAAGAAGATAGTCAGGATCGAGAAAGATGGAGACTGGGTGCGGGAAGCGTCGAGTGTCCGTGATAAGTAAGTAATATTTCTATAACAATAAAATAATCTTGAATCTAGCAAAATAAATAAAAATAAAAACATTATAACTAAATTATGGTACCTCGACATTTCAGCCCCCGACAAAACATCCCCCGACAAAAAATCCCCCGACATAATATCTTCTGACAAAATATTCCCCAGCGTTTCACTAGAAGTATAAACAAGATATTTATTTGATATTATGAGATATCTAATAGAATAAAATAAATAACTCAAGTATATAATATAATTGAATTAAATATCTAAAAATTTGGTCATTGGAATGATTTCGATATATCTTGATTATTAATAAAATATCTTTCGAGTAAATAAGAGCTCATTAAAAATGCTCAACTCTATTAATATATTTATTATAAAGAAATTGTTTTCCCGTAAAAGTATGCATATCTAATCGTAAGTAAGAAATAAAAATAAATAATAAATACATTTTTAGTTTCTCTCTTTGTTGTCTAGTTAGGCTTAGGCCTAAAGTCTTGATTCAATTAATTATGAAACTTTGCGGCGCACCTGTGAAGAGGTCGCGAGGCACATCTTGGGAACCTCTGGTCCAATCAATAATTCTCTTGAGAAATCCAAACCTTGCGCACCAGAGCAACCACATCTACGACCATTTGTTCACAAGTTATTGAGGGCATCAGAATCCAGACAAACCGGGTGATAGAAAAAAATCAAATGATTTTTTTCCAAGTTTGAGCAATTTCTAAGTTTTAGGGGAGATAAATTTAACCGAATTTATCGCGCGGAGAATTTACCACTGCTCGAAGCCTCTAAAACCTTAGTAAATTGGCTATTGAATTGTATCTAAGTTTCTGAGATTGGCTCGTGATCCCGGCTTCTTTTCCTTCTGCTCTGTTCTTTTCACGATGGAGGGGCCAGCCCATACAGGCCTTTAGGGGATCCACCTTCTGGTGTATCTCCTTCTCTCATCAATATCATTAAAAAAAAAAAAAAAAAAAAAATTCTAAATCTGAATAAGCAAATAAATAAAAAAATAAATTTTTGTGGCTCGTGATCCCGGCTTCTTTTCCTTCTGCTCTGTTCTTTTCACGATGGAGGGGCCAGCCCATACAGGCCTTTAGGGGATCCACCTTCTGGTGTATCTCCTTCTCTCATCAATATCATTAAAAAAAAAAAAAAAAAAAATTCTAAATCTGAATAAGCAAATAAATAAAAAAATAAATTTTTGTGGCTCGTGATCCCGGCTTCTTTTCCTTCTGCTCTGTTCTTTTCACGATGGAGGGGCCAGCCCATACAGGCCTTTTAGGGGATCCACCTTCTGGTGTATCTCCTTCTCTCATCAATATCATTAAAAAAAAAAAAAAAAAAAAATTCTAAATCTGAATAAGCAAATAAATAAAAAAATAAATTTTTGTGGCTCGTGATCCCGGCTTCTTTTCCTTCTGCTCTGTTCTTTTCACGATGGAGGGGCCAGCCCATACAGGCCTTTAGGGGATCCACCTTCTGGTGTATCTCCTTCTCTCATCAATATCATTAAAAAAAAAAAAAAAAATTCTAAATCTGAATAAGCAAATAAATAAAAAATAAATTTTTGTGGCTCGTGATCCCGGCTTCTTTTCCTTCTGCTCTGTTCTTTTCACGATGGAGGGGCCAGCCCATACAGGCCTTTAGGGGATCCACCTTCTGGTGTATCTCCTTCTCTCATCAATATCATTAAAAAAAAAAAAAAAAAAAATTCTAAATCTGAATAAGCAAATAAATAAAAAAATAAATTTTTGTGGCTCGTGATCCCGGCTTCTTTTCCTTCTGCTCTGTTCTTTTCACGATGGAGGGGCCAGCCCATACAGGCCTTTAGGGGATCCACCTTCTGGTGTATCTCCTTCTCTCATCAATATCATTAAAAAAAAAAAAAAAAAAAATTCTAAATCTGAATAAGCAAATAAATAAAAAAATAAATTTTTGTGGCTCGTGATCCCGGCTTCTTTTCCTTCTGCTCTGTTCTTTTCACGATGGAGGGGCCAGCCCATACAGGCCTTTAGGGGATCCACCTTCTGGTGTATCTCCTTCTCTCATCAATATCATTAAAAAAAAAAAAAAAAAAAATTCTAAATCTGAATAAGCAAATAAATAAAAAAATAAATTTTTGTGGCTCGTGATCCCGGCTTCTTTTCCTTCTGCTCTGTTCTTTTCACGATGGAGGGGCCAGCCCATACAGGCCTTTAGGGGATCCACCTTCTGGTGTATCTCCTTCTCTCATCAATATCATTAAAAAAAAAAAAAAAAAAATTCTAAATCTGAATAAGCAAATAAATAAAAAAATAAATTTTTGTGGCTCGTGATCCCGGCTTCTTTTCCTTCTGCTCTGTTCTTTTCACGATGGAGGGGCCAGCCCATACAGGCCTTTAGGGGATCCACCTTCTGGTGTATCTCCTTCTCTCATCAATATCATTAAAAAAAAAAAAAAAAAAAATTTCTAAATCTGAATAAGCAAATAAATAAAAAAATAAATTTTTGAGTGAATTCAATAAATCTTCAGCGGACTTTTGCACCCCATTAAACCGAGTAATTTGAATATCTATTTTCAGATATTTTTCTTTATTCCGATAAATCATTAGAATAATTTATTATCCTTCATAATATATATATATATATATTTTTTTTTGATATTTCGAATTCTTATTCTTTATTACTAGACAATATATCAAGACTCCGTGGCGCAACGGTAGCGCGTCTGACTCCAGATCAGAAGGTTGCGTGTTCAAATCACGTCGGGGTCAATTATTATTTTTATACAATGCTCAAATTTTTTATAAATATTTAATATTCTCTTGGCAAATTTAGTGTATTTATATCCGTTTAAGCAATTGCCTGTTAATAAAATTTAGGGAACGCGGTGTTGGTTTATAGTGAAACTCCAACCTAATTTAATTTTAATTGCCTGTTAGTTAGGCAACCAAACTTACTCCTAAACAGACGTCATTGGCCGTATTTAGATTTATATTTTAAATCAGTAAAGATTGCGTTAAAATCATGTACTTTTTAGGGAATATCAAAAGTTTTTGTTTATAGGGAAGTGATTTATTTTTTATAGACTTTTAATCCCTTATCTAGACACACATAGTCCTTGAGTTATAAAGCTCTAAAAAGTGCCATTTTTTTCACTCACTCAAATCAGTATTGAACTCAATCGCATTAATATTATTTAATGAATTAAGTATATATACAGTCGAATCTCGATAATTCGAACTCTTCAGCTGTTAACTTCGGTAAATCGAAAAAATGCTCTGTATTTTGATACGCTCGATTTTTTTTTTTTTTTTTTTTAATGCAATCGAATGCAAGAAGGGGTGCACCATTGAAGATGTAGCCCCTATGGATCTCGAAAGACCGTTGCATTACCGAAGAGAAGGGAAAGTTGATTAAGTGAGAGGGTGTAGACGTAGGTGTCTATGCACCCTGGTTTTGAAGGTTTGAAGATCATAGGTGCTGGGAAAGATAGAGGCTGGGAGAGAGTTCCAGTTCCTTGAAGTCATGGGGATATATGTATTCGCGAATGAAGTGGTCCGGCACTTTTCCAATGTTGACCGCAAAAGAGTGTTGGGAGTTGTGCAAAACGCTCGATAACTCGAAATCCTTTTTGTAACAAAAGGATGAGAGAACTTTCTATAATTCGAACTAGGCCACTTCTTACCAATGTTTTCTCTTCATTTTCCGCGAAAATATGTATTTTTTGTTCTTTTTTGTCATTTTCATTAGGTATCTGTATTTTTACTTTTTTACTTGAGGCTATGTATAAAATTTATAAATTTATATATCAATGATAATTGTTTCGACCGCGCTTATTTGAAAAATATGTTTTATCACGAGACCACTGCGGATTATGCTATTGAAGTCTGTGGAGTCTTAAGTCTGGACCAAGAGAGAAAAAGATGTGATCCACTTAGCTACAATCCAACGTAATTTTGCGTATAGCCCGCTAGACATTCGGACATCTAAGATTTCAAGTTCACTTGGTGATCCATCCGAATGTCTAGCGGGCTATACGCGAAATTACGTTGGATTGTAGCTAAGTGAATCACATCTTTTTTCTCTCTTGGTCCAGACTTAAGACTCCACAGACTTCAATAGCATAATCCGCAGTGGTCTCGTGATAATACATCTTTTTCAAAAAAGCGCGGTCGAAACAATTCTCATTGATATATAAATTTATTTAAAATTATTATTTCAAGTTAGAAATATATAAGTTCAAATATTATTTTCACTCAATATTTGATAAAAATACCCTACAGTTGATTCGTGATCGAATCAAATGTAGAAAACATTCGGTTATAAAATTTATGTAAGCTCATACATATTTTAAAAAATATAATAAAAACTCTTAATAATTCGAATTTTTTTCGTTTCCTCTTGATAATTAAAACTTCTCAAAAGTCTCAATAATTCGAATTTTTCTTGTAGTCCCTTGGATTTAGAATTATCGATGAGTCGACTGTATTACAGGAGTTTTTAACGGGTTATATAGTGGTGTTTCAAAAGTAAAAATAAAAATTAAAAAAAAAATTTAATTATATTTTTGGAGTTTTATTTTAAATACATATTTCGTGTTTTTAGCCTATCATTAAGAGTTTGAGTTTACAAAAGACTGAGACTGTATCAGCAGGTATTTGGACAGGAACGTAAAATATCTAACATTGATCATTGATTTGCGTAATTTTATTTAGGCTTCATCAGGCGTCTAAAAAAAAGCGAATTTTTAAATGTGAAAGAGAGAGAAAATTATGTAACTTATATATACGTAATCTGAGCTAAAACTGTCTTTTTTTGCTTTTTTAGATGCCTGAGGAAGCCTAACTAAAATTGGCGAAACGTTACGCAAATTAATGAATTGTTTGATTTTCTACTTTCCTATCTACATATCTGCTAGTATATATAATTCATTAAAATCAGTAATATATTTTATTGAGCCATTCACCAACTTATCGGATCTTAAACTTCATAACAGAGGCGAATGATTAAATCACTGCAACTTTCATAACAATTCAATGCCCTTTTTCGTCATTTTGACGGATAATATCTCAAAACTCTGACTTGTTGTAAAAAATCTGGAAATTGCATGATAATCTATATATATATATATATATATATATATATATATATATATCTTTATATTGACTACACTCACTCACTCACTAACTCACTCACTTACTCACTCATCATCAAAACAGCCAGAACCACTGGACATAGAAACATGAAATTTGGAGAGGATATTACATCTATGATATAGAGGTTCACTAAGAAAGGATTTTTCGAAATTCAACCCCTAAGGGGTCAAAGGGAGCAAGGTGTGTTTTAACTGATTATGCGATATCTCTTAAGGACAATAAAATATCTACTTGCCTTTTACTTATAAAAATACTAAATTAAAATATCTAAAAACTGATTTCAGGATTTTTTGAAATTCGACCCCTAAAGGGGTCAAAAGGGCAAAATATCTTTGCAATGTGTTTACACTAATTATGCATTTTCAATTAAGCACGATAAGATATCTACTTGATTTTTATTTAATAAAATTCTAAATACAAATATCTAAAAAGTATTTTCAGGATTTTTTGAAATTCGACTTCCAACTATCCAAAATGTGAGTGGGGGCAAAATTTAAAACTCTCTCCAATTTTGATAAAATTTTGTAGACTTATTCTTTATTACTTTAAGAAATTATTCCTGTAAAAATCAACTATTAAAATTGACTGTATGGGGCGAAAGAGGGGGGGGGGAGGCAAAATATAGAAATTTTTAGCTTTTTTTTGTACATTTACTATTTAGAAAACTGAGAGTTATTTATTTGCAAATATCTAAAAAATAATTTCAACCTCCCAAAATGAGAGTGAGAGCAAAAAATTAATACACTCTCTGATATAGATCAAATTTTGTAATGTTAGTTTTTAAGACTATATAAAATGTATGCTGTAAAAATCAATAGCCAAAATGAGTGCGTGGGGGCGAAAGAGGCGGTAAAATATTACAAATATAAATTACAGACCTAATAATCACATGCTGAGACGCCGACCCGCCAGGGCCACCTAAGGCACGCCCTCTACAGCTCGTCAGCGTATATAACTCTACTGGAATCCATTGTTAGGTTTACGGGGAAAAAATTTTGTCGAACAGTTTAATTTTTTGATGTTCTAGTGCCAATGTTCATAATTAAATCCATTTGACTATCCGAGGGATGAGACCAATTGTAGAACATGAACAAAGTAATATCTATAAAATCCTCGAAAGAAGGTTTTAGGTGGGGGGGGGGCTGATTTATTATTTAAACATAAGCTAAATAAACAAATAATTAAAGAACAAAAATGTCTATCTCATTTGTTCCGTTTTAGTGTTGTTTTTAGGATCGACAAACTTGCCTTGAGAGAGAGAGAGGCTACGTCATGATTTTTTAATCGAATAGGGGAATAGGGGGGTAGGGTAGGGGCTCTCAAAGAGATAGGTCTGGTAATAAACTTGTAAATAGGAATGCACTTTAAATGAAAGACACACAATATCCCAAAAGAATAAATTATTAAAAGTTATTCAAAGATGGATACGATAACGAGTGAATGGGTCTATGTTGCTGTGGATGCTAAAATGAAATTCCATCCAGAAGAATATAAAAAGAAAATTGAAAGAATTAATGTATAGACCAGCTGAGAGAGCGAGGGTGGAAAGTAATAAGAGGGGGAGTTTAAATCAATGGATTGCGAAAACACTCTTAAAGAGATTTTTTATCAAAGATAATGGGTTGTTAACAGGAGAATTAAATTTCGAGATTTTTTTCTAAGCAGAGCCTTAGACACGGAGGGGAGGGGGGTGAGATGTTACAACTGTCAGTGCCAGAGACACACATACTGTCCCTATCACTATCTATCTCCCCTTTATATACCTTTCAATACTATCCCTATCTCCCTCCACTGCCCCTATCTACCCCCCCCCTATATTACCTCGAGAGCAATTAATCCAAGCTATTCTTAGCTTATCTTCCGAGATAATCTTAATAGGCTTAGAATAGTACGTCATACTATTTTTGCTATCTTTATTTATTTAAGAGTCAGAACCCCCCCCCTCCGCAAGGGCAGGCCTCATGGGATAAGTAACGGCAAAGACAAACCGTTTCTTATGGCAAACTATCTACGACGATTTGGATGACTTGATGGCCGATGTCAAAGCGTGGATTTCCTTCAAGAATCGTGACTTCTTCGCCCGTGGAATCGACCGACTGCCAAGCAAATGGGAAGCAGTTATTGAAGTAGATGGTGAATACGTTCCCGAATAATCATTTAAACATTTTTCATTAAATTGAAGGGTTGGTTTTGTCACAAAATATAATAATTTTAATAACTATTAGAATTATTTAATTGATAACTATACAGTTTCGGTCACCACTGGTCGACCATCCTCAGTAGTTCTAAAAATTGAAATGAAACATTTATTTACATTTTTCTTTTATAGAGAATTATATAATACAAAATTTTTTATTTTTTTTTATTTTTACAATAATTTGAAATCATACATACATCTCGTTCAAGAACCGGAATTTGTCATTTCACATGAAACATTCATTCTTAAATCTTCAATATAGATACATCACACAATTCATTACAATCACACACATACATATATATAGCAACAATTTATAAAAACGTTTATCACTGAACTAGAAACTATTTTGAATTAATGATTATATTAAATATTATTTTCAATTTTATTTTTTTCTAATTATCTCATTGCATCGTCAATTATTATACAATTAAAAAACCCATTATAAATAATCCATTCTAGAAACACATTATAAGTTAAATTCATTCTTTATTTTTAATTTTTTATTAATGAAATATCAAAATACACATCTCCCTATTACATTTTTCTTATAAAATCAATACATGTTTAATCAACATACTAAATCAAATCAATATTCTCACAACAATGACACAATGAGACTATAACATTCTGGTTCTGATTCCGGTTCTTGAACGAGATGTATGTATGATTTCAAATTATTGTAAAAATAAAAAAAATAAAAAATTTTGTATTATATAATTCTCTATAAAAAAAAAATGTAAATAAATGTTTCATTTCAATTTTTAGAACTACTGAGGATGGTCGACCAGTGGTGACCGAAACTGTATAGTTATCAATTAAATAATTCTAATAGTTATTAAAATTATTGTTTTATTATATTTGTGACAAAACCAACCCTTCAATTTAATGAAAAATTTAAATCAAGTCACTTAAGTTCTGAAGTCATTTAAACATGTTTTTGTTAAATTTTATTATTGTTTTTGCTGAATAAAAATATTTTTAAAAAACGTTCCATAATTATGCATCAACCTAATTTTTTTGACTTACTGTCTGATTTAAATTGCTCAATACACAAAGCTTATAATTTCACAGACCTTTATATTTTGTTGTTGTTTTCAATTAATTCTTTTTTATTTTTTATGATTTTGTTCAATATCACCCAAAAAATACAATTTCATGAAACATAAGAATTGATAGATACCATATAAAATATCTGATTCGCATAGATACCGAATATAACATTTTAGAAAAAAATGTGCAATAACATGTCAATCCGCTCTCTGGTTATAAGACTTGGGAATACCAAAGAGCATTAAGCATTTCACTCCAAATTTCGTCCAAGGGCGCAAATAAACAAACATTCTTCCGAATGTTAAGCTCGTCCAAACGGACACAAATACGATTATTAATTTCTGAAAATCTTTCCTATTTACCTTCTATACCTACCATTTTACCTGCCTATGAAAGTTTATTTTTACAATCTCTGTCACACACAGAGGAATATCAAAACAGATATTTCCCAACTGACACACCTGGAATGTTTAACTATAAGTTTAAGTAATTCAATCCATCACCAGTTGCAAGAATAGCTCTGTTGATGATTCACATCCCACAAATTATTCAACTCCCACACCTGTCTAAGTGGAAAACGCAGCATCCCTATATTTATTTCGAAATATTTCTTCCAATTTTATGAGTGATTGATATTCTTTTATCCTGGCAGAGGGGTGAGCGCAAATTTAAAATAACAATTACATCAAAAACCATTAATCATATACGAGTTATGCAATAGATTAAGTTTTTTCAAATGTATTTTTTACTGATTTTTTCAGATACTAATACCAAATGAGTATATTTTAGGAGTATTTTTTCACTTATAATTACACGAGAGCTTTTTTTTGCCGAAGTAAACTTGACATTTTAATGAGAATTTTGTTGCCTGGCAACTAAACGAAAAAACTACCTGTGAAAAAATTACGAGTCCGTAGGACGAGTAATTTTTTCTGGTAGTTTTTTGAGTTAAATTGCCCAAAGGCAACAAAACTCGAATTATAAAATATCAAGTTTACTTCGACCCAAAAAAAAGCTTGAGTGTAATTCGGTAAGACAATTTAATGAATCAATACGTAAATCACAAAATTAACAAAATTAAGACATAAATTAGTTTATTTAATTTAGAGGAAAAGTACAATTGTTAAAAATACAATTCTTATAAACAACTTGATAAAAAAATAAATAGGAAAATAAAAATAAAAAAATAATCGTATAGGATCTGAAATAAAAACATAAAATTAAATAAGATTTGTTTCCAAGCTATATAAAAAAAAGCCACTTGAACCCACTTTATTTGTAAACACACCTGTTTTGTTATGATTTAGACACCTGTTAATTAAAAACAAACAAAAAATTTCTAATTTTAATATAATATAATAATATTTGCTTTAACCTATTAGTGGGTTTTAAAATTAAAAAACCAATTAATAAATAAAACATAATTGAAAAAATAAAGCTAGGTTCAGTTTTGTCGCTGGAAAAGTTAGGGTAAACTTTTTTCGCTGTCATAGTGACAAAAACACCGTTGCTTATGGGACTTTTAGTGTATGAATTAAATTGTCAAGAAAATAAATCTTAAGGCCTATACACTGTCAAACGAATTGCGCAACACAGGCCGTTATACAATTGTTTGACAGTATATGGGAGTGTTTGATGCGTTGCGCAAAGGTTTGACAAGTTTTGAAATCTTTTGCTCAACGGGGGCGTTTGTGCAACGCGTTGTGTTGTGTATGGGCGAGTTGCTCAATATTTCCAAGGGTATGATTATGAATGATACGTTGTGCATCGCTTTGTTGTGCAATTTCTTTGACAGTGTATGGGCCTCTTTATGGGGCCGTTCACAAATTACGTCACACGAATTTCAAGATTATTAGAACCCCCCCTCCCTGTCACATTTTCATTGAGCACCCCTGTATTGTGATGTCACACTATCACTTATATATCATTTAGGGCCATTTGTATGTCGGTTAGTAAACTCTTTTAAACGTTGCAAAGTGTAAAACCTTAAAATCCACCTTGTGTCCGGTGGAATGGCCAATCAGATGACAGGCACTTTCATCTGATTGGCCATCCCACCCGGCACAAGGTGAATTTTAAGGTTTTACCCTTTGCCAACGTTTAAAAAGAATTTACCAGCCTACATACAACTCGGCCGTTATAGTCCAGCCATTTGGTTCTAAATAAAAATAATTTTTAAGAAAAAAATAAAATCGACTTCAAACAAATTAAATGCAACAAATAAAATACACTAAAAGGTATAAAATAATTATTATCTTATTTAGTTACAACTAAACGACGAAATATTAACATGAAATTACTTTTTGAAGTCAGTGCCAAACATATATCTTTCATGAATCGCACTCGACGGATCTTACTTAGTACGTTTAGCGGGTACGCCCGCTTATAGGTATAGTTTATTTGGCACCGACTTCAAAAAGTAATTTCATGTTAATATTTCGTCGTTTAGTTGTAACTAAATAAGATAATAATCATTTTATACCTTTTTAACCGACTTCAAAAAAGGAGGAGGTTCTCTATTCGACTGAATTTTTTTTTTTTTTTTTTTTTTTGTGCCTTTGTTACCTCATATCTCCGCCAATTGTCAACCGATTTTGAAAATTTTTTGCATTGGGTCCAGTCTAGCTTCCGATTGGTCCCATTTTTTTTCGTTTTTTTTTTCATAGGTATTAGACCTTTTTTATTAGGTTTGTTTAGACCTAACCTCTTTGTTTATGAACCGATTTCGATGGTTCTTTTTTTATCCGAAAGGGGGTGTCTTAGGGATGGTGTCATATTAATTTGGTCAAGTTCTGATGATATGATCACTATTAATAACATCACTAAAAAGAGAAAAATAAAAATAATTTTTAAGAAAAAAATAAAAACCGACTTCAAAAAATTAAATGCAACAAATAAAATACACTAAAAGGTATAAAATAATTATTATCTTATTTAGTTACAACTAAACGACAAAATATTAACATGAAATTACTTTTTGAAGTCGGTGCCAAACATATACCTTTATGAATCGCACTCGACGGATCATGCTTAGTACGTTTGGCGGATACGCCCTCTTATAGGTATAGTTTATTTGGTACCGACTTCAAAAAGTAATTTCATGTTAATATTTCGTCGTTTAGTTGTAACTAAATAAGATAATAATTATTTTATACCTTTTTGTGTATTTTATTTGTTGCATTTAATTTTTTGAAGTCTGTTTTTATTTTTTTCTTAAAAATTATTTTTATTTTTCTCTTTTTTAGTGATGTTATTAATAGTGACTTAAT
Source organism: Forficula auricularia (assembly GCA_024734495.1). Lineage (NCBI taxonomy): Eukaryota > Metazoa > Arthropoda > Insecta > Dermaptera > Forficulidae > Forficula > Forficula auricularia. The sequence goes on from JALMQS010000075.1 coordinate 3,195,689, forward strand.
ATATATTTTTTTATAAAATATTTTATTTATTATAATTTCGATTATTTGGTCATAAGAATTGGAGATTTACCGTTATTTCGTCATTGATCATATCATCAGTACTTGACCAAATTAATATGGCACCATCCCTAAGACACCCCCTTTCCAATAAAAAAAGAATAATCGAAATCGGTTGATAAACAAAGAACTTAGGCCTAAACAAACCTAACAAAAAAGGTCTAATACGAATAAAAAAAAAAAAAAAACGGGACCAATCGGAAGCTCGACTGAACCCATTTCAAAAAAAAAATTTCAAAATCGGTTGACAATTGGAGGAGATATGAGGTAACATAGCACAGAAAAAAATTCAGTCGAATAAAGAACCTCCTCCTTCTTAGAAGTCGGTTAAAAAAGAAGTTACCTGGAAAGTTTATCGAGAGTTTTGAAAATGTGTTCTTTCCGAATTTTAACTTGGCCATTTTTTTAATTAACAGGTGTCTAAATCATAACATTACAGGTGGATTCATAACAAAACAGGTGTGTTTACAAATAAAGTGGTTCAAGTGGCTTTTTTTTTATATAACTTGGAAACAAATCTTATTTAATGTTATGTTTTTATTACAGATCCTATACGATTATTTTTTTTTTATTATTATTTTCCTATTTATTTTTTTATAATGTTTATCATATGAACGAATGTGGGCAAATTGGTGTACGAGTAAACAAATATACACATACTAGAAAGCTAGAAATGCAAAAACTGGGTGCGGTGTGGGATGGATGTGGGGGATCCGCGGGTGGGGTGGCGGTGGGGGTGCAGTGGTGGGAGATGCTGGTTTCGGGGGGGGGGTCCAGGGGACGTGTACTATATATATTTGTATTTTTTTAATTTTGGTTACCGTTCATTGCTCGGTGGCTCCAGGTACTCATTATTATCCCACTAATAGTTCATTACAAATAAAATTTATTAAAATTAGAAAACATACAAAAATTATTATTTAAAAACCCAGAACAGAGAGTCCAGGGAGAGTCGTCTGGAAAGACGGCCGAATGCGGGCTTCGCAGCTGGTGAATATAAATAATATTAATCACATAAAAGAATTTGAATAATTTATTTAATTAATTATTGATCAATCGGGGAAAAATATCGGGGACGTGAACTCGTGTCCTGGTTAAAATATACATTATCAATAAATAAATCCAATGGATGAAGTAGATATATAATATTATAAATAAAATAAAATCATTCATCATTGGGATGATTTTATAATCAACTGTGTACTTTAAACTTAATAGATTATTTAGTTGCGAATAATAATAATAAATGATAATCTTTATATATGAGTTCCTCGTCCCATCTCAATGGGCCCACCAATATATTTTCTTTTTAAATAAAATTATGCTAATTCACGGTAAATTAAATTTAAATATTTATTTTTATTATCATTTGGAACAACATTTTTAAACAATTTAAAACATTTTATTGTAACATTTAAACTTAAAATTCTCCCGACGAATGCAATTTTGATGGAGGCAAACGATCCTCCTTTGAGTCTAAGAAGAGAATTCATGGCAGCAAAATTCTTCACAAAACGTAAATCTAAATTCTTTCATCCTTCCATTGAGGCTATTAGTAGTCTCGAATTTGCATGCATTGAAACTTCTTATTATAATAACTCAAAAATACCTTGTTTAGTGCAAGTTTCTCTTAAATTTAATAACCTAAATATTCCTTTAAAAAATTTTTCTGTATATCCGATTCATCTTATCGACCTGGACATTTTAAACACCCCTTTGTATATTAGACTTTCAGAACCTCATATCAGACCTAATGAACATTATGAAAACATAATATATACTGATGGGTCTAAATCAACGAGTGGAGTTGGCTGCGCTTTCATAAATACCTCAAATAATTTTTTCATCTTTTCAAACTTCATTCTGCTTGCTCAATTTTTAGTGCAGAGTTAGTAGCAATCAGAGAGGCCTTAAATTATACTAAAATTAACAACCATAAATCTACAATAATCATTTCAGACTCAAAATCCGCACTCACTGCTATTCAATTCAGCAAATATATTGATTGGTAACTAAGTAATTGCGGATTTTGTTTAGAAAATCAAAGACAATTCTTTCATGGAACTAAATAACTTTATTCTGTAATGTATTGCCCATTTTGATCAATGACCTTTTGCCATCTTTCAGGCAGCATCATAATCCCACGTTCATAAAACTTCTGGTTTTTATTAGCAAAAAACTGAATCAGGTACAATTTGACATCATCATCATTATTGAAATTTTTACCATTCAAGGAGTTTTGTAAAGATAGAAATAAAAAGTAATCAGATGGGGCAAGGTCAGGACTATATGGTGGATGTGGCAAAACATCCCAACCAAGCTCCAATAATTTTTGCCGAGTGACCAAAGATGTGTGTGGCCTTGCATTGTCATGATGGAATACAACACCTTTTCGATTTGTCAATTCGGCCCGCTTTTCTTCAACTGCATTGTTTAATTTCGTTAGTTGTTCAATGTAGACAACAGAATTGATCGTTCGGTTGGGTGGTAAGAGTTCAAAGTAGACAATTCCTTTGTAATCCCACCAAACTGATAACAAAACCTTCTTTTGATGAATACCAGCTTTTGATGTTGTTTGAGCTGGTTCACCTGGCCTGCTCCACGATCTTTTCCGCTTGATATTGTTGTAAACAACCCATTTTTCATCGCCAGTTATCAGTCGTTTTAAAAATGGATCATTTTCATTACGTTTCTTTAGCAAATCGCAGCTGTTAATGCGTTGCGTTAAATGCGTTTCTTTCAGTTCGTGAGGAACCCATGTATCGAGTTTTTGAACATAGCCAAGTTGTTTTAAGTGATTTTCAATGCATGTATGTGATACATGAAGCTTCTCTGCAATCTCACGTGTTGTACTGTGACGATCCGAATCGATTATTGCTTTGATTAGGTCGTCATCAACTTCAACTGGACGACCAGAGCGTTTTTCATCTTTGAGTGAAAAATCACCAGAACGAAATTTGGCAAACCAATTTTGACACTGCCATTCTTTAAAGGCTTCGTCGCCATAAACAGCACATAACTTTTGGTGAGCTTGCGATGCGTTTTTCCCTTTGCGGAAATAAAAAAGCAAAATATGACGAAAATGTTCCTTTTGATTTTCCATTTTTCAACGAACGCCAAACAAAAACTACGCAACCGATCAAAAAACTTTTTTTACTGATTTACAGCTGAATTGCCAACTATCAAATAACAAAATGTGTTTTACATTTGGACTACGCCAGCAAACCTAAAAATTCAACTGAAGCCATCTATGAGTGAAATCCGCAATCACTTAGTTGCCAAGTGATGAAACAAACTCTATTAACAAATTTTGAGGATGAGAAAGTGATCTTGATGCGGAGCGGGGGTGGATGTGGGGGTGCAAAAGGTGAAGGTGGGCAATGGTGGGGTTCCGGGGGTAGGACCAGGCTTCGGGGGTGGGGTAGAGCAGGGTGGAGGTGGGAGGAAAACACAAATTTTTTCAGCACTGGCAAAAGTGGTTTATTCAAAGTATGCACCATCAGATTCTACACATTTTGACCAACGATCCGTCAAATTGTGTATCCCCTCCGAGTAGAATTTTTCCCCTTTCGAGGCGAGTCAAGATTCGAGCCATTTTGCCACTTCTTCGTAATTAGCTTCTGCCAGCAAGTCCTCCAGGTCAGCATCCTCAAACTATTTCGGCTGTCCAGGCCGCTCCTTGTCGTTCACATCAAAATCAACACTTCGAAACCGTCCAAACCAACGTTGGCAGATTTTTTCAGATTGAGCATGGTCCCCATAAACTCCCCTGAGAATACGAGCCGTTTCCGCAGCCGATTTCTTCATTAAAAAATAGTGCAACATCACCTCCCGCAAATGCTCTTTTTTCGGCACAAAATCCGCCATGTTTACAAGCCAATATCTCATACACAAATGAACCGAATGTTGACATGTTATATGCCGTTTGAAAGGTGATTACCAACACTATAAAACCAAAAAAATATTTGGATGAGTTTGGTGGAAAAATACCGAAATGCCATCTTTTAGAAAAAAGGACATTATTAACCGCCAAACCTAGTATTATTTGGATTCTGAAATCAGTTTCCAAAATGGTCAGTAGCTCTCGGTCTAAAAATACATATATCTTCTATTAGAGCACTTGTTAAGACAATTTTAAAAATTTAAATTCTAAGGGTGAAACGAGGGTGAACCGCGACCTAATATGCTGTACCACTTGTACTTCCAAATATTTCCAAGTTATTCCAAATATTTCCAAGCACTTCCAAATATTTCCAAGCACTTCCAAATATTTCCAAGTACTTCCAAAATACTTCTAAAGAGGTGTACACCTACTTCCAATCGCGGATCACCTCTCGGTTAAGCCGCTCTTCGCTTAAAGGAGAGAGACACGGGTTCGAGACCCGTCGGATGCTCAATTTATTTTCCTTTTCTATAAAATCAAAAAATAATAAAATAATTTTCTAAATGTACAATTAACATATAAAATTATTGATCATATTATTTAACTTTCGCGGTTCAAATTGCTTTAAGAAAAAAAATTAAAACTTTAAGTTTAAAAAACAATTTTTCTAAATATTTTCATAATTTACTTATTGGTGCTTGGTTCAAATAGCGGCATCTTAACTATTAATATATCTAGAGTTGCTAGTTGCTACAAAAATATGAGAATACTTTTAAAATACGTATATCATTTATTCATATTGAACAGAGATCGCTTTCGCCATAATTAACTTGACCATCTATTCATATCAAATATAATTTCTTAATTATAAATATATCGTTTTTTCAGTGTAGGGAAAGTAAAATGCCATTTTCTATTGACTATGTAGAAAAATTATTTGAATTTATGGAATTTCTAAACCGCATTTTGAGTATTTTAGTTCTTGAAATATTCAAATCGAATCCACTAAAAATACATCTTCCCTTTTTTTTGAATCCTTATTTAGGTATAGATTTCTCTCCCTTTCCCCGGTGGTAGGTGGTAGGTATATATGATCCTTCTGCCAATGCGGAGAGAGATAATTAAAGAATAATGAATTTTGTGATGTTATTTTTGCCCGCCCAAGGGTTGTTGGTACTCGTAGAGAGGAGAGATTTTCCCAACGATTTAGGGGTCGGTTGGTTCGTTCTCTAGTCAAAAAAAGAAATCATTCCCTGAATAATAGATAAAGCTACTTTGGATATCTCTCGCTTTAAAAACTAAACGTCGCATTCAATTAATATGATTTATTAAGTTCCATTTATTATGTATTGCACTTTATTTCATTCTGTTTAATTTTAGAATATTTGATATCTAAGTGACAAATATTAGCGAAATTAAAAAAAATTCTATCCTATTCGAGGAATGGATTTATTCGCTCTGAATTATACAGGTGATTAATATCAAATATGAAAGGTGAAAAATACCAAATTTCTATTACCTACTCAATAATTCACTAGTTTAACTTGCTCAAAGATTTATAATAAAATGTAAACTATAATTTATGAGAATAGCACTATTTCCATGCTATGCATTTATTTAAACACGAACTGAACCTGCAGGCGTGCCTAGTTAAATGTTAAGTACCTGGAACACCGAGCGATGCTCGGTAATTTTTTGATTCAGTTAAAATCGATATAGTAATATTATAGGAAATGATTAAGATGATGGATGATTTTATTATGTTTGGCTCGAAGGGTTAGTTGGAAGGAGATTCGCCGGGCTTGGATGGGAGATAATCTCTCTTGGCGGCGTTAAAGCCAGAAAAATGCTATTTTAAATAAGAATTTGCACTAGGCAGTTGAAAATATGCTTTAAATGAAATAATGGCACAAGGCCCGCATTTATTGCTTCTTCGTTACAGAACGTGTATACAAATTACTTCTTAGACACAAGCCGTCTCTACCAAATCGTTCCAAGGTGATCAGTCACCCCGGAGAGCTGCCTCATTCAATGAGTTTCAACAACTGACAACTCACACATGACAACTGAATGACAACTGAGTTCGCTTCGAGGAGCTGGCTGCTTTTATAACCCTGGCTCTAATTAGCAATTAAGCTGATTGGTTAATTATTCCCGCCTTTTAGGTGACGTATGCATAATTTTTCGCGTGCTTGATTCTTTATAAAAGGGCCGTGTCCTTGCTGTTCACCTATCATTTTATCGAAGGATTCTGACCGACATAGAGCAAGCAAACGCCTTTCTCAAGGCGAAAACAAATCTTTATTTTTAAAAGCATTTTACATTGAAAGGAGAGGAGAATATAATCCTACAATATTATATTTAATTTTAAATTCAGGTAAAAAGATAAATTAAAATAAAATTGAAATAAAACTTAATTTATATATTTTTACCAACGTTTACACGCGCCATGGCCATCATCAAGATATTTTTTATCACTTGGCACAACGTTTTGAATATAATTGCAATTAATCTTTCGTTGACCCTTTTAAATCCTGAAGAAGGAGGTACGATTCTTCGTATTTTTTAAGAAAATGAAATTGATATTCTAATAAATTATATTATAGAAAAATACATTTAATTAATTAAATTGGCAAATTCTAATAAATAGTAATAATTGCTTTAAACTATTTGTGGAATTTAAAATTGAAAAAACAATTAATTATTAAAAGGAAATTGAATAAAAGTGTAATTATAAGTTTTTATCAAGACAACCACCTGTGAATAATTAATTCAATTAACAAAAAACCCATCAAAAACAACTTAGCCGAAGATGAGACCGTGACAGATCGAATCATCAACCCAAAAAATAATTTTTAAGAAAAAAATAAAACCGACTTCAAAAAATTAAATGCAACAAATAAAATACACTAAAAGGTATAAAATAATTATTATCTTATTTAGTTACAATTAAACGACGAAATATTAACATGAAATTACTTTTTGAAGTCAGTACCAAACAAACTATACCTATAAGCGAGCGTACCCGCCAAACGTACTAAGTAAGATCCGTCGAGTGCGATTCATAAAAGGTATATGTTTGGCACCGACTTCAAAAAGTAATTTCATGTTAATATTTCGTCGTTTAGTTGTAACTAAATAAGATAATAATTATTTTATACCTTTTAGTGTATTTTATTTGTTGCATTTAATTTTTTGAAGTCGGTTTTTATTTTTTTCTTAAAAATTATTTTTATTTTTCTCTTTTTAGTGATGTTATTAATAGTAATAGTCATATCATCAGAACTTGACCAAATTAATATGACACCATCCCTAAGACACCCCCTTTCGGATAAAAAAAGAACCATCGAAATCGGTTCAGAAACAAAGAGGTTAGGTCTAAACAAACCTAATAAAAAAGGTCTAATACCTATGAAAAAAAAACGAAAAAAAAATGGGACCAATCGGAAGCTAGACTGCACCCAATGCAAAAAAATTTTTCAAAATCGGTTGAGAATTGGCTGAGATATGAGGTAACATAGGCACAAAAAAAAAAAAAAAATTCAGTCGAATAGAGAACCTCCTCCTTTTTTGAAGTCGGTTAAAAAGCCCTTAACCATTGAATTTCATCCAAATTGTTAGAGCCGTTTTTGAGAAACGGATTCTATAAATATTTTACATTATATTCAATTCTATATTATGGTATATTCTATGTATACATATATACAAAAAATGTTTGTTTAATATAATAAGATTTTGAGAGCAAATTTTACAAGTAACCATTAGGGATGCGCCAAGTCGCTTTTGCGCCGTCGGACAATGGGCCCAAATCTGAAAAGCTGGCCAAAAGTAAAAAAAAAAAAGTTGTTAGTAGGGAGTTTTTGACCTTTAGGTTGGATACACACATAGTTTAAGTATTCGGCGGTCAAGAGTATACTGTTATGTTCAAGTTTTTATTTCAAACTGTATACGTTGCACCGTATATGTTGAAGTATCAAACGGGGCAATTATGTATACAAAATTTGGTTGAGTTTGGTACAAGAGCCTAGATTTTAATTTTTTGACCGTACCCCCCCCCCTCAATTTCGTTCGGTTAGTTTCTGCATTTTTATACTTCTGGGGTCCCAATGATTATGTATACAAAATTTGGTTGAGTTTGGTAAATGGCCAAGATTTTTATTTTTTGACCCTACCCCCACCCCCCATTTTGGGCGGTTAGTTTTTGAATTTTTAGACTTCTAGGGTCCCACTGATTATGTATACAAAATTTGGTTGAGTTTGCTCAAATGGCTTAGATTTTTAATTTTTAACCCCCCCCCCTCCACCCATGCGCGGATCCAGGGGGGGGCGATGGGTGCGACCGCCCCCCCAAAGCATTGGAGATCAACATTTTTATATGTTTATTTAATTTTTCTTTATAAAATTCTCTGATCCCCCCCGCTTGGACAATTCGATCGCGACACACTTCCGAGATCAAAAGTAGATCTTATATACCGGCGACTGCCCTCCCCCTTAATTTTGGGCCGATATGCACCAAAATCTAATCAGCTCTTAATCTCAATGGACCAACACTACGTGTGAAATTTGTTTTCGATATTCACACTAGTTTTTGAGCTAGCTCGTCCACAAAAATTTGGTAACGCACAGACTAACTAACAGACATTTTGACAAAACAATTATTATCTCGAAAAATATAATTTTTTCGATGTTCACTTATTAGAGCTTTTTTGTAGAGCAAAATGCCATGGTTTCGCTCAATTTTTTTAATCAAAATAATTTGAGCCGTTTTTGAGATATTCCGAAAAAAGAAGCAAAAAAATACTTTTTTCATCCACGATTACAACAATACTTGGCCATAACCTGTATGGTAAAGTAAAAAAAAATAATAATTTAAAACTATAAATGATTTGAATAAAGTTAATATACCTATAGATAATATTTCTATTTGGGAAAACCCAAATGCAGAATGAATGATTAGATTGCCAATGGATTTGTCCAAATACTTATAAAGTGGAAAGCAATTTGGGTTTCTTTTGGTGCTGTTGGTAAAAATTCAAGCTAAAAGGTTAGACGATTTCATTTCGTTTATTCGAATCTAAACCACTCTCTTTAAGAGATCTTTTGTGGTTAACTTCAAAAAGCATGTAATTTCCAACCGAGAGAGAGAGAGAGGATCTATTCTCTTGGTCGTTGTTTAAATGGCTAAGAGTCCTTACTCCGAGGAAGGACTGGCCCTATAAAGTGTCTAGTTGTTTTCTAATTCAATTACACTCACTTCTTCTTGGGATGTGTGAGATAGCAAGGAAGAAGACAAGATTTAATTAGATTAAAGCTCGTTCACACTCGAGCCAAGTCTAATTCCAGTAAAATCTACCGAAATAAAACTCCCAAGATGCAATTACCCTCTTTTGTTCAGATGGGTTCTTTTCCCTTACTTTGCGGCTTTTGTTAAACCTACAGGGTGTATTTAAAAAATATCTTCGGATTTTTCGAATCGTGATTTGAATTTTCTAAACAATTAAGAATTACCTACTTAATTAACAATAAAGAGATTACAATGGTTATTATCATTATTAAAACATACTTATTTTCAGATTTTATTGGGAAAATCAGCCTTCGGCGGGCAGGCGTCTTACTGGCTAGGCGGCTACATCCCCTGACCCCACAGTGAGTTTTAATTTAAATTTCATCAATAATTAGTAGAGATTGTGGTGTTGGTGCAAGGTGAAACATCTATAATAAAGATAAGAGTAAATAAATATTATATTTAATATTGATTTACTATGAGTTAAGGATTCTAGGTTAATATGAAATAAGTGACCTAGACTCCTTAACTCATAGTAAATCAATATTAAATATAATATTTATTTACTCTTATCTAAATTTCATAAATTTAATAAATTGTAGGTGTTAAATAAAAGGCTTATTTTTTAGCAGTTTAATTTTAAATGGTAGGTTTAAATTAAAAAAAGGAAACGAAACAACATTTAAAATTAAAAAAACTGTTGAAAAATAAACCTTTTATTTAACACCTATAAGAATCCTCAGCACCACCGTGAATTAAGTTAATAAATTGTATTCGTCATGAACTATTAGTAGGTTTTAAAATTAATAATTTTAATTTCCTAATTTTAATAAATTTCATTTGTCATGAACTATTATAAAATCTATGAACTATTAGTGGATTTTCAAATAATAATTAAAATTTTCTAATTTTGATAAATTTTATTTGTCATGAACTATTATAAAATCTATGAACTATTAGTGGATTTTTAAATAACAATTAAAATTTCCTAAATTTTATTTGTCATGAACTATTATAAAATCTATGAACTATTAGTGGATTTTCAAATAATAATTAAAATTTTCTAATTTTGATAAATTTTATTTGTCATGAACTATTATAAAATCTATGAACTATTAGTGGATTTTCAAATAACAATTAAAATTTCCTAAATTTTATTTGTCATGAACTATTATAAAATCTATGAACTATTTGTGGATTTTCAAATAATAATTAAAATTTCCTAATTTTGATAAATTTTATTTGTATGAGGAATTTAAAATAATAATTTAAATTTCTTAATTTTAATAAATTTTATTTGTCATTAACTACATTAGTGGGGTTTAAAATAATAATTAAAATCTATGAACTACTAGTGGATTTTTAAATAATAATAATTTAAATTTTCTAAATTTAATAAATTGTATCTGTCATGAACTATTAGTGATTTTCAAATAATAATAATTTAAATTTTCTAATTTTAATAAATTTTATTTGTCATGAACTATTAGTGATTTTCAAAATAATAATAATTTAAATTTTCTAATTAAAAAAAAATATTTGTCATGAACTATTAGTGGGTTTTAAAATAAAAAAAAAAATCACGTCGGTATCGTCACGCAAGCCGATTATAATAATTTCTAAGTGTTAAATAAAAGGCTTATTTTTCAGCAGTTTTTTTAATTAATTTTAAATTGTGTTTTTTTTTAATTTACCCAAATATTTCGGAAATTTTTACAATATTCCTTCTTCAGTGGACCTTTACCAAAATCATAGTATTTGCTCAGTCTTCAAAATTCGAACACAGGGCCACAGAGACATTTAATTTCGTCATTTTTAATTCTGCCCTCAAAAAACTCTATCAATAACATTTTTTTTTATTTTTATGAATTTCTTTTTAATGCTTTAACAGACAAGTCAATTAGAACACTAAAAAAAACTTTTTTCTAAATTGAGGAAATTATAAGACGGTGTTATCTACTAAATCTGAGATTGTATAGATTATTTTTAATTATAATATGTCAGAAGGGTTGTTTTCCGTTTCGGATTTAGTAGATGACAACTTTCCTTAGAAATTTAAACTCTACTTCTATATGTATATTAGTACCTGGAGGCACCGAGCGATGCTCGGTAACCACTGACCCCCACACCTCCCGAAACCATACACCTCGCCCCCAACACTGCACCCCCACTCCACCCCAACCCATCCCAACCGCCCCTCTAACCCCAGGACCCCCCAGAACTGCGCCCCCCACATCCATCCCCACCCCCGACCCAGTTTTTGCATTTCTATCTTTCTAATGGTCCACATATTATGTGTATATTTGTTTACTCGTACACCAATTTGCCCACATTCGTTCATATTGATAAACATTATAAAAAATACATAAGAAAATAATAATAAAAAAATAATCGTATAGGATCTGAAATAAAAACATAAAATTATTTATTAAATACATAGCTATATATAATATATTCAATTATTTCCACACTTATAATAAAGTCTAATTCAAAAATATTCATTTTAGTAAAAGTAAAAAGCAAGGATTTTTAAAATAGTTCTGTGGTCCAATGCTAGAGTGTCGGACTCATATGCAAGAGGTCCCAGGTTCTAATACGACTTCCGCCGAATCATTTTTTTTTATTGAGATTTTCATCTATCAATAATTACTTTAATTAAGAAAAAATCAATTAAGATGAATTTTGATGAGGTCCAGACCTAGCCAGATCGTTTTTTCATCCTCAAAACTTGTTAATAGATTTTGTTTCATCAAAATCGATAGGGCCGTTTTCAAAATAGAACCAATATACAAATATATAAATAAATAAATATATATATAAATAAATATACAATTTTTGATCGTTTAATAAGAGTAGATAAGTAAATAACTTTTTAGACAGTGTGTATTTTAACTACAGGTTTTAGCAAAGAATTTAATCGGCTAAAGAAGCACCAGGCGAATTAATTTATGACATCCTTGTAAAAATGTACAAGCACACGCTCTGAATCAACAAAAGAATGACAGACCTGCTGCCTTCTGCGAACGTGTCTGTAACTAAATGGGTTTGTCTGTGTGCGTGTACTGGCAGGGGGAGGGTGTAGGGAATAAAAGAGCACCCCCCCCCTCAATGTAACCAGGGTAAAAATGAGAGCCCCATTGAATTGCTGCCGGCTTTAAAAGCGAGAAAAGGACCAAACAGGGAGGCTGGCTGACTGTGCTTATACATTTTACATGCCTCGAGAGTCAAAGGGTCGAACTTTGAACCCTCCTGGTGGTAGGGATTCCTACTCGTTTATATAGAGAGAGACACACTGTATATATATATATCTCAAACCACCGATGCTAATTTCGATTGACTTACGATTGCATTTTTAAAGGGTGTAGTTTTGGAATTTTATAAGGTAGATTTCGAAGATCAGAACCAGCATCTTCACAAATTTGGGATCCATGGGCTAAAATATTTTTGTTCTTTAAATATATTGGATTGAGCAATATTATTACTAATTAAATATTAGGTTGGACCATAATTATTCAACAGTACCATGTTTAGTTGTTTATTCTGGAGCGTATTCGCCATCTCTACTTCAATTACTGCTTCACATTTGCTTGGCAGACAGTCGATTCCACGGGCAAAGTAGTTGCTGTTCTTAGAGGCAAATCCATAGCTTAACATCGTTCACCAAGTCATCCAAATCGTCGTAAATTTTATACACCTGCCAGTTTTTCAGCGAGCGATTAACGTGGTACTCTGTGGGAGCCTCTGTCGGCAAGCACAGCGGAACGATCCTAGGCCAGGGGGGGTCAAAACTTGGAAATTGATGTAAACCTACCGGGGGGTCTATGGAATACCCCCCAGTAAACGGGTAGTCTGGGAACCCCATCCCTCTTCCATAAAATTGTTAAGCAAATTGGCACAATTAACTCATTTTTAAGCAGTGAAATTTGTCGAAGTCCAGACCTAGCCAGATCGTTTTCTCATCCTCAAAACTTGTTAATAGAGTTGGTTTCATCAAAGTCGTTAGAGCCATTTTCAAAATAGAACTAAGATACAAATATACAAACAATTTTTGCTCGTTTAATAAGAGTGGGTAAGAAATAATCTATTGCTAAATGATTATTTATTTTACGGTAGAGCCTAAATTCTACGCAGCTTTTAAGAAGAGGTGACGAATAGATTGCCTATATCCAGGCGTATGGGCGTAGAGGGCTAGAATTTATAACTAAATCTGACACATTGGAGGAGGTGGGGGTTTAGTGCCCATTAGCGAGTGGACTATCGTTCTGCCTTTCTTATAAAATAGTAAATATTGTCATGGAAATGTCGTCCTGAAATTAAATTTAACCATTTTGAAATGACTTGATTTTACAATATTTTTGACATCTTCAGTGGTCATTTACCCCTAAAAACGACTAGATTTGGAGAGAAAGAATTTTAGTTTCGGGGTGTGTGCTGATCACACTACTTAAAGTATGGCATATGTTATTTACATTCTGAAATAATCGTCCAAAATGCTCTCTAGCTCTCTGACTATACAGTGTCCCGTATCGCAACGAAAACAGTGAACAGACGATAGGGAAATTTACAACGGTTGGACGTGATAATAATTTATTTTGTTAATTCAAAAAAGGCGAGTTGGAAATTGAGGGAAATTCCACAACTCTAATTTCCGGGATTATCTATTTAAGTTGGCTTAATAGTACGGACTGTTAATACTATCTTCCAATTTAAACTCAAAGTAAATATAATGACTCAGGTCGACAGATACGGACCAAAAGTGCAAATAAGACAAGACATAAATTTAATATATAAAGGTGGAATTTTTAATTAACTAATAATTGCTACATTGAGCTCTTACATAATAATAAAAGAAAAAGAAAAAAACCCTTCGTTATATAATAAAAAAACAAACTGGAAATCATTCAAAATAAACATCGATGAAAATTTAAATACCAAAATTCCTCTTAAAACAGAAGAGGATATTGAGAAAGCTATAGAACACCTAAATAGCCACATCCACGAAGCAGCCAGGTTATCTACACCTCAATTAGATAATCAAACTACTAAAATAAATTACCCAATTGAAATAAGGGAAAAAATAACTTTAAAAAGAAGACTAAGAAAAATTTGGCAAAGAAGTCAATATATACCTGATAAATTGGCCTATAACAGAGCCTCTAAAATATTAAAAAATTTAATTACAAAAAATAAAAATGATACCCTACAGGATTACCTATCGAAACTATCCCCACAAGGTATTAATGAATATTCCTTGTGGAAAGCAACCAAATATTTAAAAAGACCAAAGCAATTCTCACCCCCACTAAAAACAGATACAAATACATGGGCAAGAACAAATATTGAAAAAGCAAACACTTTTTCCAAACATTTGGAACATACATTCAATCCGTTCCCCCAAACATGCACAAATTTAGTGAACAATGAAATAATAAATTTCTTAGAAACCCCATTTCAATTATCCCCACCTATACCTTTCTTTTCAATAAATGAAGTCGAAAAACTCATCAAAAATGAACCTAATAAAAAAAAGTCTCCCGGTTATGATTTAATAACAATCGAACTACTAAAAAAACTTCCAAAAAAAGGATTAGTACTTCTAACCGCAATTTTTAATGCTATCTTGAGAATTAGATATTTTCCTATTCAATGGAAACACGCTCATATAATTATGATAATCAAGCCTGGAAAAAATATACATGAAGTTTCCTCTTACAGACCCATTAGTTTACTTCCACAAACATCCAAGCTCTTTGAAAAACTAATATTAAAGAGACTCAAGTCAAGTATAGATTTTGACGAAATAATACCATATCATCAATACGGATTTCGCACTCAACACTCAACCTCTGAACAGATACATCGAATAGTTAACAATATAGAAAGTGCAATGGAGGAAAAAAGCATATGTTCTGGGGTTTTTCTTGATATCAAACAGGCCTTTGATAAGGTTTGGCACCAGGGACTTCTCTACAAGATAAAAAAATCTTCCCTGACCATTTCTATTGGATACTGAAATCTTACTTGGAAGACAGATGGTTCCAGGTAAAGATCGAAAATGAATTTTCACTATATCATCCCATTAGATCAGGAGTTCCTCAGGGCAGTATTCTCGGGCCATTTCTATATTCTCTATATACTGCCGACATACCAACTTCAGAAGATATATTCATCGCAACGTATGCAGATGATACCGCTATGATGATTACAAATCCCGATCCTGTCTCAGCGTCAAATAAACTACAAGAAAAGTCTCAACATCATTCAAGACTGGCTACACAGATGGAGAATTCATGTAAATGAATCAAAATCTACACATATATCATTTACAAACAAAAGAATCTCGTGCCCTCCTGTATACAGTCTGTCTGTTACTACTTGGGATTATAGTCCTCTGCCCCCTATGATTAAATCAATTATAAATTTTGTCAAGTCCTAATGTCCTAGAGTTGGGCAAAATTTTATTTAGTTCTCGCAAGCAGAGATTAGGTGAGGTAGAGAGAGGTCATACCATCCTTGTTAAGGTTTTGACCAGGTTTCCTTAACAACTTATGGCAAATGCCGGGATGGCTAATGCGTCGCTTGCTCCTGGTATCGGGTTTTTGCGCGGAATTTTTAAATTACTTTTTGTCTTTTGATGGAAATATATGGTCATGTTATTTGTTAATGAGCATACATTTCTAATTTTTTTTTCTTTTCTTTTTTTTTTTTACTTGTTTATTATTTGTTAAATTGTTGTAATTAATTTGTATTGATGTTTATTAATGTAATGTTGTAGCTAGATTGTATTGATGTTTGGAGGACCTAGCCACCGAGGACTTGTGCCTCTAAGCAGGTCGAGAAATAAAGATTTATTTATTTATTTATTTATATTTGAATTCGAGAATTATTCCAAGTGGCGACTCGGTCAGATATTTGGGATTGCATCTTGATTCACGATTAACTTGGAAAGAGCACATAATTAAAAAAAGAAATGAATTAAATTTAAAATACAAAAAGATGTACTGGCTTCTTGGGAAAAATTCTCAATTGGCATTAAAATCTAAGGTACTGCTATACAAATCAATTCTTAAACCAATTTGGACATATTCTTGTCAAATCTGGGGAATTGCCAGCGAGTCAAACATTAGTATAATACAGAGGACTCAATCCAAAATACTAAGTCTTATCGTCAACGCTCCATGGTATGTCACCAATGCTAGCATACACAACGACCTTATCGTTCCATCGGTCAGAAAAGTCATCCTTGATCAGTATAAAAAACATATCAAAAAATTGGAAGATCATTCGAATTCATCAGCCATCACTCTTTTGGACAACAGTTTAACTCTAAGGAGACTAAAAAAATACCACATTTTGGACATGGAAGAACGTTCTGCCACATACAGCTGGACTAATAAATTTAATTGAGGGATCCTTCACTGGAAGAATAACCTCTCAATTGTGTGAATGGGATATAATTGTGTTGCGTGAATGTAGAAATTTTATAAATTTTACTTATAGTCAAAATTTTATTGACTGATTGTAAAAATTCTCTTCAAACAATAAAAAAAAAAAAAAAAAAAAAAAACTAATAATTTACAAATTAGTAATAATAATATGGGTAGGTGGGTGCAGGAGGTGGGGAGAAGTAGTGGGAGTCTGGGGGGCGAGGGGGGATTAATATATAGCTATTAACTGAAGCAAAAATTTACCGAGCATCGTTCGGTGGCCAGGTACTATGTTTTTAAATTAGCAAATTTTGCCCAAAAAATTAGAAATATTTCTTTTTCTAAAGAAAGATAGTAAAAGTATAGTACTTATGATTTTATTTTGAATTCTGCTCAAAAACAGAATTATTCAAGATTAGTTAACAAAAATTAGAATAATAAAATATGTAAACGTGTAGCCACAACATCTCATTATTTAGGGAGGGTAGCGATTTACATCATTTTCAAAAAAATACCTATAACTCGAAAACTATAAGACTTTTATTAAAAATAAGTTACGTGTTCTGATGTGGCCATCCACTTGACTTTACCATACAACCTGGCCCCTCACTTATATTTAATATTTAATCAAATTATTTATATTCATGTAGGGAGGGGGTTAGTTTTTGCATTTTTAGACTCCTGGGGGCTCACTGATTATGTATACAAGATTTGGTTGAGTTTGGTAAATAGTCAAGATTTTCATTTTTTGACCCCCCCTCCAATTTTGAGCGGTTAGTTTTTGCATTTTTAGACTTCTGTGGGTCCTCTGATTATGTATACAAAATTTGGTTGAGTGTGCTCAAATGGCCTAGTTTTTTAATTTTTAACCTCCCCCCCACCCCCTTAATTTTTGGGTCGATTTGCACCAAAATCTAATCAGCTCTTAATCTCAATGGACCAAAACTACATGTGAAATTTGGTTTCGATATTCAAACTAGTTTTTGAGCTAGCTTATCCACAAAAATTTGGTAACGCACAGACTAACGGACACCCAACCAGACGACCAGACTAACAGACATTTTGATAAAACAATTATTATCTCAAAAAATATAATTTTTTCGATGTTCACTTATTAGAGCTTTTTTATAGATCGAAATGCCGTGGTTTTCGCTCATTTTTTTAATCAAAATAGTTTCAGCCGTTTTGAGATATTTTGAAAAAAAAGAAGGAAAAAACCACTTTTTTCATGCACGATTACAATACTTGTACATACCCGGTATAAGCGATCAAAACGTCGTTTTTTATTTTAGAAAAAACGATTAGAAACAAACTTTTTGAGAAAGTTAAAAACAAAGATGACATTAATTTTTAGTATTATTATTATTATTATATTTGGCAATTGTAGAGAAAGTGAATTCCATTAGCAGCGAATGGAAGAATTGTTCTTCAGTTTTGATGAAGGTAGATTGAAAGTTGAGGGTCGTTCTTTCGAGGGAGGGCTGGAATCTAACTTTGAGAGAGGTCATCTTGGGGGAGGGGGTGGTTAGGCCCCCAAAGGATAAAAAATAATTACGAACCTCTGGACCATCGAGCACTTTTGGATAAGGCAGCAGGGAAGAGGGAAAAAGTTGCAATCGGGTATTTGCCCGTGGAAACTTTCTTAATGTTCTTCTGGCAACTTGTTAACTGCCCAATCAGAGAGCGAGTTTCAATGTTTAGTGTTATTATAACTGCCCACCC
Organism: Forficula auricularia; assembly: GCA_024734495.1. NCBI lineage: Eukaryota > Metazoa > Arthropoda > Insecta > Dermaptera > Forficulidae > Forficula > Forficula auricularia. The sequence goes on from JALMQS010000075.1 coordinate 3,214,062, forward strand.
CCACACCCTCCACCCTCCCCAGGCAAAGTTTACTTGGCTAAATGACTTGGCAAGATGGAGAATGCATCCACTTTCTCATTCCACGGGCTATTAATCAAAATTGACAATTTCATATTTATGGTATATACTACTAATACTAGACTCTAAATACACATCATCGAGTTTGGGTAATCCACAGTGACCGAAACAAACAAGATAGATAGACAAATCCTCTTTAATACAATCTAAAAATAACAAATTTCTAATAAATTTTCTGCCAAACTACAGAAAACAATTATTTTCCAAACCACTACTTCCTAAGAGAAAATAGTTACTTTTCCACTAAACTAGTGAAAACATTTACTTTTCTGCCAAACTACAGAAAACTTTGATTTAATTGAAAAGTTTTTGTTTTGCTGAGAGTAGCAGAGTTGTTGATTCACAAAGAGAAACAAAGAGGTTGTCCTCTGCTTGATACAAATAAACATACACACATATATGTGGGATTTCATTCTCCGATCTTTCAATGTAAAATGCTTTTGAAAATAAAGATTTGTTTTCGCCTTGAGAAAGGCGTTTGTTTGCTCTTTGGCGGTCAGAATACTTCGATGAAATGACAGGTGAACAGCAAGGACACGCCCCTTTTATAAAGAATCAAGCCCGGGAAAAATTATGCGTACGTCATATAAAAGGCGGGAATGATTAACCAATCAGCTTAATTGCTAATTAGAGCCAGGGTCATAAAAGCAGCCAGCTCCTCGAAGCGAATTCAGTTGTCATGTGTGAGTTGTCACTTGTTGAAACTCATTGAATGAGGCAGCTCTCCGGGGTGACTGATCACCTTGGAACGATTTGGAACAAAACGGCTTGTGCCATTATTTCATTAAAAACATGTTTCCATTTCCCTCCGGCAAGTTCGTATTTTGAAAAGCATTTTTTTAACTGCCTAGTGCAAATTCTTATTTAAAATAGCATTTTTTTCTGGCTTTAACGCCGCCAGTAGAGATTCTAATCTCTGAAGATTATCTCCCATCCAAGCCCGGCGAATCTCTTCCAACTAACCCTTCGAGCCATACATAATAAAATCATCCATCATCCTAATCATTTCCTATATATATATCGAGATGATATATCTGTATATATATATATTATTTATTTGTTTGAGACTATAGTTTCGAAGACTTGGTCTTCATCATCAGTCTTTTTTAATTATAAATATTGTTTTTCATGGAGTCAATACCGTATGGATATTGAAAATTTGATGTTTCTTCTCTGCTGGTCAGCTTAGAATTAAAAACATTTTCCTGGTTCACACTCAAATATAAACATATGTTTCCGTTTTTTTCTTTGTTTGACAAAGGGACAGGCTGACAATGAAAGGGGGCGTTTGTTTTTCTTTTTTCTTTTATCTAAAATGGTATGTTTTGTTAGCAAACATCCTAAGCAAATTGCTATTTGATAATTCAATTTGGCTGTTCAAACAAAGGTCTGAATTTTTATTGAATGATTTCGAAATTTCTAACGATTCAATTGCGCTAATTAATTTTGGGTTTCTTTCTCCTTTTATTAATCTAATACCTGTTCCTTCTGGGAAAGAGTGATTGTTTGAATTTAAATGTTCCGCTAACGAGTTTTTTTTTTCTTATTTCTAAAATCTCTAATATGTTCATTTAATCGAATTTTCAGATTCCTCTCTGTTTTTCCTACGTAGATCGCGTCACAATCTTTGCATTTCAAACTATAAACCCCTTCTTTTTCTATATTGGGTAATTTGTCTTTTTTATTTGAACCTAAATCTTTTCCAAGAGTAATTGGAGTTTTGAATACTGTGTTGAACCCTAATTTTTTTCATTTTTGGTTTTAATTATTCCGAAATTTGTCCATAATATTGGAGAACTATCTTAGTATTTTCTTTTTCTCGTCTTATTATACTGCATTGGGGTGGTTTAGAGGTTCTTCGAGTAAAGAAGCAAAAAGTTTCCGTGCATCGCTCGGTGGCTCCAGGTACTAAATAAATAAATATAATAAGAATTCTAACTCAGAGATGAGTGAAAGTGATGTGTTAGGCACATATCCATTGGTTTATTATCTTAAATAAATCCGTTAATAAAGATAGATGGTGTTGTGTTTAATGAATTTGGTTAATTAAAGGGGAAAAGGGCGGGGGCGGGGGCGGGGGTGTTTTTGTAAAGAGAGCGAGTTGGCTTCGCCTGCTGGATTAAGGAAACCCTACCGCCTTTTTGCTATTCTTCTTCACTTTCGTTGATTCGTTTCGTTACCCCCCCCCCCCCTTACCTTCTACTCTATTCTACTCTTCTTCAACCCCCCTTCCATCCACCCCCTTACCCACCCTTGGTTGTTTTCTTTATATATATCTTTATTTAACCAACGAGAAATCCTTTCCCTGTTTTTCTTACACATCTAATTCGATCAAATGGACGTTTTGCATTAGAGGCAGCTTTTCTGGCAACCAATGACGTCACCCATTGCAGGTGGCAAAAAGTTCTTTTTTTTTGCCAGTTTCATTTTGAAACAAAGAAAGAGAGAGAAAACCAAACGACCTACGAGAAGAGAACTTTGCTTTTGTGTTGTTTAGTATTTCTTAGAATACGTAGAACTGAAAGGAAAGTCCCATTTGATATGCTTACACCAAGTTTAGTTTAATTCAAATCATAGTTCATACCCTCCTTTGTTTTTAAATAACACACTGCTCGACAAAAAATAAACGAAAATTTGTATCCGTAAACCTAACATTGGATTCCAGTAGAGTTTTTTATACGATATGCAATTTCCCGATTTTTTACAACACATCAGAGTTTTGAGCATCTCTATGTAATTAAACATGACCAAAAGTTTAGTTGATTATATTTAGAATGATTTCCTTCTCAAAATTTGAGTAAGGACAATTTATTCGGTGAAGTAGGTAGGCCTACTTACTAAATGCAATGAAAATATGATTGATGATATTATTTATTAGAATTAAATTAAATAATAATAAGATAATTAGTTTTTAATTTAACAATTAAAAGTAACAAATAAAATTAATTATTATTTAATCACTAACAATTAATATAAATAAATATAAATTTATTTTAATTGAAAATTTCTCATTTTAAACACTAATAATATTAATATTAGATGTAACAAATCAGAGGAAAAAAGGAAACAATTAAACACCGTGTTAAATCATACGACCAATTACAACGTTTCGCCAATTTATTGTGGCTTCATCTTAGTGTTATATAAATAAATGAATGTATTCTAATTGGCAGGAAAAATAAATTGAATGACAAGGTGTTTTAAAATTTTTTATCAAGGTAATTATATTATATTATGTCTGGGTTGATTTTAATGATTGTGAGTGATTCATTTGTATTTATTTTTTGTTAGAGCCTGATGAAGCCACAATAAATTGGCCAAACGTTGCAATTGGTCGTATGATTTAACATACAGTGTTTAATTGTTTCATTTTTTCCTCTGATTTCTTACATCTAATAGTGATTTTGGAACTGAACAATAATACTAATATTAATAATAATACTATAGATACCAACAGAATGTCTAGAATTATAAAAATAAACACACATTCATATATTTAAATACTCACTATCATAATTATTATATCCGATTTACACTGTATTATTGTTTATTATTTGTATGTTTAACTTTATTGTTTTTTTTCTACTTTTTACTAAGTAGTGTTTCTTTGTATTACTTTTTGTAATGTTTTTAAAAGCACATGCCGTTGAAATAAATAAATAAATAAATAAAAGGAAGAAATTATCTTACTATATCTGTAATGAGAATAGGTAGAGGATTTATCTTATTTTTTAATATAAAGTGTATGATAGTATTTAAAATAAGGTTCAATAGGATTTCGTGCATTGTTAATTAACACTGCCCAACAATGAAAATGTTTCGGGCACATGTATTTCCACCTGCTGAATTAAAAATTATCGATTAGCTCTTGTTTTGGAGATATTATTGGTCAAAACGACTGAAAAAGACCATTTTGACCTTATTTTCGAGTCCCATTAAATATGAAACAGCAATATTTGAAATCCAAATATTTTGTTGACGTAATAGAAAACAGCTTCGTCTTTGATTTTCAAATTACTTTTTGTTTTTAGCTCAATTAGAACTCGAGTTATAACTAAAAAACTAAAACTACTTGAGAATAAAGTATAATAAACATAAAAAAAACATATAGTCTTAGTTCTTTAGTTATAAGTCGAGTTCTAATTGAGCTACAAACAAGTGGTATTATGAAAACCAAAGAGAAGCTGTTTTCTATTACGATAATAAAATACATATTTTGATTTCAAATATTGTTGTTTAATATTTAATGGGACTCGAAAATAGGTCAAAATGACCTTTTTCGTCGTTTTGACCGATAATATCTCAAAACTCTGACGTGTTGTAAAAAGAAAATCTGGAAATTTCATCATAATCAGCCTATACTGGAATCCATTATTAGGTTTACACTTCCAAATTTTTGTCTACCAGTGTAATAGTAATTTTGCGGCAAAGCAAAATCACTAGTTTATTGTTCAAGTGATTGTTTTCCATTGTTTGTTGGAAAGTGGGTTACAAAAGTACCATAACACGGAACCCTATTAGTGTTGTCGCTAGAAAAGTTGTCAGTTTGTCTGTCAGAACAAAATACAAGCTTGAAATATTCCAAGTTCATCTATTTATTATCCTCGTAATTATTTTCAATTTTAATCAGATGATTATTATTTCAAGGAAAAAGTTTAATTTTAATTAAATCGAAAGTAAAAAAATATCGACAATGGCAATAATTATATAAATAAAATAAATTAATTATTTACCAATAATCGATATAAACAAATAATTGTTAAATTAATTAGAAATTTAAAATTTTTATTTATATCTAATTATTCAGAATTTTTGAACATATACAGGGTGTTTCCTCGGTCTGTCCTCTCTATAACTTTCTTTATTTTAAGTCAGAGAGAAAACTCTTTAAATATAATTTCTATGATATATTATTGTCTATCTACGTACCCACCATATTATGCATTTGTATACAGGGTGATCCGTTTAAATTTAACTTTATATTTCTTAATGGAACACCCTAAATATATTTATTTATTTTGATAGTAAATTAGATTCCCTTTCAAAAAGTGTTAAGTAATAAGAGGTCTAAAAGTATAAATTAAGAAGTTATATAACTTTATTCGTTCCATAGCTTACTTCGCTAATAATAACATGATACAAAAATTTCATTCAACGAATAAAAGGTCTTAATATACCTATAATTAGTAGAGATTGTGGTGTTGGTGCAAGGTGAAACATCTTTAATAAAGATAAGAGTAAATAAATATTATATTTAATATTGATTTACTATGAGTTAAGGATTCTAGGTCACTTATTTCACCCATGGGTTGATAGCCCGAAATATAATATTGCAATGGGGTTAGGGAGGGTACGTGGTTGGAGGTAAGGAAATTAGTTTGGTAAGGGGACGTTTAAGGGGAATATTCCTGAGTGTGAGAATACTAACCTTTATAGACGTGGTGGTGG
>JALMQS010000075.1:3219687-3453718 GCA_024734495.1 Forficula auricularia
AAAAAAGAAGGGAAAAAACCACTTTTTTCATGCACGATTACAATACTTGTACATACCCGGTATGGTAAAGTAAACATTTTTTGGAAATGGACCATCGTAAATCCCCTGTTCATGGTTGTGATACGGGACACCCTCTATATTAAAAATTAGAGGAAAATTCTTACGAGTACTATTTAAATAAATAATTAAATTATTAATGGAAAGAAAATTTTAATCTGAAGAGAAATACTTACCGGAATAAATAAATAATTAGAATGATTTATACCCAATTTACCTGATCTGGAAATACTATACTTTGATTAATCAAATGATATATTAAAATTGATGAACAAATGTTCTTGAAAAATCTTGCCTGTTAAAGATGTCCAATTAAACAGGAAGTGTATTTTGCTATATATAGGATGATGATATGGCAAGGTGTCGACGTTTGTGTGTAAAATATGCAGAATGACCGCCACCAGTTGCTGTATAATGCATCGGTAAAGATGTTTGAGAGGGCGGATGGTTAATCCCGCATTTGAATAATTGAAGGGGCTTTTCACTTGGCGACAAAGAGGGAACAAGCACAATGTCTTAGAGCTTAGAGCCGAGAGGCTATAATTAGAAGCCTTCTGGTTACGATATACCCACTCACTTCATAAGGACCTCTCCTTAGCAAATTATGCAGCCATCAGCTTCAAGGCTCAATACACATACTAAGCAACTTTATATTTAGTTAGATCAGAGGAGGGTAAAAAAGAGATCAATGAATTGAAGCTTGGAAGTGAAACATCTTTGATAGAAAAAGTTTATACTTTTGTAATTAGATTAACAGATTTTTTGATCCTAAAATATTACCTATTACATCATTTTTACTTTATTCTATGCGAAGCATGGGGAAAGTATTGCAATCGGTCGCGCGGCAAGCGCGACTTCAAAGGGTCCTCATGTAAAGACTACGGAACCCATGGACTCAATTAAGGTCAAAAATTGTAGTATTCAATTAGATTGAATTTTAGCACGTGACGGTTTTGCCAAATTACCTGGGATCTCGTCGAGAGGCCAAAAGTGCCATTTTTTTTTGGAAGTGCGTGGGGATGGATAGATGGATGGATGGATGGATGTTATCGTTTTTTTCGTCCACGAATTTTTCCACACCGTTGCACCGATTGAATTGAAATTGAAAACCTACCAGTGGAATGCAATAAGGATATTTCTCTAGTATTAGATAAGAATCGATCGTTGCTTTTGATTTTAAGTTTCGATTCTCCTCCATGTCTTCAGCAATGGTTACCAATAACAATTCGAAACGCTCAAAAACCTAATGTAGAATTGTTATTCCTCAAGTATTAGATGAGAATCGATGGCTATTTTTGATTTTAAGTCGATTCCTCCATGTCTTCAGCAATGGTTACAATAATAACCGAAATGTCAAAATCCAATGTAGAATGGTTATTCCTCGACTATTAAAATGAGAATTATTTTTAATTAATGTCAACATGAACTACAAATTGCAAGTGATATCTGATTAATAATAAAGGAACAAACATATTAATATTTCAAATGAATTTGGATAAAGTTTAGCAACGATCCGTTGCAGTTTATTTTGCTCTCAGACGAGCACTGATGATGCTATTATAAAAAGCGAAACAGAACCATGGATTATCTGTCTTTTGATGATTTAATAAACTCATTATTAATAGTGTTTGAATATTATTATTAGATACCGGATTCCTATGTAATTGGATATTTTGTTTTCGGCCCCATACGACCCAGGGGATCAATTATCTATCCGAACCATGCATGTAGGATACTATGGGTTAAATTTTATACTGCATATTTTTGCATATTTCAGTAATATATGATAAATTGCATATTTGAGGATTATTACATAAAATTGCATATTTGAAGGATTTTTGTCAAATATTGCCAAATACAAATGTAAAAAAACAAATTTTCGGAGAAAGAATGAAAAAAATGAAGAAATAAAACTGGAGGACACTAATTTATTAAGAAAACTGAAATAGACCTCAACGACACGAAGTGTAGTATTGGACTACGAAGTAGGAGGTTGGATTATAAAGGATTTAAACGTAGCTACAAAACAACAACCCACTGATTTTTCTTTTTATTCAGTTGTGGTTTGGTTTGACTAGATACTTTCCTCTACACGAAAATGATGAAAAGTTTCCAATCTTTTTCCTCCAAAGTAAATATCGGGGATTTAATTTACTTTAAATTTGCCCCCATTACGTCTGAGGATGTGGAGCGTTCATTTTCATTGTATAAATTAATTTTAAGTGACCGTAGACATAATAACCTGAAAATAATTTAGAAAAATACTTGTAAACATAAATTATTCACAATTAGAATAAAGTTTTAATTATTTCTTTATTATTATTATTTATTTTTAATGGCCTTCGGTAACTATAGCCCATTTTTGCCATTGTGTGTGTGTGTATATGTGTGTGTGTGTGTGTGTGTGAAAGTATGTGTAAATTATTGTAGAGATCAGATTAATATTAATACATTGGCATTATTTTATTATATTTTAATGAATTGGCTAAGGGGGCAGTTATGGGAAAATAAAAAGTTGAAATAAAAGTCAACTTCTATTTGATAGTTTTTTGGGAAGATATTTTACAACGTTTCGAGAGCTACACCACTGCTCTTCATCAGTGCGACGTCAACAATTTCAAAAAGTATTTGAAATTGTTCAGTTGGAATAAATTGTTTTACCAGTGTAATGATTCCTAATGTAAAACGTCTGCTGGAGGTAAATTTTGCGTGTTTTTGGTTGACGTGCACTGATGAAGAGCAGTGGTGTAGCCCTCGAAACGTTGTAAAATATCGATTACGTCTGCCCAAAATAAAGTATCAAATAGAAGTTGGCTTTTATTTCAATTTTTATTTTTCCATAACTGGCCCCTTAACCAATTCATTAAAATATAATAGGGCCACCAAACACGGTTCTTTTTAAATATTATTTGTACTTCCATAAGAAAATCTTGTTAATAAAAAAAAAAAATGATTACATTACAATAAAAATAAAAGTACCCCACACCACCGTATTTTTTCAACTACACTTTTTGAAAAATTATTATATTTATTATGTTGATTTTATTCAAGAGCACCCTCTAATATTTCTTTGAGTTTAATATATTAAATATAATGAGAATTTTGTCCAATGTTTTATGCAATCAAAGTGCACATTTGACACTTGGTATCTACTATATATAGCTTACTTTATCATTTTATTCCTTTCATAGCATTCGTTCAAATATAATAGTCTTTTTAGTATTCAATTTGTATTTTTTAGTGCATAAAAAATTTATTTTGCCATCTTTTACTGCATATATTTGCATATTTCAAAGTATTCTGCATATTACTTTCATATTTCCCCATTTTTAACTGCATATTTTGGCAGTTTTTACTTCATAAAAATCCGGTATCTAATTATTATTCGGTTCCTAAAAAAAATCTGTTAATTTTAATTACAAAAATATAAAATATAAAGGAACTTGCCATATAAAAGTTACAGGAAAAAGTTTTGTTAGAAGGAAGAACATGTTTGTTTATTTTCTAAATCAATAATAATAAATACATTGTTGTTGCCATGGCAACCTAATTAGAATCAATTAATTAGTTAATATAAATATATAAAAAGTAAATAGTTTTCAATTTATTTTGAGTAATTAATTGGTTTTTTAATTTTATAACCCATTAATAGTTTATAATAAATATTATTATATAATAAATTTGAGAAATTTAATTAATTGGTGATATTTTTTATTCAAGGCTAAATTATTAAATTATTATAAATATTGTATTAGTTTTTTAACTAAAGGAAAGTATTACAGAACAACGCTCGGTATTTCAGATAATACTTTATTATTGTAATAGCCACATTGTGTTTATTCAAGATAATAAAATAGAATTATACAATAATATAATGTATATTATATAGGTACATATATAAGAGGCTGTCCACAAATTACGTCACACAATGACAGGATATCTCAGAAAATTGGGATGTCACAAAAGTCAAATTACAATTTTTTTAAATATATTTTCTAGATTTCATGAATAAAAATATAGTTAAATTTAAAATAAATTAAATCCCTTTAGTTGAATTTAATTTATAAACAAAAATTTCTATAATATTATTAGATATTAAACAAAGGATCTACTACCTATATAGTTGTATGAATGGGGATTTGTAAGCCAGGGGCTAACCCCAAAATCCCGAATTTCAAAATCCTGACACCCCAAAATCCCGGCATGTGAAAATTCTGACGTTGTTTTAACATTTACATAAATATATACAGGTATAACTTTTTTTACAATCTGACTTGTTAGTAAGTAAGTTACTTTTCAAATAATTTTTTTCTAATCTCAATTAAATTTGTATTAAATTGAAAGTTTTTGTGCCGAGAGTAGCAGAATTTTTATATATTGAAGGAGACAGTAAAAGAGTGGGTCTTCTGCTGGAATTATAAATTTTATTTATTTAAAACGAGATTATAGATTCATAAATTAATTCCTGTGAATCCATCGTAATATAGACTGATGAAGAGTGCAAAGCCCTCGAAACTATAGGCTCGTTATAAATAAGTAAAATTTATAATTCCTGCAGAAGACACACTCTTTTATTGTCTCCTTCAATAAATTTGTATTTTTACAAATTTAATAAAATTAATTTTATTTATTTATTATTTTGATATTTCAATGTACTTTTTTGTATTAATTAGCTTCCCAGGTAACCACAATATCCTCAGAATATTCTAAGGATATTCTAAGGACATTTAAATCTTCTTAGAATATTCTAGTAGTGTTACCTGGGTTAGTCATTTTAAATATATGTATATAGGATTCGCGACATTTCAGCCCCCGACAAAATATCCTTCAGACAAAGTATCTCATGACAAAATAACCCTTCCCCTCGTGAATCTTATGAGTAATGCAAATCGACTCCGGTTCGGTTAATATATATTCAGTTCGGCTCGGTTGGGTACGTATAGCTCCTTTTCGGACTGGCATTACCCAGCCGAGACGAACTGAATATATATTAACCGAACCTCCGAAAGTTTAGTCCGGGCGGGGTGTGTTTCGGGCTCCCATTTTTTTTTCTAATCAAACACGATAGACAGCAGCACTTTCAAACGGCTAATTATCCGCCAAAATATGAAAGTCTGTTTATATTATTCAAAACTATGATTATAAGTTTCTCACTTAATCTCTTTTGTATTCTCTCTTATACTGGGGAATATTTTGTCTGAAGGATATTTTGTCGGGGGATATTTTGTCGGGGGATATTTTGTCGGGGGATATTTTGTCGGGGGATGTTTTGTCGGGGATATTTTGTCGGGGGCTGAAATGTCGCGGTACCGTATATAGGAACTATACTCTTAAATTCGTAAATTTAATTTTATTAAACCAATTATTTTACATGAATTAATGTATACATTGTATTTGAGCTTCGACTCCGGAGATTACTTCTCCACCATCGACTGTCCTTGATCATTTTTTTAGTCCTTGTTTTTAATAAGAGGAAAAAACTAATTAAATAAAAAAAACCTCTTTTCCGATAATTATTCCAATTCCATATTCATTCTCCATCGTTAGGAACTATACTCATATATATTTTTGTAAATATTAAAAAGGTTAATAAAATATTAAAATAAGTAATGACTGAATTTTCACAAGCCGGGATTTTGGAGTGTCGGAATTTTGGGTGCCGTAGGTCAGACCCCATGACTCGTAAATTTTCGAAAATGACCCTTCGTTTTAAGGTAAACTTATTATATAAATGGGTGTTTATTAATTTGTTCTATGTCATTTCTGCGATTAAGTGAAACAATTTTTTTTTTTTTTCTGAAAAAGCTTATCTTATTAGAAATTTAGAAATTAATTAAATAAAAATGTATTTTAATATTCTTTTAAATTCCGAAAAATTTTATTAAAAACTTGACATTTAATTTATTCCTCCTTTACCAGGCAAAACGCTTCTTTTAATTTGATTAACGATTGCTTGAGAAATTTTCATTAGAGCTACAAAAAAAAAAAAAAAATAATAATACAAAAACAGTTGAATTTAAATTCTTTTGATCTCTCTTATTTATTTATTTATTTATTTATTTTTTAGTTAAAAGTTGAATTAATAAATAATAAATAATAAATATAATAATAATAAATAATAATTAATAAATAATATTTGTATTCAATTTTAAAAATTCATATTTTATAATCCAAAAATTTATATTAAATTCTAATTAAACCTACATACAGTCCATTATTTTTATCGATAATTAATTTTTTATTTTCTTAATATTTAAATTAATATTCCAAGCTGCTTTGAGCGCCACCATCGATTCTTCCACGTTTTCAATAGAGGTTGCCATTAATAGTCAAAACATCAAAAATGGAATGCAATAAGGTTATTCCTCTAGTATTAGATAAGAATCGATCGTTATTTTTTATTTTAAGTCGATTCCTCCATGTCTTCAGCAATGGTTACAATAATAACCGAAATGTCAAAAATACAATGTAGAATGGTTATTCCTCGACTATTAAATGAGAATTATTTTTGAATTAATGTCAATATGAACTACAAATTGCAAGTGATATCTGATTAATAATAAAGGAACAAACATATTAATAGTTGAATAAAAGATTTCACTGTCGATGGTAACAGAATTGTTTTTATTTTAGGTTAAAAATAAAAATAAAATGAGAGAGTCTTCTGTTTTTTAAATAAAATAATTTTTAATTATTTCTAGAGACTATAGTTTCGAAGGCATTGCCTTCATCATCAGTCTATCACAAATATTTCAAATTAGTTACAAATTAAGATTTATACATAGAAAATTTTGAAAAATATATATAATATATATAAAATATAAATATAAAATATAAAAATTATATATTTTTCAAAATTTTCTATGTATAAATCTTAATTTGTAACTAATTTGAAATATTTGTGATAGACTGATGATGAAGGCAATGCCTTCGAAACTATAGTCTCTAGAAATAATTAAAAATTATTTTATTTAAAAAACAGAAGACTCTCTCATTTTATTTTATTTTTAACCTAAAACATATTAATATTTCAAATTAATTTGGATAAAGTTTAGCAACGATCCGTTGCAGTTTATTTTTTCTGAAAAAGCTTATTTTATTAGAAATTTAGAAATTAATTAAATAAAAATGTATTTTAATATTCTTTTAAATTCCGAAAAATTTTATTAAAAACTTGACATTTAATTTATTCCTCCTTTACCAGGCAAAACGCTTCTTTTAATTTGATTAACGATTGCTTGAGAAATTTTCATTAGAGCTACAAAAAAAAAAAAAAAAAAAAAAAATTAATACAAAAACAGTTGAATTTAAATTCTTTTGATCTCTCTTATTTATTTATTTATTTATTTTTTAGTTAAAAGTTGAATTTTTTTATTTTTATATGGTAACACATTTCGGAATCGCAAATAATAATAATAATAATTACAAATGCTCTAAGCCCCAACTCCTTTATGTATACACGATGATTGCTGACATTTTTTTAAACCCTTTTACTCTGTATATACCTAAGTGAGAGAGCTGTATAAGAGTAGAATAATATATCAGTCGTCCAATTTTGCTGGGATAGTAATTATTATTCAAAAGGGCCTAAAAGCTTTTCGCCATGTGATTAATTTAATTCGTTCTTGGACTCTCAGAGGATGTGAGAAGGACAAAGAGGACTTGACAGGCTTTCCGAGGCGGCTAAACACATAAATATATATAGCCGCAGTGATGAGAACGAACCGAGCCAGCAGAAATAGAATATTCAATAAAAATAAAATGGAAGAAAAAAGATAATCCGAAACATGACAGAGCCGGGAAATATATTCCCCGTATTGGTGAAGACAAAATATAGGGTGATCCAGAAAGAAATTCATTTTTTAAAATAGAAAGAAAACAAAACTAATAGGTGAAGTAAAAAGTTCTGAGTTTTTTTTCTCTTTATTTCGACGATAAAATATCGTGTTCTGATGTGGCCATCCACTTGAATTTACCATACAGCCTGGCCCCTCACTTACATTAATATTTAATAAATACTATATATTTAGACAAATTGATTTTTTAAACTGAAAGTTTCAATTATTTTGTTAAGCAATTTGAACCGCGAAAGTTAAATAATATGATAAATATATATGAATCTTATATATTTATACTATATATAAACAATTTCCTATGTTAATTCTACATTAAGAAAATTATTTTATTATTTTTGAAAAGGAAAAATAAATAGAGCATCCGACGGGTTTCGAACCCGTGTCTCTCTCCTTTACGCGAAGAGCGGCTTAACCAACTAGCCCACAGATTCTCCCGCCGAATAAGCTCTTAAGTTAGAATGTCATTTTTCCTTTTCGCGGTTTTTTCTATTTATAGTATAGTTACTTAATTTTTAGACAAATTGATTTTTTAAACTGAAAGTTTCAATTATTTTGTGGGAGAATCTGTGGGCTAGTTGGTTAAGCCGCTCTTCGCGTAAAGGAGAGAGACACGGGTTCGAAACCCGTCGGATGCTCTATTTATTTTTCCTTTTCAAAAATAATAAAATAATTTTCTTAATGTAGAATTAACATAGGAAATTGTTTATATATAGTATAAATATATAAGATTCATATATATTTATCATATTATTTAACTTTCGCGGTTCAAATTGCTTAACAAAATACTATATATATTTGTCTAGATTAATTTGCCGCAACGCTGACGCAATGCTGCCGAGAGAGAGCGCCATCGGTAAATTTGCGGCAAATTTGAAATATAATCGTAAATAATTCGAAATGAAAGACTCCAATTGATTTTAAATTAAGAAACATTAAATATATTGATAATTATTCCTCCCGCCCCCCCCCTTCGTCACTCAAAAATTAAATATTCAATTCGCTTTTCTTTGCGCAAAGAAAAAGAAATCTATCACATCTTATTTGATTTATATATTATTTGTTTAGGTTTAAAATAAGAGACGTGCAGCCTCAATTTTTCTTTTCCCTGCGCGGGAAGATGGCCATAACCAATGGCCGAAATGTTAGTGGGAATTGAGAAATAAATAATAAGAAAAAATTGAAGCTGCACGTCTCTTATTTTAAACCTAAACAAATAAATTACTAAAGCTATAAAAAACTCCCTTAATAAATAATAATTATTTGTTTATTTTTTAATAATTTGCCACTTTTTTATAATTTTTTAAAAATTTAAATTTTGTCATTCTTATTTTTTGATTTTTACAAAATTACACTACTTAAGACACGTATGCCCATATGAGTTTCTCATTGCAATACTGGAGCAGCCTGTCATATAATCAACACCTGATCTCTTTTAAATATTTGGAGCCTTATATCGATTATCGATCCCAAATTTAAAAAAAATGATATAATATAATTCTCCTTCTCACACGATCCCACTTATTTAAATAAATCTACATAATTCCACACAAAAAATATCACAATGCTGTAGATTATAGAAGAAAAAAATACTTCCAGATTCATATCTAGAGCCTCATTTCTGTAGCTGTGTCAGGACGAAAATGAGGCGAAACTTTTAAGAGACTATGTATTTTCGGGAGTTTACAGGTATACATTTGGTGTGTGGTTTTTTAAGAGGAATAAAATTTTTGGAGCGAGACGCAGCCCGCCAGGGCACCAGCCCGATATTTATAATCATGTAGGGTAGGGGGATTAGTTTTTGCATTTTTAGACTCCTAGGGGCACACTGATTATGTATACAAAATTTGGTTGAGTTTGGTAAATGGCCAAGATTTTCATTTTTTGACCCCACCCCCATTTTGGGCGGTTAGTTTTTGCATTTTTAGACTTCTGGGGTCCCACTGATTATGTATACAAAATTTGGGAGAGTTTGGTAAATGGCCAAGATTTTCATTTTTTTGCCCCCTCCCCCCATTTTGGGCGGTTAGGTTTTGCATTTTTAAACTTCTGGGGACCCACTGATTATGTATACAAAATTTGGTTGACTTTGGTAAATGGCCAAGATTTTTATTTTTTGATCCCCACTCTCATTTTGGGCGGTTAGATTTTGCATGTTTAGACTTCTGGGAGTCCACTGATTATGTATACAAAATTTGGTTGAGTTTGCTCAAACGACCTAGATTTTTAATTTTTAACCCCCCCCCCTCGACCCCCCTTAATTTTGGGTCGATATGCACCAAAATCTAATCAGCTCTTAATCTCAATGGACCAAAACTACGTGTGAAATTTGGTTTCGATATTCACACTAGTTTTTGAGCTAGCTCGTACACAAATTTGGTAACGCACAGACTAACTAACTAACTAACAGACATTTTGACAAAACAATTATTATCTCGAAAAATATAATTTTTTCGATGTTCACTTATTAGAGCTTTTTTGTAGAAGAAAATGCCATGGTTTAGCTCAATTTTTTTTAATCAAAATAGTTTTAGCCGTTTTTGAGATATTTCGAAACAAAGAAGGAAAAAACCACTTTTTTCATGCACGATTACAATACTTGACCATACCCTGTATGGTAAAGTAATAACAATGTTAGGATTTTCCGATTTAGATCAAATATGCGCCATTTTGTTCGATAACTTTTGTCTTTTTTGAAGGCAATCTCATAATTCCGCGGTTCTAAAAGTCCTCGTCCCTATTGGTGAAAAACTTGACCAGCTCATTTTCACAAGCCTCTCTTGAGGCCAGTTTTGTACAATCAAGAAAATTTTGCAAATGGTTGAAAATGTGATAATCGCTTTGTGCTAGGTCTGGGCTATACGGTGGGTACGATATAACCTCCCTATCCAAGCTCTTGGAGATTCTGTCGCGTCGTTAACGATGTGTGCTTGATGGAACACAACACTATTCTTATTGGCCAACTCTGGCCGCTTCTTGTTGATCGCCTGCTTCAATCTAGTCAGTTGTTGACAGTATTGGTCCGAATTGAGTGATTGGCCCGATGGGAGCACCTCATAGTGGATGATTCCCTACCAATCCCACCAAACACACAGTAAAACCATCTTGAGCGTTAATCCGGGATTGGCGATCATTTGGGCCGGCTCACCGCTCTTGGACTACGATCATTTTTGCCTGTTGTTCTCGTATGTGACCCATTTTCATTGCCACCCATTCCCATCGCCATCGATTCAGCATAAAATCGCAGGCATCAATTCGGTCGAAAAGTTTCTTTTGCGTCAATACATCGAGCTTCTTCTTGAGACCAGCCTTATGCAAATGGTTGCAAAAGGTTTTCTGGCTAATCTTCAGTTCCTGGGCAATGGAATAAGTGCTCGCATGCCGGTCCGACTCGACAATTTTCATGATTTTATCGACTTTTTCGACGATTGGCCTACCAGAGCGTGTCTCATCTTCGACGTCCATATTACCAGAACGGAATCGTTGGAAACACCGCTTTGCTATTGCATTCGATACTTTATTGGGTCCATTAACAACATACATTTTTTGGCCCCCTGCTCCGCTTTTTCTCCTTGGTCGTAGTGGTACTGAAGAACGTATCGAATTTTCTCTTTTTTCACCTCTATTTTGGAACGCTCTAACACCCAACTGGGTTCACCAAACACAAAACTATCAAATAACTTTTTTAAAGCGTTATGTCACCTTTGAATGACCAGATGCGACATATACATCGTGAGATAAGGCTCATTAAAGCCATCTAACGGAAAAGGCTCCGAACTCTTTATTTCTCCCATTATTATATTTAAAAGTGTTTATTTAATCTTATACAATATAAAGTTGATTAAATGTAATTTTAGTTTTTGAAAATTAAATCATCAAGATGACGTGCTTGGCTGTTGCAAATTTTGAAAAACTTTAGGATTTTCTTTTCAAATAGCTTCCATTTTATGCTGGCTATTCAGCCGCAATGTTGTCGGATTATTAGCGTATACCTTGCTTTTAAGGTGTCCCCATAAAAATAAGTCTGCTGGACTTAAATCGGGACTACTCGGAGGCCAGGTTATCGCACCCCTCCGTGAAATCAGTTTCTGAGCAAACATATCCCTTATCACGCGCATGCTCTCATTCGAAGTTGCAAGAATTGCGAGGTTACAATTCGAAACACATGGTTTCAACAGGATGAATAGCCAAGCACGTCAGATCTTGATGATTTAATTTTCAAAAACTAAAATTATATTTAATAAACTTTAGTTCTTGGAAGAATCGGAGAAAGAAGAACCTTGTGGAAGAGTCTGAAGAAGAGAAGAGGTCAGATGATGGGGCACTCACTGAGACATGGGGGACTGCTTAGGGATATCTTGGAGGGGGAGGTGGGAAAGAAAAGGGGAAGGGAAGACCCAGATTAGAATATTTCAACCAAATAATTGGGGATATGGGATGCCAGAAATTTAGAGAGGTCAAAACAGCTGGCGGGGGACAGAGTCGAGTGGAGACGGATTGTTGCATCAAACCAGTCTTAGGACTGTATACTCAATGATGATGAAACTTTATATTGTATAAGATTAAACCCTTTTAAATATAATAGTTTTGTTTTCTTTCTATTTTCAAAAATCAATTTCTTTCTGGACCACCCTATATATGAAAGAGAGAGGGTGTAGACCAAAATATAACTTGGAGATGATAAATTTCAATAGATATAGATTATGGATTTCAATTGGGGTTTGCAGAAACACGACGAATGGTGGAAAAGATTGTAAAATGATTCGAGAATGGAAATATGTGGGGTTGGAAACCAACATATATGATGGGGGTGGTGGGTTTAGTTCTACCAAAAAAAAAAAATCTACCTTCATGGGAAAATTATTTAAAAATGAGCCAGTGAATTGTCTAAATTTAATTGAGTATAATTTCGAGGGTATTTCACAATTATAGAAAGATTTAAAAATAGCATTAACATTCAAATAAAAATTTTCATTAGAAATATTTTTTGTACGGCATCAAATAATCAAAATATTAAATCAACTAGCTGAAAAGCCCGCCTTTGGTGGGCATCTCTGCTAGCCAGGGAGCTACGTCCCCTGGACCCCTACCCTGGCACCCCAACCCCATTCCACCTCAGCACCTCACTACGCACCCTTCCCCCCATTCCACCTCCACCCCCACCTCGGGTTCCCTGCAACCCACCCCTGCATTCCACCTTCGCAAGCATTGCATTTCTAACTCCCCAGAGGCCCACAGATTATATATACAAAGTTTGGTTGAGTTTGATCCAAGGGCAAGAATTTTCATTTTTTGACCTTCCCCTCCCTTTCTGGGTGGTTAATTTTTGCATTTCTAGCCTTACTCGTGGCCCACAGATTATGTATGCAAAATTTGGTTGAGTTTGGTCCAAAGTCAAGAAAGATACGAAGCCTTTTGTGCTTTAGACCACAAAATCAAAAATCCCCCATTTTTCAGTTCAAAAAAATAAAAAACATTCCCGTGATTTCTCATTAATAAACCTATGCACCAAATTTGAATGCTAAAACTTAAAAACTCGAGGAGGTAGAGCAATTTAAAAATTTCAAAAATTTACCCCAAAATGACTATATCTCCTTTTCGGAGACAAATAGGTCAAAATACTCAAATTTGTGTTTTTTCTGTATTTCAATGCTTTATCTTTCTAATCTAATATCTTTTCTGGTTTAAGAGATCCTGAAAACTTTTTGGGACCCTTTCTCCCCTTTAGGGTTCGAATTTCAAAAAATCCCTTCTTTGCACACCCATAAATCGTTGAAAGAATATACACTCCAAATTTCATCTTTCTAGGTCAAGCGGTTTAGGCTGTGAATGAAACATTATCTTCTCTTTTTATAGGTATATATTTAGATTATAAAATTAAATCTCAAAAATGCTCCATTTTATTATCGTATTACAACAACTATCTACTGGATTAACACGAGAAATAAACTTTTTAAAACTCAAGAATTTAATTCCAATTAAATCACTTAAATCTGTGTATAAATAATTAAGTTTTAAGATAAGTAGCATATAATCACACTTATTTACATTGTTGTGCCTTTTCGATTTAATTTTTATTTAATAATTAAATATTTAATTTTTAATTATTTGAATAATTGTTAAGAATAATTATAAATATTTTGATATCTAATTGATTTAATATTCCCGGGGGGTCCGATTTAAGGGGGTGGAGTCTGGTTTTGGACAATTTTCTATATTAAAATATAAGTAGGCAGGTACCGAGCGATGCTCGGTAACTTTTTGATTCAGTTAAAAGCTATATATTAATATTATTTTTCATTTAAAAACCCCGCACCTCGCCCCACCCCCGAGCCCCCTACTACTACATCAAACCTCCTGCACCCCACCCCGCACCAAGTTTTTGCATTTCTAGCTTTTTAGTGGCCCACAGATTATGTCTATTTAAGTATCTATATAAATAAATTCCCTATAATAATTTTTTTGAATTAAATAACAATTTATCGAGTTTTTTTTTATCAATTAAGTGAATTGGCAAATTCTAATATATAATAATATTTGATATAAAGTATTCGTGGTTTTTAAAATTAAAAAACCAATTAATAAATAAAAGATAATTGAAAAAAATGTAAACAAACATTTTTATTGAGATTTTTATCTATCAATAATTAATTTAATTAAGAAAAGATCAATTAAGATTAAAAATTTTGAGGTCCAGACCTAGCCAGATTGTTTTCTCAAAAAAATATACAAACAAATATATATACCTATATAAATAAATAAATAAATAAATTTTTGCTCGTTTAATAAGAGTAGATAACAAAAAATTGAATTTATGACATGATAATTAAATTGAAAAATAAATTTTGAAAAATTTAAATTTATTTGTTGGACAGCAATAATTGTAGCTGGATGCAATATACGTAGTTCATTACTCCCACGACCATCTTGCATAATTTGCGGAGATCATATACCTACGGAACCTTAAAAAAAGTTTTAATTTTCTATTTTAAAATTATGGGTGCCGTTTTTGTTGTTTGAGAGGATCAATAGATATTTTTTGAGTATCATCACAGAGAGGTCCATTAAATAATAATTTCGACCAATGATTTGTGTGAGTTGACAATAAATAAATAAATTCTCTGATGTGAATTTATTTTCTCCCAGCGAATTGACAGGAAATGGCAAAACTGATGCTGCAAATCCAGGTCGAGACAATCAACAACATTGTCCCTCTCTCTAATCACTGTAATCGTGGCCTCGGGTTGTATTTATACCTAAAGGGCCGGCCGGAAGGGATCCAGAGTCTCCCACACCTTAAGATTTAGCACCTCTCGAGAAACAACGGGGGCGATTTTTCCGTCATTGGAAAAAATATATAATTGACCCAAGAGAGAGTACCCTTTTTTTATGGCCGATAAAAAATGAAATAATCGAAGGTTCAAATCACGGAGGACAAAAAGGTCAAAAAGCGGAAACCTAGAAATGAAATTATATCTACCAATCTCTCTAATATATATAAATAGGTAGAACTCCAGGTCTCTATGGATCCACAAGGTCTTAATACTTTTTGATTGTAAGAAAAAAATAAACTGATGTGGCCAGAGGTGTAGCCACGGAGGGGGGGGGGGTCAGAACCCAAACTAACCTTAATTTTAATCAAGAATTATGTTCTTTTTTAATTTCTTAAAGTACCTTTTTAGTCCAGTTAAATTGTTCTCTAAAGGGCCCCTCGCTGGAAAATTTTGGGGTAATTTTGATTTCTTGATTCTATATGTTTTTTGGTGTGCTGATTCCGAATCTGAGGTTTGCTAACAAAATTTCGCGACGGAACATTGTCAAAAATGCAAAAACGTAAAAACAAATCTCAATTTTTGGGGGTTTTTTTGCTTATAAATCGAAGATTATCAACTTTTCGTAAATAATCTTCCTATTCAAAATGAAAGTTCATCAAATTTACTACAAATTTCATCATTTAGCTGTTTTCTCCGACCATCCGTTCGGGCTCAAGCGCTAGTTGAAAATTGACGTATTTTTTCAGTTTCCTCAAATCCCAAAAACTCGCACTTTTTTCGATTTTTTCTCATTTTGACCATAAAAGAGCACGTTTTCGACAAAGACCACTCAATAACACTTTTAAACTAGACTAAATATGTTTACAATTCAAACACAGTTTTATCTTAATTGGTTTATGGTAACTCTGTGCCGCAATGAGGCTGAAGTTTTGAAAATCTGCAATTTCTTGCAAAAAATCGCAGTTTTTCCTTCATCAAATGAAAATTATTATCCTAGAAACTTCATTCCTAACTCATTATCTAGGAAATTTTGTTGACTTGAACTTTTACTTGGACCACTTTTTTGTTAAAATTCTTAGACTTATAAATATCCAGCATTTTCCGTCACGAAATTTTGTTAGCAAACCACAGATTCGGATTCATCAGACCCAAAAACATAGAGGGTCGAAGAAATTACAACTACCCCAAAACTTTCCGGATAAAAACACAATTTAACTGGACTATTAATCCAAAGTAGACTTCCTACCTTTTCTCCCTCCACTAATTTTAAATATTTACCCTTTTGTTATCTTAAAAAATAAATTTTACCATTTACTTGTATTCAATTTCGACTTATTCAGGTCAGTTACTTTCTGTATCTCCTGAAGATGGGTTAGTCACCCGAAATATATATATCGAGATTAAAGATTCTCTAAAAATAAATTCGTTTTATTTTTTATATCTTAATGTGAAACCTACCAAGTATTTTTATCCAATAATTTTTAAAAATGTTTCACCAAGTACCAACACCAAATTCCTTAAAAAAAAGGACTATTTGTTTTAATAAAAAAAAAATTTCCACTAAATATTTTACTTTGTTGATAGATCCCTCCCCCCCCCAATAAAAATTTTCTGCCTACGCCACTGATTCAGCACACACCTTGAAAGTAAAATTCTTACTTGCCGAATCCAGTCGCTTTTAGGGGCAATCGACCCCTGAAGATGTCAAAAATATTGTAATTCAGAATGGTTAAATTTGATTTCAGGACATTCCCAATGAAAATATTTAGATACTATTTTGAACGAAGGGTGAACCGTGACCTATTATCGTGTACACATACCTCTACCCCCACTTCCACTTTCAGTTCCAAGTAGAAGACAATAGATTATCTAATGAATTCCAAAGACGGCGTACATCTAATTCCAATTGCGGTTCACCCCTCGATTTTAAACGAAAGGCAGAACGATAGCCCAGTCACTAAGGGGAGCCAGAACCCACCCTTCTCCCCAATGTGTCAGATTTAGTTAAAATTTCAAGTCATTTCAGAAGATCTGCCTTTATAACAGATTGTTTCTTCCACCTTTGTGGAACAATATTCGATATTCCGAATTGAAAATTGCATCAAATAAATGTCTATTAGGGATCAATAGAAAAATATCAAACATCATTGGACAATATTCAAATAGTCCCATAGTTTCTATATAAATCACGATATTTTGTACTACTCATCTGTATATCTTTGGGCAACAGGAATCTTTAATGAATAAATAAATTAGGGAAATCTAAAAATATAAACGAACGCAGGGTTCCTTTTTTGTGCTATTACAATTATTAGATAAAAAGTAAAATAGTGGGGTTTGATTAAATTTCAAGAAACTCTTGATGGGGTCAACGGTCAAAAAAGTTTTACTACCACTGCATTAAAGTAACCTCATATTAAATTTCAACCATTATAAGCTCCGGTAATTGCGGGTAATTGTGATATCTTGAAATGAAACCAGGTTTTTTGAGTTTTTAGGTCTTCTATTTTTTCTACAGGGGTCGGCGCTCGAAGTATTACCAATTAAAAATGCTGTAATTTTGTCAATGTTTATTTTTTTTTTTTATTTAAAATCTTCAGTATATCGTAAAAACATTTCAAATTTTAAGGAAAATATGTTATTGTTTGATGAAGACACCTTTAGCGCGGATAATAGCATCGAGTCTGTCCGGGAAATGGTTCACATGCTGCACGAATGTGGTCTGATGGTATTTTGCGAAGAGCAATCTCTAAGGCGTTGACCGCCTGATATTTTTTAGTTGATTCTTTGGCCTCTAGAATAGAACATTGGGTTTAAGTCCGGCGAATATGGTGGCCATTGTTGGGAACTTTTTCTTGTAAGAAACGTTGGGTTTCACGGACTTTATAGGATGGTGCCGAGTCTTGTTGAAACGCCCAATGGTTTCAACCGAATTGTGTACGTGCCCAAGGTAACAAAGCACCGTTTAAAATCTTTTCAAAGTAGATGGTAACACTTCGAGCGCCAAACCCTACTACAGGAACCTATTAGTAAATTTCATAGAGATTCTAGGCATCTTTTGTATTTACATGTTATTTTAAAATTAATAAGAAAAAATCTATTGCTAAATGATTATTTATTTTATGGTAGAGCCTAAATCCTACGCAGCTTTTAAGAAGAGGTGACGATTTGATTGCCTATATCCAGGCGTATGGGTGTTTAACTAAATCTGACACATTGGAGGGGGGAGGGTCCCCAATTATTTGGTTGAAATATTCTAATCTGGGTCTTCACCTTCCTTTTCTTTCCCATCTCCCCCTCCAAGATATCATCCCCTAAGCAGTCCCCCATGTCTCAGTGTGTGCCCCATCATCTGACCTCTTCTCTTCTTCAGACTCTTCCACAAGGTTCTTCTTTCTCCGATTCTTCCAAGAACTTCTTCATTTGTAATTTTATCCATCCATTTTATATTCATCATTCTTCTGTAGAACACGACATTTCGAAAGCCTCTAATCTCTTTCTCTCCTCTTCTCCATAATTGTCCAGGTTTCACACCCGTACATGGCTATGCTCCATACATATGTCTTCAATAGCAACTTCCTGTTTTCTAAGCTGATTGAGGAGGAGCATAGTAGTTTTTGTTTTGAATTAAACCCCATTTTTGCTTGGGCAATTCTTGATTTAATTTCGTTTTTGCTCCTCCCATCCCATGTTATTTTACTTCCTAGCTTAACTCCTTCTAGGTTTTCTTGGTTAATTTTGATGCATTCCTGTCTCGTTTGTTCTTTTTTTGTACATACTAGGACCTTGGTTTTATTCTTGTTTATTTTCATTTTGATTTCTTCTATTAGGATTTGGTTAATTCCATTCAAGGCGTCCTCTAATTCTTTTTTATTGCTTCCTAGAAGGGCAATGTCATCGGCAAATCTTAACATAGCGATCTTTTGACCTTGGATTTCGATACCTGTATCAATTTTGTCTTTGAATTCTTTAATCGCTTCTTCTATGTATAAGTTGAAAATCATGGATGACAGCACACATCCTTGTCTTACACCTTTTTTTATTTTGGCTTCTCTTTGCTCATCTCCAATATTTATTATTGCCGTCTGGTTTTGGTATAGATTGTAGATTACTCTTCTCTCCTTGAATTTTATTCCCGCATGTGCTGTACCATTTTGAAATCTAGACTAAATGGGCCAATCTTTTAAATAACTTGCCATGCTAGTCTACTAGACTTTTTTTTACATTAAAGATGATTCAAAGTTAGCTGATCAAAATATTTTAAAACAAAGTCACGCAAAAATATTTTTTTTCTCCAAAAGTATAGTACTTATGGTTTTATTTTGAATTCTGGTCAATAGCAGGATTATTCAGGATTGTGTAACAAAAATTAGAATAATAAAATATGTAAATTTGTAGCCACAGCATCTTGATATTTAGGGCAGGGTAGCGATTGTCACTATTTTCAAAAAAATGCCTATAACTCAAAAACTATGAGACTTTTAGTAAAAACATTTTTTATGTTTAGGACAATCTTAAATTACCCTATCGCCTGTTCACGGTTTATCGTTGTGATAAGGGACACCCTGTATAGATAGATTTTCCTTTCGAGGCCTTGATTCTCAGGTTGTTGATTTGGAAGTTTTTCCTAGTTAGGCTACTCATGGTGAAATCGGGAAATAATACCTAGTACTCTGGAGCCACCGAGCGATGCACGGTAACCAAATTAAAAAAAAATACAAATATATATAATAATACACAGCCCTTTGACCCCCCCCCAACCCGAAACCTCAGCACCTCACCACCCGCACTCCACCCCACCCCAACCACGCCTCCCACCTCCGGATCCCCCACAACTGAACCCCACCTTCTGCACCTCCCACATCCACCCCACCCCGCACCCAGTTTTTTACATTTCTAGCTTTCTAGTGATCCACATATTATGTGTATATTTGTTTACTCGTACACCCATTCGACCACATTCGTTCATATTGATAAACATTATAAAAAAATAAATAGGAAAATAATAATAAAAAAAAGTAATCGTATAGGATCTGAAATAAAAACATAAAATTAAATAAGATTTGTTTTCAAGTTATATAAAAAAAAGCCACTTGAACCACTTTATTTGTAAACACACCTGTTTTGTTATGATTTAGACACCTGTTAATTAAAAACAAACAAAAAATTCCTAATTTTAATATAATATATTAATATTTGCTATAACCTATTAGTGGGTTTTAAAAATTAAAAAACCAATTAATAAATAAAAGATAATTGAAAAAAATGTAAACAAACTTTTTTTATTGACATTTTCATCTATCAATAATTACTTTAATTAAGAAAAGATCAATTAAGATGAAATTTGTGGAGGTCCAGACCTAGCCAGATCGCTTTCTCATCCTCAAAACTTGTTAATAGAATTTGTTTCATCAAAATCGGTAGAGCCAAAAATTCAAAATAGAACTAAGATACAAATATATAAATATATTATAAACAATTTTTGCTCGTTTAATAAGAGTAGATTTCAAGTTTGTTCTAGTAAAACAAAGATGTCATTAAATAAAACTAAGGTAATTTAATGTTTTCTGGACAGTAAAAAAAAAGAGGAGTGTCACGGGTTGTTTAAATCACTCTGTATTTATAGATAAATTGATAAATATCTACGTATTATTTACAAATGCGTATTTTGTCAATACGAAATTCATAAAGAATAATAAAAAAAATTCCATTAATCGGATCAATAATTTCCATATTAGAATAAAAGGTAGAGGAATCAATTTTTTAATATAATGTCACATTTCTATAGCGAATCCATATATCATATCCGGTGATAAACGATATATAAGTGGGAAGTAATAAATCAATATGTATACAAAAAACGACCTTAAAACAGACAGTTGAGGCCCCGCCAGAGATTTTTATTCCATCAATTGATTATATATGGGTAGGTACTAGAATATGAAATTCAATCGAGAACGAGATTTTATACCATTAAAATATGCACCCTTGATGTTTTATATATAGGTATAGGTATACCTATCCAAACGCATAAAATAATTAATATCTCTTAAAACATCATTTTTTCAATTTTTAGACCGAAACGCAATTAAATTAGATGCGAATTCATGCCCTGAAGAAAGGAATGTTTCGGTTTTGCCACTTCACTTTTTATTAATGCTCAAAACTCTACTAATATACCAAGTATTAGCATTCCAGAATAATTATATTTTCACTATATGATAATTTAACCTATAAATTTCAGGCCCTGAAGAAGGGAAAGTTTCGGTTTTTCAATTTCCTCCTTTATTAATGTGCCAAGTTCTATCATTATGTCAAATTTCAGCATCCTAGGCTCATGTATTTTCAGTATGTGCTAATTAAGCCTATATATTTCGTTCATTCATTTTAGGTCCTGAAAAAGGGAAAGTTTCGCTTTTTCGATTTTTCCCTTTAATTGTTACAACATAATCTACAACTATGCCAAATTTCAGCATTCTAAGCTCATGTATTTTCAATATGTGTAATTAAGCCTATATATTTCGTTCATTCATTTTATGTCCTGAAAAAGGAAAAGTTTCGCTTTTTCGATTTTTCCCTTTAATTGTTACAACAAAATCTACAACTATGCCAAATTTCAGCATTCTAGGTTCATTGTATTTTCAGTATGTGTTAATTAAGCCTAGAGATTTCGTCCTTTCATTTTATGTCCTGAAAAAGGGAAAGTTTCGCTTTTTCGATTTTTCCCTTTAATTGTACCTCAAACTCTACCACTATACCAAATTTCAGCATTCTAGGTCAATGTATTTTCACTATATGTTAATTAAGCCTAATAGATTTCACCCTTTAATTTTAGCTCCTGAAAAAGGGAAATTTTCGCTTTTTCGACTTTTCCCTTTAATTGTAGGTAGGTACTACCTCAAACTCTACCACTATGCCAAATTTCAGCATTCTAGGTTTTGATTAATTTTTTTTTAAGAGAGTAGATTGAGCCCTTTTTCAGAAGCAAAATAAAAAACATTTTTTTTTCATGCACGATTGCACTAATTCACTCCCGTTTGGTAAAAAAATAATATATTAAGTACCCGGAGGACCGAATTTCGGACGGCAATTTGTTTATTTTTAATTATTGTTTATTTAATCAACCACTTGTTTTATTTTGATTCAACCACCTTCTATTAATAATTCGCTATTTAATTAAAATAACCTATTAAAGTAATGTTATTTTTTCAATTTTATCAATATCGTTGGAGGCGTTTTTGAGAAACTATGGTATGGTAGGGATATCCTCATGCTACCGATAGGGTTTTTTTCAGCATGCACGCAATTATTTTTCTTAAATTTTTCGCTCTTTTTCAAAAGAATAGATATAAGTATTTGTTACTTATCATACTCTTTAGTCAACACAAGCATTCTCGGGATTTTTAATTTTAGAAAGAAAGAGATAAGTTATTTAATTCGTATTTTGGCTATAGGTAGGTACTTATCATTTAGAAACCATTTCTTTATTATAGAAGAAAAATCTTTCATTCGAATAATTTCAATTTTTTTTTAAACAAGAAATATTTTAAAATGAAAAATTTCAAGAGGAAAATAAATCAGAAAGATATTTGATGAAAAAAAAATTACCAGTCTCTTTCTTTTTATCTTCTAAATTTAAATTTAAACAGCCATTAGCAAAAAATTTTAATTAAAGGCATCAGGCAGGCATGAATTTATCGCGGAGTTGTTCATCGGATGCTTTTTGTTAAAAAAAAATTATTCGCTCTCTCTCTCAGGCTTATTTTTTTCTCCCTCTCCGGGGATCTTAACAAAAAGTGGGTGGAGTCGTCGTCGACACGACGGGGCGCTTTGATTCCGAAACGTCCTGTGATTGCCCCCGCGTGACGTCACCTCCTGTTCCGGGAAGCGGCGGCATGATGGCGAAGGGCCGCCTAATTAATTTCTCGTTTGCAGTTGAACATTTTAGTCCAACAAATGGGGCGTGGTTGGAGTTGATCGGCCGGCCAATCGGAGTGTTGTAGGCGGAGCTTCGAGCCTAGGCGCTGATTGGTCGGCCCAATCCACGCCTCTCTCACGGGCGGCATGCTTCCGAGCGGACCCTTCAGTTGCACGCTAACCGTTGGACAGTTCACACCCAATTATTAAGTGCGGCATTGTGTAGAATGGAAATGAGTGTTTGTTAACTTTCGACAATGGAATCCCCGGATATGATGGACCAGGCGCCACCCTCGCCCACCACCGCGACCCTCGTAGTTCGTGCCACCGCCATGACATCCCTTACAGACGCTGAAATCGACGAAGAGGCTGAAATTAACGTTGACACCGACTCGGAAGAGTCGCGAGGTTCTTCGGCAAGCCCTTCGCCACCTTCGGTGCCCACCAGCCGAGCTTTGACTTTCAGTATTTCCCGATTACTAGGCGAACCTGGGGCCACGAGGCCTGGCTCGGCTATGGCTGCGGCCGCCGCTGCAGCCGCCGCCGCTGCAGTCAGACCCAATGCCGCGGCCGCTGCCGCCACACTAGAGGCTTTATACGGCCCTTTGGGGGCTGGGGTTATTCGAGTACCTGCACATCGGCCACCGCCACCACCTCCTCCACCACCGCATCATTTCCCTTGGCTAGATTCTCAACTGCAGAGGAATGTTGCCGCTGCAGCATTTGCCAGCCATGTGGTCAAGGAGCGTCTAAGCGGTAAGTCAAATTATCACCTAATATATTATAGATTAAGATTTCATACAAACGTAAAACAGGACCCTTTTGTCAAATCATTTTATATGGCTGCTAAATCTGTAATAGTTAATATATAGTTATTAAGGGGGTTCTCAAATTTTTATCATCGAATCATTGATGTATTAAATATTTATTCCTGAAATTTGAAGTTGATCGTCTGTCCCATTACCGAGAAATAAATTATTAAAAATTGTCCTTTTAACATGGAATTAAACGGACTGAGCTTTTAAAAAGGCTAAACTTCTATACAAATTATACCATTTTCAACAAATTTATACAGATCAATAATTCAACTTTAGATGTATCGAATGATACATTTTTCAATAAGTTTGACCGTCTAGTTAATTAGTTATTCATAAATGTAAAAAATAAAGAAGTTATTTGCAGTCAACAGAATATAACAAAAGCACTAGTGTAGAATTCCAACTCTATTTTGTTTTTGTCTTAAATACATGTTTTTATAATGAGAAAAAATGTATCTCATTATTTAGATTTTTATTTAAAATTAACATTTTGTTTATTAAAAAATTTAGTACGCAGAAGTTGTCACTCTGCAGAAATACAAAAGATTTTTTCGAAGATAAACCAGATATATAAGCTGTCCCGAACTCCCTTAAGGAAGATTCTAAATTTAATGTCAACAATTCAAAGATTTTAGTAGAATTAATTTTATATCTACTGCTTATCAGAAGAGGTTTATCCCCTCAGGAGTACAGGAGTTGAACCTGAGAATCAACATGCTTTCCGGGCAGTTGATCTAATCCTTATTGAGACAAAAATCCTTCTATAAAAATATCTCTCTCAAGGGTTAGATTAACTGCCCGGAAAACATGTTGATTCTCAGGTTCAACTCCTGAGGGGATGAACCCCTCTGATAAGTAGGTAATATAAAATTATTTCTATAGGTACTAAAATCTTTGAAATTTTGATCTTAAGTTTAGAATCAATATATTTTGGTTCCAGCAATCTCTAGTTGATTTTTGAAAAAAATTTACCATGTAATTTTTCAAAAAAAGTTACTTAATTCTTTCGATTTATTAATATAGTGGTTTAATAAAATGGATAGTTTTTTGAAGTGTTTCGGAATTTTTTGTTTACTGGATGTGAATTAGATATCTAAAAGTAACTAGACTGTTAAAAAAATTGTAAATTTACAAGATTGCGTATAGTAAAAAAACAAAAAATATAGTATATTAAATTGGTAAAATCACATTAACTCTCATTGCAAAAATACAAAAATAAATTGTAATTTTACTTTTTTCTTGTAGGTACTAATTAGATACATTTTAGTAAAATATGTGTTGTAAGATTACAATAGTTTTATGTAATACATATTACTAAATTTTTGAGGCCAGACTTCTCATTTTTTATACTAAAATCATTTTTAACATTGTACATAAATTATTATAAAAGTAAAGATTTGAGCATCTTCTTTTTGAAAATAGTTGGAATGTTTTTCAAAATCAGATTAACAAATCAATTTTAAAAATAATTTTTAAGAAAAATAAAAACCGACTTCAAAAAATTAAATGCAACAAATAAAATACACTAAAAGGTATAAAAAAATTATTATCTTATTTAGTTACAACTAAACGACGAAATATTAACATGAAATTACTTTTTGAAGTCGGTACCAAACAAACTATACCTATAAGCGAGCGTACCCGCCAAACGTACTAAGTAAGATCCGTCGAGTGCGATTCATAAAAGGTATATGTTTGGCACCGACTTCAAAAAGTAATTTCATGTTAATATTTCGTCGTTTAGTTGTAACTAAATTAGATAATAATTATTTTATACCTTTTAGTGTATTTTATTTGTTGCATTTAATTTTTGAAGTCGGTTTTTATTTTTTTCTTAAAAATTATTTTTATTTTTCTCTTTTTAGTGATGTTATTAATAGTGATTATATCATCAGAACTTGACCAAATTAATATGACACCATCCCTAAGACACCCCCTTTCGGATAAAAAAGAACCATCGAAATCGGTTCATAAACAAAGAGGTTAGGTCTAAACAAACCTAATAAAAAAGGTCTAATACCTATGAAAAAAATGGGACTAATCGGAAGCTAGACTGGACCCAATGCAAAAAAATTTTTCAAAATCGGTTGACAATTGGCGGAGATATGAGGTAACATAGGCACAAAAAAAAAAAAAATCAGTCGAATAGAGAACCTCCTCCTTTTTTGAAGTCGGTTAAAAAGAGAAAGAATTTAATTTTTAGGACAGGTTCTAAGATTTTAATAGAAATATTATTAAATTGCGATATCAGAGGGGATTCATCCCCCCAGGAGTCGAACCTAAATTATTATTATTTTATTTTATTACCTATACATCCCTTGACATTTTTTCAGAATAGGTCCTTTTTTAATTAAATATTAAATAATATCTACCTGAGATAACAGTTTTTAAATACCTACAATTTATCTTACCAAGAGTTGATAGAAGACTTTAAAAAAATAATTTACTCTATAATTTAGAATTGAACAGAGAGCATAAATAAACAGCTGCGAAGCCCGCCAGGGGGCTTCTAATCTATATAATAAAAATGAATTTCTGTTTCTTTGTAAGCGCAGATCTCTCAAATACCTGGACCAATTTGGCTAATTTTTTTTTAATGTTCGTAATAGTCCAATTCAGGTTAATACGTAAAAAAAAATTGAAAAAGTTGCCCGGAAAATTGGAAAATTCAGGAAAAACTAAAAAAAAATTCAGGTTAGCCAACATAGCTTGCCAAACAATAAAAGAACTAAACTAGCAAAAAAACAAGTGTTGGCGGCCCTGTTTGTAAGATTTTTGAGTGTCATTCATTCTCAATAGTTCTAACCACATTATCGTTCAAGAAGAATTTAATACTGCATTTTTACAAAAGTATTTATTTAGTAACATTTTTATTGTATAGATTATTTTATTTTATTTTATTTTCTCAAATTCTAAATATTTATTTTTTCCAAATAATAAATACAATATGATAATTATTTTGTCAAAGTTTTTTTATGAGAAAAAAAAAATTAAAAATGATAATCATCGAGAAATTTTCGTTTTTTGCGAAAAAACTAATTGAAGATAGGTTTTGAAAAATGTTTATCTATTTTTTTAAAGTACATTTAAATTGCAGTTAAATAGAATCTTAAATTATATCTATTTAAGATTTATAATAAAACAATTATATTTATTCTCTGTAACTAATAAAACATCAATAAAGCAGCCAGGTGGGGGTCCCTAGGGGGCCTTGAAGCTAGTTTACAATAATTGTTATTGATAACTAGAGACCGGATTTTTATGCAGTAAAAACTGCCAAAAATGCACTTAAAAATGCTGAAATATACAAGTAATATGCAGTATACGCCGAAATATGCAAATATAATATGCAGTAAAAATTTCATAATAATTTTTTTAAGCACTAAAAAATTAAAATTTAAGACAAAAAGATTATATATATTATTTGCAGGAGTGCTATTAAAAGAATAAAATTATAAAGTAATATAAGCTAGTAGACCAATGGTAAATTTATACTTTTATTTTGTAAGCCAGGGGCTTCTAATCTATATAATAAAAATGAATTTCTGTTTCTCTCAAATGCCTGGACCGATTTGTCTTATTTTTTTTTAAATGTTCGTAATAATCCAATTCAGGTTAATACGTAAAAAAAAATTGAAAAAGTTCACAAAGAAAATTCAGGAAAAACTAAAAAAAAATTCAGGTTAGCCAACATAGCTTGCCAAACAATAAAAGAACTAAACTAGCAAAAAAAACAAGTGTTGGCGGCCCTGTTTGTAAGATTTTTGAGTGTCATTTATTCTCAATAGTTCTAACAACAGTTGAAGAAAAATTTAATACTGCATTTTTACAAAAGTATTTATTTAGTAACATTTAGTATTTTATTTTATTTTATTTTCTCAAATTCTAAATATTTATTTTTTCCAAATAATAAATACAATATGAAAATTATTTTGTCAAAGTTTATTTATGAGAAAAATAAAAAATTAAAAATAGTAATCATCGAGAAATTTTTGTTTTTTGCGAAAAAACTAATTGAAGATAGGTTTTGAAAAATGTTTATCTATTTTTTTTAAAGTACATTTAAATTGCAGTTAAATAGAATCTTAAATTATATCTATTTAAGATTATATAATAAAACAATTATATTTATTCTCTGTAACTAATAAAACATCAATAAAGCAGCCACATGGGTATCCAGGGGCGAAGCCTCGGCTAGTAAAAGGCCATTATCTCGAAAAATATAATTTTTTCGATGTTCATTTATTAGGGCTTTTTTGTAGACCAAAATGGCATGATTTCGCCCAATTTTTTTTAATCAAAATAGTTTCAGCCGTTTTTGAGATATTTCGAAAAAACGAAGCAAAAAAAACCACTTTTTTCATGCACGATTACAATACTTGGCCATACCCTGTATATGGTAAAGTAAAAAATTAAGCAAAATCACGGGGTTAAAGGACTAAAAAATAAATTTTGTGTCTACAAAAAAATCTCGATGGGCAAATTGAAGGAATTTGCAAAACGAAAAGGTGTTTAGAAAAAGGCTCAAAAAATAAAGAAATTAAATTCTTATCATCGTAATGGTCACTCAGAAAGAAACTTGTGTTAAATCCTCTAGAAATCTAGTTTTGTTTTACTGGTGTATTTCCTAGCGAACGGATAAACTGAGATAATATCATGATGATAGGAATTTTATCTCTTCGAAACGGTTACAATGTACACTCTTACTTGATAACGTTTAAAGATCCTGTTATCGTGCTCATATTCCATTTTAGAAAGATACCAAGTCTTGTAACGTTGTACCTATCTCCTTAACTATATACTTAAGGTACATGTTTAGTTTAAATGGAAAATAAAAATTAGCTATTAAAGCTAAAAATTAAATTCATAGAAAAAAGAAGTTTATCCAGACAATTCATTTAATATAATATAAATTAACATTCAATTCGCATTCCAAAATGTCCTTCAACAAATAACAAGTAGGTACTTACTTTATATACTCTTGAGTATTTCATTAAAATGCAATCAAAATTCAATTAAGCAATGACACACACACATAGATTAATTATTATGCAAAAACGATTGAATGAATTAAACTAAAAGCCTAGGTATGTGTTATAAGGACTTAAATGAACATTATTATTATCCAACTTATCTCTGTTTAAGTTTTTATATGAAAAGTAATCCACAATTCAGTTAGGGTATTAAAATATAAATTAATTGCGAAGCCCGACTGTGGGGGGCATCTTTTGCTGCCCAGGGTGCTAAACCCCTGGACTCCGTTGTGGGTTTTAGAATAATAATTTTAAATAAATTTTAATTTTCCTCATTAATATATCAAAGAATAATTGATGCGTCAACGAGAATTATTTTGGACCGCGCTGATTTGAAAAAAGATATTTTTATCTCGCGAGACTACTGCGGATTACGCTATTGGAGTCTGCGGTGTATTAAGTCTGGACCAAGAGAGAAAAAGATGTGATCCACTTAGCTACAATCCAACATCATTTCGCGTATAGCCCGCTAGACATTCGGATGGATCACCAAGTGAATTTGAAATCTCACATGCTAATAGACCGAGCGCTCTGGACTGGGAGATTAAATATATAACATCTGAGATTTCAAATTCACTTGGTGGGTGATCCATCCGAATGTCTAGCGGGCTATACGCGAAATGACGTTGGATTGTAGCTAAGTGGATCACATCTTTTTCTCTCTTGGTCTAGACTTAATACTCAGCAGACTCCAATAGCGTAATCCGCAGTAGTCTCGCGAGATAAAAATATCTTTTTTCAAATCAGCGCGGTCAAAATAATTCTCGTTGACGCATCAATTATTCTTTGATATATTAATGAGGAAAATTAAAATTTATTTAATATCATTATTTCAAGCTAGAAATATATAAGTTCAAATATTATTTTCACTCAATATTTGACAAAATTCCCTACATTAGATTCGCGATTGAATCAAATGTAGAAAACCTTCAGTTAACAATAATTTTAATAAATTTTATTTGTCATGAACTATTAGTAGAATTGGAGTAATTTTTGGAGACGGACTGATAAATGAATTAAGTGGATATCGATGAGGCAGTCCAAAAAAAGAAGAAGATAATTTACACTATCTTTTTATTCATAAAACCGACGTTTCGGAGGCCATTCCCTCCATCTTCACTGACACTGACCTTTAAAAACCCTGAAGAAGGAGGGAATAGCCTCCGAAACGTCGGTTTTATGAATAAAAAGATAGTGTAAATTTAATTGAAAAGTTTTTGTTTTGCCGAGAGTAGCAAATTTGTTGATTCACAAAGAATAAACAAAGAGGTTGTCTCTGCTTGATGCAAATAAAGCATACACACATATATATCGAGATGATATATCTGTATATATATTATTTATTTGTTTGAGACTATAGTTTCGAAGACTTGGTCTTCATCATCAGTCTTTCTTCAATTATAAATGTTTTTCATGGAGTCAATATCATATGGATATTGAAAACTTGGTGTTCCTTCGTCACTGCTTATTAGTTCCTAGCCCTCCAGCAGTGACGAAAGAACACCAAGTTTTCAATATCCATATGATATTGACTCCATGAAAAACATTTATAATTGAAGAAAGACTGATGATGAAGACCAAGTCTTCGAAACTATAGTCCCAAACAAATAAATAATATATATACAGATATATCATCTCGATATATATATGTGTGTATGTTTATTTGCATCAAGCAGAGGACAACCTCCTTGTTTCACTTTTGTGGATAGTGTAAATTATCTTCTTCTTTTTTTGGACTGCCTCATCGATATCCACTATTAAGTAGGTTTTAAAATAATCATTTAAATTTCCTAATTTTAATAAATTAATAAATTGTATTTGTCATCAACAATTAATGGGTTAAATTGAAAGTTTTTTCCCGAGGTTAGCAGAATTTTTATATATTGAAGGAGACAATAAAAGAGTGTGTCTTCTGCTGGAATTATAAATTTTTAATTGATTTATAACGAGACTATAGTTTCGCGATCTTTGCCCTCTTCATCAGTTTATTAGAATTGATTCACAGGAATTGTATGACTATGTGTAAAACTCACTTTCATACATTAATTCCTGTGAATTAATTGTAATAGACTGATGAAGAGGGCAAAGATCGCGAAACTATAGTCTCGATTATAAATCAATTAAAAATTTATAATTCCAGCAGAAGACACACTCTTTTATTGTCTCCTTCAATAACCTAAGTAAATTGTTTTTATAAATTGAAGGAGACAATAAAAGAGTGTGTCTTCTGCTGGAATTATAAATTTGCAATTTTATTTATAACAAGACTATATATATGTAGTTTCGAGAGCTTTGCCTTCTTCAACACAATTGATTCACAGGAACACTTACATACATTAATTCCTGTGAATCAATTGAAATAGACTGATGAAGAGGCAAAGCCCTCGAAAATATAGTCTCGTTATAAAAAAAAATTTATAATTCCAGCAGAAGACACACTCTTTTATTGTCTCCTTCAATATTAATGGGTTTTAAAGGTAGAAATTTAAATTTCCTAATTTTAGTAAATTAATATATTTTATTTGTCATGAACTATTATTCGCTTTTAAAATAATAATTTAAATAAGATTGACGTATAGTTTCTGATAAGTGAATTGAATTGGATTTTGGTGAGTCAGTCCAAAGTTCAAAAAAGAGAGATAATTATAACTATCTTTTTTTTATTCAAAACTGACGTTTCGGAGGTTTATTCCCTCCTTCTTCAGGGGTTTTTACGTTAAATTAATAAATTATATTTGTCATCAACTATTTGTGGGTTTTAAAATGTAAATTTAAATAGATTAATCAATTGTATTTATCATCAACTATTAGTGGGTTTTAAAATAGAAATTTAATTTCCTAATTTTAATATATTAGATAATAATTTGTATTTGTCATCAACTATTTGTGAGTTTTAAAATGTAAATTTAAATAGATTAATCAATTGTATTTATCATCAACTATTTGTGGGTTTTAAAAATGTAAATTTAAATAGATTAATCAATTGTATTTATCATCAACTATTAGTGGGTTTTAAAATAGAAATTTAATTTCCTAATTTTAATATATTAGATAATAATTTGTATTTGTCATCAACTATTTGTGGGTTTTAAAATGTAAATTTAAATAGATTAATCAATTGTATTTATCATCAACTATTTGTGGGTTTTAAAATAGAAATTTAATTTCCTAATTTTAATATATTATATAATAAATTATATTTGTCATCAACTATTTGTGGGTTTTAAAATGGAAATTTAAATAAATTAATAAATTCTATTTGTCATCAACTATTTGTGGGTTTGGAAATTTAAATAGATTAATAAATTGTATTTATCATCAACTATTAGTGGGTTTTAAAATAGAATTTTAAATTTCCTAATTTTAGTAAATTAATAAATTTCATTTGTCATGAACTTTTAGTGGGTTTTAAAATTAAAAAAAAATCACATCAGCGTCCTCGTGCAAGCTGATTATAATAAGTGGAGATATAGGTAGATAATAAATAGATAGATTATGAAATATAAATAAAATAGTATAATTTATTATTTTATATCTATATATATAAAATCCTTTGTGTGTATGTACGCGATCGACCCACGCCTAAACCACTGAACGTATCGAAACCATATTCACACCATATATTTGCTTAATGCTCGCGATGGTTTATCTAAATTTTTGAGCCAAATCGGTTTGATTTTATTTTTTATTTTTTTATTTAATTGATTGACAGATAATATCTATAGAAATAGAGCTTCTAAAATGGCCAAGCAAACAATACATTATCCCTGCCCTGAAAGGTCAGGTCTTAAACAATGAAACCCCTCTTAACAAAAGAAAGGGGAATACAGGTAGTCAGGTCAAAATTTCAGAAACTTTTTTTTTTATTTATCTATCTATATATATATAAAATCCTTTGGGTGTATGAACGCGATCGACCCACGCCTAAACCACTGAACGTATCGAAACCATATTCACACCATATATTTGCTTAATGCTCGCGATGGTTTATCTAAATTTTGAGCCAAATCGGTTTGATTTTATTTTTTATTTTTTTATTTAATTGATTGACAGATAATATCTATAGAAATAGAGCTTCTAAAATGGCCAAGCAAACAATACATTATCCCTGCCCTGAAAGGTCAGGTCTTAAACAATGAAACCCCTCTTAACAAAAGAAAGGGGAATACAGGTAGTCAGGTCAAAATTTCAGAAACTTTTTTTTTATTTATCTATCTATATATATATAAAATCCTTTGGGTGTATGAACGCGATCGACCCACGCCTAAACCACTGAACGTATCGAAACCATATTCACACCATATGTTTGCTTAGTGCTGGGGATGGTTTACCTAAATTTTGAGCCAAATCGGTTTGATTTTATTTTTTATTTTTATATTTAATTGATTGACAGATAAGATCTATAGAAATAGAGCCTCTAAAAGGGCCAAGCAAACAATACATTATCCCTGCCCTGAAAGGTCAGGTAGTCAGGTCAAAATTTCAGAAACTTTTTTTTTTTTTAAGATAATAAAATCTATTTTGAATACAGACATAATTTGTTAATTTAATTTTATATATATATATATATATATATATATATATAATCCTTAGTATGTATGTGCGTGATCGACCCATGCCTAAACCACTGAACGTATCGAAACCATAATCACACCATATGTTTGTTTAGTGCTCCAAATGGTTTATCTAAATTTTGGGCCAAATCGGTTTGATTTGATTTCACACGATTTTACATAATTAAATTAATTATTCTCAGGTAGAATGCCAATTGGGGTTTTAAAAAAGGTTTATCTTTTCTTTTGTACCCAGGCAGACAATGGGTGTGGGTTAATTCATTGTTCTCAAAGGCCTTGAAGAAGTATTATGATTATATTATAGATATATTTTGTTTTCCCTAAACTTTATAATTAAACTGTTTCACAGAAATACACCATTCTCTCTTAAGTAAAAAGAAAAATTCATATTTTTAAATGTGATTATTTTATTGTTATTAGTTGGCTAACCTGAGCCTGTCGGAAAGAAACATTCCAAATCTTAATCAATGTTTCTTATTATAAATACATTTCCCAGTATCTCAGTGCATTACATACAACGAATCATGGTGCATGCCTAGCATTACGATTGTTAGAAGAAGATTGCATTGGGATACAACTCTTGCCCATGCTGCTCTCGGTTCATCGCCACATCAAATACGATGTTTGTTTGCCATTTTATTGACAACGTGTTTTCCAACTAACCCGCCTAAATTATGGGGAAAATATAAGGCTTCAATGAGTGAAGATGTATTACATGCTCTACGTAGAATTCGATGAGATCCAGATATAAATTTCTCGCCAGAAATATATAATGAATCTTTGATTAAGTTGGAAGATTTATGCATGATCATTTCGAATCAACCACTAATTAAATTAGGGATACCATCAGCTAATCGGCCAGTAAGTGATTTATTTAATCGCGATATGCAACGTGAACAATCGTACAATGTTGATGGTTTAAATGCATATGTTCAAGCAAATGAACCAAAATTGTTACCAGAACAAAAATTACTTTATGATAAAATTATGCATGCAGTCGCTGCTCAAGAAGATGGTTTCTTTTTTTGGATGCACCAGGTGGAACAGGGAAACATTTTTAATTTCGCTCATATTGGCACAAATGACATCATCTGGAATTGCTGCCACTTTATTAGACGGAGGAAAAACAGCACATTCAACACTAAAATTATTATTGAACATTCAAACAAATGAAAATGCTGTATGTAACATTAAAAAGAATTTTTGGAACTGTACATAAATCAAAATTCATTCATGTATAAGAAAATATTAGAAAGAGTAAATCTATGCTTCGTCGTTGAATTATTTAACCTATAATCTTCAAACTAACGTAAGAGAGAAAAAAGTGAATGAAATGAAAAGAGAGAGAGGAATACTAGAAGTTTCACTTCCGTCGTGCGTAAGCTTGACACACTCAGAATTTTTTATTTTCCTTTCGCAATGAGTTAGATTATTTCTTGAAGCTGATTTTTAATTAATAAAATACGAGTATATTTAATTAAAATACAGTTGAACAAAATTATATTGCAAACAAACTTTTGGCCGTCTCGAGACGCTGCCCGCCAGGGCCACCCGCCCGGAGGGCCAAGGTGCAGATGGCGTGCCGGAGGCACGCCTGACGCAGCTTGTAGTAGAATAAAATCCAACTTGAAGTAACTTTTCTAATGGCTGATAAATATTTAGTTGATTGTATTTTTAATAGAAATAAAGAGAGATTGTTCTTAATTCAATTGGTAGATATTATACCTATCCACAGGTAGGTATAATATCAAGTTTAATTTGCTATGAATAATTCAGCAAGTCAGATTGATAGTAGTTAGGTATATGTGTTGTTGTTGTTGTTGTTGTTGGCTCGCTTAATAGCAGAATAAATCATTATCCCCAAAAGCATGGAGAAATTCTAGCAAATCAATTCAATTCAATTTGCCCCTATAAAGATCAAAGGGAAATTAAGATTAGCTAGTCTGGAAAGTTTTCATTAAAAATTTTATATAAAAAATATAATATCGAAAACATAGGAGTTAAATAATATTAATTAGAAAGGTACCTATGATATATTTTGAGTAGGTATTTTATAAAACAGAATATACACTCGGGAGCAGCTAAATCGACTAAGCGCGGATACAAAGTCGTTTTTCTTTTAAATGGCCAAGCCGATATTTATAAAATAAATATATCTTTAAAGCTTTACATTGATATCAATTTCAAGCAAATCGGCTCATTACTTTTTAAATTATGTGATCCGAATGGCTGAACTGGAAAAATTGCTGTTCCTAGCTGCCGCTACTTGTTAGCTACAATTTCCTTATAAAAACCAATGTAGCCAATTATTCTTATTAATGAGAGGAAGTAGAGGAATGGAGAGATGGGATACCAATCGACTTGATTGGGGAATAATGGAATTGAAATAATTATCGGAAAAGAGGTTTTTTTATCTAATTAGATTTTTCCTCTTATTAAAAACAAGGACTAAAGATGAATAAGGACACTCGATGGTGGAGAAGTAATCTCCGGAATCGAAGCAAAAATACAATGTATACATTAATTAATGTAAAATAATTGGTTTATTCTTATTAATCTTCGTCCTGGAAGTTCACTTTCACTTGAAGGTAAATTGAC
This sequence comes from Forficula auricularia, assembly GCA_024734495.1. Classification (NCBI taxonomy): domain Eukaryota; kingdom Metazoa; phylum Arthropoda; class Insecta; order Dermaptera; family Forficulidae; genus Forficula; species Forficula auricularia. Next base: position 3,255,812 of record JALMQS010000075.1, read on the forward strand.
ATTATATAAAATGTTAGTGAAACCTATTTTGGCATATGCAGTACCTGCCTGGTTATCTTACGCCTCAAGATCAAATCTAGAGGCATTGGAGAGAGTGCAATCCAGGACACTCCGCATCATTACACTACTCCCTCCCGGAACATCAAACGAAATTATCCTAGTCGGTCTAGGAATGCAGAGATTGTTGGATAACCTAAGCGACATTACCAATCGGTTCAAACAAAAGACCCAAACTAGTCTAAACCCCCTAATACTGGAACTCTACAGGACCTAACGCTCATCTTTCATCATAGCATCATCATTTTCCTCTGATTCTTTCCTTTCTTTTATAAATAACGGCAAAGAGGTTTTTTATTTCGTAAATTTTTCCTCTTACTACAAACACGGACTAAAAACATTATCGCAAGCACGAGAAGATCAAGAACAGTCGATGGTGGGGATGTAATCTCCGAAGTCGAAGCTCAAATAAAATGTATACGCTAATGCATGTAAAATAATTGGTTCAATAAATTTATTATTATTATTATCTTCTTCTTCTTCTTCTTATTTTTAAACCTATAGGTTTGTTTCTTCCAGAACGTCATACCATCTCTTCTTAGGACGACCTCTACTTCTTATTCCAACCGGCTTGTTTGTCATCACTTTCTTTACCAGTCGGTCTTCTGGCATTCTTCTCACATGCGCATACCATTCCGCTCTTCTTCTTTTAACCCATTCGCCCACCTTTTGTATTCCACATTTTTCTCTAATATCTTCACTCTTCATCCTATCGAGCCTGGTCACGTTCATTATCCTTCGTAATGTCTTCATTTCAGTCGTTTCAATAATTGAGAAGTTTTTGCAGTTTCGGGTCTTGTCTCTGCTGCGTAAGTTAATATTGGACGTACTACGGTTTTGTAGACTCGTACCTTGGCCTCCGTTCTTAAATATTGATTTGACCAGATTGCATTGTTAAGGCAACCCGATATTTTTGAGGCTCTTATTGCCTGATGTCTTACCTCTGTTTCTAGGTCTTGATGAGAGGTCATTTGGATGCCAAGGTATGTGAAGGACATGACTTGTTCGACAATGGTATCGTACAGTTGTAGTTTGCATCGGAGTGGTGATTTAGAGAGAGATTATTATTATTATTCTTATTAATCGATTTTCAGCAATTGACCTGAACACATCTACGCAAATTGACACAATTGTTTTTAGAAAATCATGGATACTAAGCCAGAAGTTGCCGCTCAAGTTGTTGCTCTGTTGGAACAGAGCCTTAGCCAAAGAGAAGTCGCTCGTCAATTGAACTTAAGTCAGTCTACTGTCTCAAGGGTCTACAGAAGGTTTCAGGAGACTGGTGCCTTCACTCGGAGACCGAATACCCGCCGCCGCCGGTGCACGTATGAGAGGGATGACCGTTTTATCGTCACGACGTCGCATGCGGGCTGTTATAAAAGCTAGGGGGGGGGGCAACACAAATTATTAAGAAAATAAATTTTCTTTGTTATGTTTAAAATGTCAATTTTATTTTAATTTTGAACATCCCTACTTTTCCTTTCCTTTACACCCTTTTTTCCTTTCATTGTCATTCAGATCACATAATTTAAAAAGTAATGAGCCGATTTGCTTGAAATTGATATCAATGTAAAGCTAAATAAATAAGCTTTTAAAGATATATTTATTTTATAAATATCGGCTTGGCCATTTAAAAGAAAAACGACTTTGTATGCGCGCTTAGAGGTTGAGTCGATTTAGCTGCTCCCGGGTGTAATAGCAATGATTTTAATCATAAAAGTAAGCAGAGTATTTTCGAACTTCTTGTAGTCTTTAATATATGCTCGACAAAAATTAAACAAAATTTCCCCTGTACCTAAACCTAACAATAGATTCCGGTAGATTTATATACGCTGATTTTCATGAAATTTCCCGATTTTTTACAAGACTTCAGAATTTTGATTATCAGTTAAAATGACGAAAAAGGCCATTTGACCTATTTTCGAGTCCCATTAAATATTAAACAGCAATATTTGAAATCAAAATATTTTGTTGACGTAATAGAAAACAGATTCCTCTTGATTTTCAAATTACCACTTGTTTTTAGCTCAATTAGAACTCGAGTTATAACTAAAAAAACTAAGATCTTAAGTTTTTATCTATGTTTATTTTCCCTTAAAATCACGTAGTTTAAGTTTTTTAATTATAATATGAATTCCAATTGAGCTTATAACAAGTGGTAATTTGAAAATCAAAGAGGAAGCTGTTTTCTATTACATCAACAAAATGTTTTGATTTCAAATATTGCTGTTTAATATCTAATGGGACTCAAAAATACATTACATTACGTTTACATCAATTCCTGTGAATCAATTATAATAGACTGATGAAGAGGGCAAATCTCTCGAAACTATAGTCTCGTTATAAATAAATTAAAAATTTTTAATTCCAGCAGAAGACACACTCTTTTATTGTCTCCTTCAATTTATAAAAATTCTGCTACTCTCGGCAAAAAAACTTTCAATTTAACATGTGATATCTATTTTTTTTTTTAGTTGTGATTCGTTAATATTCGATTATGATTATTAGTAATATATATTGTGTTAATTTTGTTTATTATATCTATATGGTATTGTTTTTTTTCTATTGTTACTGTTTATTTTTTAACCGACTTCAAAAAAAGGAGGAGGTTCTCTATTCGACTGAATTTTTTTTTTTTTTGTGCATATGTTACCTGATATCTCCGCAAATTGTAGACCGATTTTGAAAAAAAATTTGCATTGGGTTCAGTCTACCTTCCAATTGGTCCCATTATTTTTCATAGGTATTAGACCTTTTTTGTTAGGTTTGTTCAGGACTAATTTCTTTTGTTTATGAACCGATTTCGATGATTCTTTTTTATTGGAAAGGGGGTATCTTAGGGATGGTGTCATATTAATTTGGTCAAGTTCTGATGATATGATCACTATTAATAACATCACTAAAAAGAGAAAATAAAAATAATTTTTAAGAAAAAAATAAAACCGACTTCAAAAAAATTAAATGGAACAAATAAAATACACTAAAAGGTATAAAATAATTATTATCTTATTTAGTTACAACTAAACGACGAAATATTAACACGAAATTACTTTTTGAAGTCGGTGCCAAACATATACCTTTTATGAATCGCACTCGAAGGATCTTACTTAGTACGTTTGGCGGGTACGCTCGCTTATAGGTATAGTTTGTTTGGCACCGACTTCAAAAAGTAATTTCATCTTAATATTTCGTCGTTTAGTTGTAACTAAATAAGATAATAATTATTTTATACCTTTTAGTGTATTTTATTTGTTGCATTTAATTTTTTTGAAGTCGGTTTTATTTTTTTCTTAAAATTTTATATTTAGTATAATTTATTGTTGTAGTGTATTTTATTGTTGAGTTCGGAACTCAGACAGTTTAATTAAAAAAAAGGTGAAAAAACATTAATATATTTATTTGTTATTATAGAAAGAGGATTTTAATGCACTAAAAAGTGACAAAATATGCAGTTAAAAATGAAGAAATATGCAAGTAATATAATATATAAATAGATTTATTTATTTACATAAATAGAAAAAATGAAAGATTTGAGTAAACAAAAACAGTTGTATTGGTTAACAAAAAAGATGAGGTTTGAGGCGGCCGAAAAGGGGTATTTCAGGGTCGTTGTATGAAGTTATATAGCCTAGAGCCTTCCTCAATAAATGGACTATCTAATGCAGGGGTCGGGGAACTTTTTTAGCTATTACCCCAAAATATTTTTCCATAGGTCGCTATTACCCCTACATGAAAAGCAAAAAAAAGCAAGGTAAATTTTATCTTTTTATATTAGACGAGCAATTCTTGTATATATATTTAGAATCGGTTTGTCGAAAAAGGGCTCTAACGATTTGGATGAAATTCACGGGTTAGGCGGGTTTTTGTGTTGACAATTCGATCTATCAAGGTCTCATCTTCGGATAAGTTGTTTTTGATGGGTTTTTTGTTAATTGAAATAATTATTCACAGGTGGATGTTGGAATAAAAATTTATAATTACATTAACAGGAATAGCAGGGAATTGGACAAAAATAAAAAACAGAGTTTTTATTGAATGGGCCAGACGTTTCGTCGATTAATTTCGACTTCCTCAGTGGCTAGAATGACAAAATAGGAAATCAGAAAAACACTTATTATAAATATAAATTGATTACATAGAAAGACTCAAATACCTCATTCTATCACTCTTTGTCAAAAGACAATTCCACTACGCGACGAAACATCCTTTAATCCTTTTTATTTAAACTATAATACATTGTTGGATCATGCCCCAATTGCTCAAGAATCTTGAACTTTTACACACTTGAACAATCAAAAAATTAAAAACCTTTAATCAAAATTTATCACAAAAAAATATGTTTCTACTCTTTAAACAGACAAAGAAAGGATTTTAAATTCAAAAATAAATATCTATTTATATAAAAAAAAAACTTATTATAAATTACAGCGTCATCGCTCCTATTGGGCGATTCGCGAACCAAACAATTTCTCTTCTCTTTCCCACTCAATCTCAAAAACTCACTCGACTCAAAATACCATAAATCAAAACAGAACTAATGAAACCCCAAACAATTGAAATGAACAGTCGCGAAAGTTAAAATAAATAAATAAATAAGTTAGAAGAAATAGTCAAAGATTAAAAACCAAATAAATAAATAAATTAAATAAATTAAATACTAAGACTAAGACTAAGACTATTTCTTCTAACTTATTTATTTATTTATTTTAACTATTTGAATTTTAGACAATATTACTTACTTATATAATTTAGAATTTATTTGAAATTACTTAAAAATGATGAAATTAATATTTTAGTGGCGAACTGATGGTTCTTCCTATCTATTATTAACTATGGTAAATAAATAGGTGGATGTCTGATTTTTTTAAGGAATAAAATCCGAGTGTGGCTGGCGTCTCTTTTCATTTTAGTTATTTTGATGGCAACCCCCGTTATTTTTTAATGCCAACCGCACACCCACCCACACCCTCGTCTCTTTTTGGAATCCATCGGGGATAGGCGTTGAGAGATTCTGACCGCTGTCAAATCGGGTTCTCTTCATGGGAGATGGATCACGGAACAGAGCAGAGCATCAGCCACAGGGGTTGTTAGTTCATTCATAATAGTTCTCCGACATCATAACGCCCACCTTCAAATCAACTAGGTACACTACAATAATTAATTTCGTTCACAAGAATACTAAATAACAATTTATTTCAAACTGCACGGAAAAAACAATTTCTTTATAGTAAATATATTGATAGATAATTAAAGTTTTGAGCATCTTTTTTTTGAAAATAATTGGTAGTTTTTTCAAAAATCAGCTCGGGTTCAGATTAACCAAGATGTATTTTAAAAGAGAAAGAATTCACTCAATCTTTTTCGGACAAATTCTAAGATTTTAGTAGAAATATTATTAAATTGCGATATCAGAGGGGATTCATCCCACCAGGAGTCGAACCTGAGAACTAACACGCAGTCAGCTCACACCCTCGAGACAAAAATACTAAAATCTTAGAATTTGTCCGAAAAAGATTGATTGAATTCTTTCTCTTTTTAAATATATTGATAGAGTTGAGCATTTTTAATGAGCTCTTTTTATTCCAAAGATATTTTATTAATAATCAAGATATATCGAAATCATTCCAAATATGACCAAATGTTTAGGTATTTAATCCAAATATATTATATACTTGAGTGATCTATTTTATTCTATTAGATATCTCTTAATATCAAATAAATGTCTTGTTTACTTCTAGTGAAACCTCTTATTATATCTAAACAAATGTCTTTTTATCATAAAACGACTTAGATTTTTTGCAAATAGTGATATCTTAATAATTAAGATATTTAAAAAAAATTAACAAAAATTTTGTTTACATTATTAATTGTTTTTTTTTTTAATTTTAAAACCCACTATAAGATTAGAAGAAATATTAATATATATTAAAATTAGATTACCTTGTACCTTAAATCAAATATAATAATTCAAATTATTATCTAATTATTTCAACCAAATGAATAATTAAAATAAATATTTATATAATTCATTTTATTGAATATAGTAGATTCTACATCAAATGAATATATACTCATCTTCTACTCAGAAATACATACCTATATTTATTATAAATAAAAAATATTCAAGTTTATATAATTTCTTGTCGTAATTACGTATTATTCCATTTAAATACCCAACTATTAAATTTAACTATTCCACTATTTTACTCAAATAACAATATTTTCATAATTTACTTATTGGTGCTTGGTTCAAATAGCGGCATCTTAACTATTAATATATCTAGAGTTGCTCCAAAAATATGAGAATACTTAAAATACGTATATCATTTATTCATATTGAACAGAGATCGATTTCGCCATAATTAACTTCACCATCTATTCATATCAAATATAATTTCTTAACTATAAATATATCGTTTTTTCAGTGTCTGTTCTGAAATAATACATGGAGAAAAATTTCTGAATTGACTTGTCGTCTGTTCTACTGGATATAAATTACCTATAAATAAACCCACATTCATTTTATCGAAATCCCTCTTCCTTGCATTCATATTCTATTATTCATTTACAAAATTGAGGGGTGATAGTTCAAGTATATGAAGGGACGAAGGGTTAGGATTTCGCAAGTTAAAATATTCGATTCATTTAAGAAATTAATCTCCACAGAGAAGATTTCTTCTTTCGTGACAGGCCTGAAAACATTCCAACAAAATGCGAGAGATCTCTAATTCAGAAGATGGGAAATTTATTCGCCCTTACTTCTTCTTAAGAAGAAGAAGGGTGGGAAATCGACTAATTAGATCAGACATTTGAAAATAACTGACTGGATGTGGTGGGGCTCGGAGGGGGGGGGGGGGGGAAGAAAGTTCTTTTACCCCCGGGTAATTTATTAAGAATCATCTCTTAGTTACCAGGGATCAATAAATTAACTTGAGGGTAATGAAGAGCCGCGCTATATTTAGGAAAGATTCGTGTGGTTTAGAAAAATATAATTGTTTCAACTTGATTGATTAAAAATGTTTATTACAGAATTAGCTTACAATTATGTTATCAAGGGCATGTACAGTGAAACAAAATCTAATCAGCTCTTAATCTCAATGGACCAAAACTACTTGTGAAATTTGGTTTCGATATTCACACTAGTATTTGAGCTAGCTTGTCCACAAAAATTTGATAACACACAGGCTAACTAACAGACATTTTGATAAAACAATTATTATCTCGAAAAGTATAATTTTTTCGATGTTCACTTATTAGGGCTTTTTTGTAGAGCAAATTGCCATGGTTTCGCTCAATTTTTTTAATCAAAATAGTTTCAGCCGTTTTTGAGATATTTCGAAAAAAAGAAGGAAAAAAACCCACTTTTTTCATGTACGATTACAATACTTGACCATACCCTATATGGTAAAGTAAAAATTAAGTTATAGTTATAATTTATTAAATTTCTTCCAGAACTTAAGTGACTTGATTTAAATTTTTCGTTAAATTGAAGGGTTGGTTTTGTCACAAATATAATAAAACAATAATTTTAATAACTATTTGTATTATTTAATTGATAACTATACAGTTTCGGTCACCACTGGTCGACCATCCTCAGTAGTTATCTCGTTCAAGAACCGGAATTTGTCATTTCACATGAAACATTCATTCTTAAATCTTCAATATAGATACATCACACAATTCATTACAATCACACACACATATATATATATATAGCAACAATTTATAAAAACGTTTATCACTTGAATTCAAAATAGTTTCTAGTTCAGTGATAAACGTTTTTTATAAATTGTTGCTATATATATATATATAGTGTGTGTGATTGTAATGATTATGTGATGTATTATATTGAAGATTTAAGAATGAATGTTTCATGTTGAAATGACAAATTCCGGTTCTTGAACGAGATAATGCGAGGATGGTCGACCAGTGGTGACGAAACGTATAGTTATCAATTAAATAATACAAAATAGTTATTAAAATTATTGTTTTATTGTACTTGTGACAGAACCAACCCTTCAATTTAACAGCGAAAATATGGATATAATCTAATATTTTTTATAAGATTGGAGCAATTTTTGGAGACGGACTGATAAGTGAAATTGAGTGGATATTGATGAGAAAGTCCAAAAAAGAAGAAGATAATTTACACCAGTCTTTTTATTCATAAAACCGACGTTTCGGGGGCTTGTTCCCTCCTTTTTTCCAAAGTTTTGAAAAAGTCATTGAAGGAAATCCAATGCGATATTCCCTCTTGTCTTCTCTTTCAGTGGCAGTAACAATAATATATTGTATTTCATTCTCAGCGGAATTATAATCATTTTTTAATATTTTAACACTAGCTTCAAGGCCCGCATTCGGCGGGCCTTTTGCTAGCCAGGGGGCTTCGCCCCGTGGACCCCCACGTGGCTGTTTTATTGTAAACTTTTAAAGTTTATTATTAGATTATAGAAAATTTAGGTTTAATTAGGCTCAAAATAGGTTTTTAATAATTTCAATAGGCTGAAATTTCCAGATTTTAAAACAATATAACAATGGGTTTTCAAATGATTTTGTTTTCTTTAAAGAATTCTACGGGCTAATTGAATTTTGGTTTTAATCTTTAAAATATATTTTTAAAGAAATTCCAAAAGCTAATTAATTCCTTTCAGTTAGTTTAGTTAGTATAGTTTCAATAATCCTTTATAATTAACTTTGAAATAAATAAATAATATTGAAATGAATGAATGAGCTCGAATACAAAAGCCAAAAGGCTTAGTTCTTTTGAAATGGCTGAGGGTCTTAAATACAATAGAAAAAAGGATGAGGTGAGATTCCCAAGGGTATTTTTAAGAAAAATGATTTTTAAATAACATATTTTATTTTACAATTAAATATTTTTCATCTATATATAGGTATAATCAAAAGCTTGGCTGAAACTTTTTTATTTTTTTCTACCCTATTAAAGACGGTTTTCAGAATTTTTTTCAAATTTTTTCACCCAACCCAAAAGAAGTTAGGAATTTTTGAAAAAATAGCTTTTTTAAATAACCATAACTTTTTCAAAAATTTAGTTATCATGACGATTTTTTTTTTAATTTTTGGTTTTAAATGTACATTAAAAAAATAGATAGTTTTTTTAAATCTTTGTTGCAGTATTAAATTCTTCTTCAATGATAATGTGGTTAGAACTATTGAGAATGAATGACACTCAAAAATCTGACAAACAGGGCCGCCAACACATGTTTAGTTTGAAGTGGACTATTACGAACATTTAAAAAAAGTAGCCAAATCTGTGCAGGAATTTGAGATATCTGCGCTTACAAAGAAACAGAAATTCATTTTTATTATATAGATTGCTGCGAAAGCGCCTCCTTAATTATTATGTCTGATTTTAATAAAATTTCAACTCTTAAAAAAATTAATTGTTGAGGTGTACATGTTTCTTGCCGACATTTATTATTAGAAACTTTTAGTCGACAGTAGCTACCTACTTATATTAGAAATTGTGCTTATTTAGTAATTCATTTTTATAAATATTTAAATATTTTACTAAAATTTAAATAAAAAGTTTTAAACAGAGAATATTAAACCCTTTAAGCAAATTTTTAGGATAAAAAAGATTGAATTATAGATTAATATAAGAGTTTATTTAAAAGACAGGGAGCTGTTTAATGGATAAACTCCCTTCCTTCTTAAATGTATATACCTACATATAAACCTTCTCATATACTAATTAAAACTTGGCATTCGTGTGCTGCCACCATTTTATCCCAGCCAGCGTCACCGCAACGGCTCAATAAATCAAAGGAATTATTATTTAACGGGTTATAGTGGTGTTTCACAAAGAGGAAATAAAATTAAAAAATTAAAAATCTTTAAATTATTTGGAGATTTTATTTATCTCTACACATATATTCGCATCCCTTCATCAGGAGGTTAAACAGAACACTGAATATAAAAATTCTACATTAGTCAGGCGATGCGGCGAAATGAGTTGAAAGCGGCATGGTATGGATTCAAGACACGGGTTATTGAACGCACTAGTCGGACAAGGTCAGGCTAAATAGGATGCCTGTAGTTCGAAATTTATCTTGTATAGAATTCTGGGAATACCTGCCGAAGATTTGTTTAAGGGTTTTAGAATATATATTCTAAAACCCTTAAACAAATTCCTTTAACAGGTATTCCCAGAATTCTATACAAATAAATTTCGAACTAAGACATCCTATTTGAAATGTACCTGACCTTGTCCAGACAATTCGTTCAATAACCCTTTTTCTACCTGCCACATACCTTTAAATTCAACCACTCAATTCTTTCAACTCCCATTGGCTCACCCCCTCCACTCGCCCTGTACTATAATAACATCGATACAATGTAAAATTTTATATTCAGTGTTCTGTTTAACCTCCTGATGAAGGGTTCATAGCCCGAAATATGTATAGAGATAAATAAAAAATCTCCAAAATAATTTAAAAGATTTTTTAATTTTTTTAATTTTATTTCCTCTTGTGAAACACCACTATAACCCGTTAAATAATAATTCCTTTGTTTAATATGTTTCACTATAAACCAACACCGCTTTCCCTAAACTTTATCAATAAAATCACTTGGGGCCATAAAAGCACTTTGGTGAGCTGGAAATTTATCACCATTTTCTATAAACATATATACTTGTTTAAACTCAACTCATTAAATATTATTATATTAATCACATGTTTGAAATATAATAATATTAATAACTTAATTTTTAAAACATCCAAAGTTTCGTGTTACTAAATATACATTAATCGAGCGAAATTGAAACCTTTTATAAGCTAAATCTATATCTATTATATACTTAATAATAATACGGTTTTCGCGACGATATCGACGTGATTTTTTTAATTTTAAAACTCACTAATAGTTCATGACAAATAAAATTGATTAAAAATTAGGAAATTTAAATTATTAATTAAAGCAAGAAATAAGTATTTCTTTTTTCAAAAATACAAAGAATTTAGTTTTTAAATGTCTTAAATTCTTTGATATTAGTAGTATATTTTTGTATCAGAGGGATCGTCTCCTAGTAGTTGAACCCAGGTACCTACACACTGTCCGGGCATGTCAGAGGTGTTTTGTCCTGAGGGTGGAACTAACATGCCCGGACAGTGTGTAGGTACCTGGGTTCAACTCCTAGAGGGACGATCCCTCTGATAATGTAATATAAAATATTCTACTAATATCAAAGAATTTAAGGCATTAAAAACTAAATTATTTTTAAATTATTAATTTAAAACCCATTACGGATCTCAAGGAGTGTAGCCAGCAAGATGCCCGCCAAAGACGGGCTTCGCAGCTAGTCTTAATATAGTTTTTAAGGAATTTGGTGTTGGTACTTGCGAAACATATTTTAAAATACGATAAAAATACTTGGTAGGTTTCAATAAGATATAAAAAAATAAAACGAATTTATTTTTAGAGAATCTTTAATCTCAGATCCCATAATCTCAAAGATTCTCTAAAAATAAATTCGTTTTATTTTTTTATATCTTAATGTGAAACCTACCAAGTATTTTTATCCAATAATTTTAGTCTTAATATAATTTAAATTTAGTTAAATATCAAATATCAAATATCTTTTATGTTAATTTATTTATTTTTATTTTGTGTTCTAAAAATTCAATTTCTAGGAATATTCGATTTCACATTTAAACTATATATTTATTTATACATTAATTGACATATTTAAAATTTATTGAAAATAAAAATATTATTTTAATGTAAAATAAAAATGTAAAATTAAATAATATTCCTATTTAAATATGAAATATTTATGAAATTATCTTTTAATACAAATTTATAATATAAATTTTAAAAAACTTAAATCTTTAAACTTAAAAAAGTTGGAGACCACTATAACGTTTTAGACAATTAGCCCATGTACTATCAAAAGAAATTCTATAATAATTAAAAAAAAATTTACCATCAAATTATCGAAGTCATTTTTCGATTTTTTTTTTGAGGATCAGCCATATAATGTACTTATACTTCAATAATATTTAATAATCTCATTTAATGTCCTCTGATTATAGAAACCATCAAGTATAGCTGTTTTCTCTGTCAGCCTGTAAAGTAGGCAACCAGAATATAGCACATCACGATTTCTGTACATTTGGTTGCCTATGCTGTAGGTGCCAGCAAAAACTAACGTGGTAGATCGTATGTACACGAAATAAATATTTTTAGAGCTTTTAAGAAGTAGTAGCGTATTTACTTCTCTTTTGAGCGTGTTTCGTTTACTAAGTACAAGATTTCCCTACCTAGAGGCATCTATACTTCAGCGCACGAGATTTTAATACAAATATAATTATATATATATATTAGCCTAGATTAATTTGCAGCAACGCTAACATAATGCTGCCGACAGGGGGCGCTGATGCCGTCGGTATATTTGCGGCAAATTTGAAATATAATTCTAATTTGAACTCGAATTTTGAAATGAAAGACTATTGTTAGGGCTCTCGTGAGGTGAGTGCTGTGTGGTGCTTTGTGCGCCCCCCATCAAGTCGATGGGGTCCTAACAATCTGTTGAGAGCAGGTTGTAGGTTGCGTGTTCATATAGGGTGTGTGCAGGGGAGGGGCTGCTGGTTGGCGTTTGGCCCCCCCCCAGATTCGAATGTCGGAATCCGTTCGCTTCCCCAGTCGAATCGAGTCGCTTCAATTATAGCATGGGTGATAATACTTCACTCATGCAAAAACGACGCAACGATCCGACTGAGTCATCTAGCGGCCGTGTCTCAAGGCTCGTCGCCATGAGCAAGAGCGGGCCGCTACAAAGACTCCAATTGATTTTAAATTAAGAAATATTAAATATATTGATAATTATTCCCCCCTCCCCCCACCATTCAAAAATTAAATATTCAATTCGCTTTTCTTTGCGCACAGAAGAAGAAATTAATCACATCTTATTTGATTTATATTTTAATATATTAATTGTTTATTTTTTAATAATTTGTCACTTTTTTATAATTTTTTTAAAAATCTAAATTTTGTAATTCTTATTTTTTGATTTTTACTAAATTGAACGACTTAACAGACACACATGCCACAACACCTGATCTCTTTCAAGTGTGTCTCTTAAGAGTGTGGTTTTTTAAGAGGTATAACATTTTTGGACCGAGACGCCGCCCGCCAGGGCACCAGCCCGGCGGGTCGAGTTTCGAGGGCGTGCCGAAGGCACGCACGAAAAGCTCGTTAGTAAGAATAGAATATGTAATTGAAGAAAATTTTTGAGCTATTTTGGGATTATTTTTTGCTCTCTGAGGTTTCATCTTTGATCCCATCTTATATATGACACTCGTCTTGAGTGTTCTATATTAGAAACTTAGTCATCTTTCCACTAACTAACACACAAACAATAGTGTAAATATTTAAACACTTTATTGGTTAATTACTCAGTAAACTACTTGAAAAGCTGCTGATATCAATTAAATATATATATCTCACTTCCTGTAAATAAATTATCTATAAAACACAACCTTGAAGGGAACTAGAAAATGTCTTAAATTGATACGTGTGCTACACAAAAACATCACTTCACGTGAAGTATAAAAAAAGTACCCAAAAAGAAGTTTATATTTAAAAAAAGACAAGGCAATTGAAATTTTAACAATTGTTAATTAAATGAAAAAATAACCTGATTTATATGAACTAATTGGAATATTATTAGGCTATTATTGGCACATAGACCAATTCTACATGTATAAGTTATAAAAATTTTAAGAAAAAAATAAAAACCGACTTCAAAAAATTAAATGCAACAAATAAAATACACTAAAAGGTATAAAATAATTATTATCTTATTTAGTTACAACTAAACGACGAAATATTAACATGAAATTACTTTTTGAAGTCGGTACCAAACAAACTATACCTATAAGCGAGCGTACCCGCCAAACGTACTAAGTAAGATCCGTCGAGTGCGATTCATAAAAGGTATATGTTTGGCACCGACTTCAAAAGTAATTTCATGTTAATATTTCGTCGTTTAGTTGTAACTAAATAAGATAATAATCATTTTATACCTTTTAGTGTATTTCATTTGTTGCATTTAATTTTTTTGAAGTCGGTTTTATTTTTTCTTAAAAATTATTTTTATTTTTCTCTTTTTAGTGATGTTATTAATAGTGATCATATCATCAGAACTTGACCAAATTAATATGACACCATCCCTAAGATACCCCTTTCCAATAAAAAAAGAATCATCGAAATCGGTTTATAAACAAAGATGTTAGTCCTGAACAAACCTAACAAAAAAGGTCTAATACCTACGAAAAAAAATGGGACCAATCGGAACGTAGACTGGATCCAATGCAATTTTTTTTTTCAAAATCGGTTTACAATTGGCGGAGATATGAGGTAACATAGGCACAAAAAAAAAAAAAAAAATTCAGTCGAATAGAGAACCTCCTCCTTTTTTTGAAGTTAAAAATATCCAAATTTGGCAGTTAGACCCTTTAGAACTTATACTCCTCAATTGTAAACTCTTTGTTCGATCTGGACCAAATTTAGTAAACTTAAGCCGCATTCACACTAAGCTGACGACACGTGTTAACACGTCAGCTGACGAGTGCAAAAAAATTAATTATTTTAATTAGGAGTGTGCACATTAAGGTGACGTGTCGTGTCGCTATATAACTCGCTTGCTGACGCGTCAGCTCTAAATATAAATTCTCAGAACTCGTCAGACAGTCAGCCATGATGAACATGGAAGAAGAGCTCATCGAGCATGTCAAAAAATTCCCAATTTTATATGATCAATCCGAAAAGGATTAGAGAAATAGTATATCTACTCTTATTAAACGAGCAAAAATTGTATATTTGTTTATATATATATTTGTATCTTAGTTCTATTTTGAAAACGGCTCTAACGATTTTGATGAAATTCACGGGTTAGGGGGTTTTTGGGGTGACAATTCGATCTGTCACGGTCTCATCTTCGACAAAATTGTTTTTGATGGGTTTTTTCGTAATCAAATTAATTATACTTAGGTAGACAAATCCCATTCTTAGGGTTTTAAAAAAGGTTACTCTTTTACTTTTGTACCCAGGCAGACAATGGGTTGGTTTAATTCATTGTTCTCAAAGGCCTTGAAGAACTATTATGATAGAGGGGTGAACCGCGATTGGAATTAGGTGTACACCTTCTTTGGAATTACTTTGGAATTCATTAGATAATCTATTGTTATCTATTGTCTTCTACTTGGAAATGAAAGTGGAAGTGGAAGTAGGTGTACACGATTTTAGGACGCGGTTCACCCCTCGATTGTGATTAAACGTTAGAATTATTAATAAACGTTTTATAATTGTTTTTATAAAGAACCTTATTTATTTAATAGAATAAAAAATAATCAAGAATTTATTTAAAAATATCTTTCGCATAACCAGGTCTCAATTTTCAGAAAAAATAACACATTTTGATAGGTTTTATTTATTAACAATTGGATGAATAAAAATGAATCATGTGGTTGAATCAAAACAGGTGCAGGAGGTGGGGGATCCGGGGATGAGGTCGAGCGGGGTGGGGGTGGGGGGGGGGTACAGTGGTCGAATACATTATATATATTTGTATTTTTTTTAATTTGAAAACGGCTCTCAAATAAAAATCGACCTTTTTATCAGAATTTTAAATTAAAATAATATTAAAATAAAGCTTTTAACTGAAGGAAGAAGTTACCGAGCATCGCTCGGTGCCTCCAGGTACTAATAATGAAGCGAGGGAGGAGATTGGACGACTCCTGGAAATATCAGATAATATATGGTACATTTATTTACTTATTTATTGCAAGGATAGGCCGTTTGATATTTCAAATACTTATAAACATATCTATAAATTTAGTGTTTCATTTAAATTTTAATAGCAAAAAATTTTAGGTTAAAAATAAAATAAAATGAGAGATTTTCTGTTTTTTAAATAAAATAATTTTTAATTATTTCTAGAGACTATAGTTTCGAGACTATAGTCTCTAGAAATAATTAAAAATTATTTTATTTAAAAAACAGAAGACTCTCTCATTTTATTTTATTTTTAACCTAAAATAAAAACAATTCTGTTACCATCGGCAGTGAAATCTTTTATTCAACTAATAGCAAAAAATTTGTTTATTTGAAATTATTAAGTTTTACAAATTATGTTTTTATTGAACTGGCGGCAATATAGTTGGTTACTGATCTTGTAAAATGCGGGCTGATGTAAGATTGGAAACAGGTGTTCGTACCCTCTCTTTATTTCCAATTTCCGTTTTTTAATTAGCAAAAATAAAATTTATAAAGGTGAATCATCTATTATTTGGGTAAGAAAATATTTTTGTAATTTATTTATTTGAGTAAATACTCTGACCGATAACGAAATTCAGTCACCCTAAGTTTTTGAATAACATAAAATTTCATTTAATGAGATCAGGAACGAGGCTTGATGAATCCGGTGGAAGATGGAATCCTTTGAGAATGATGGTTGTTTTTTTTCTCATCTCTGTGACACAGATATAAATATTATAAGGTTTCAATTTTATTTATAATTTCGAACCATTTACATTTTCACTACGTTCATTCCAACGAACAGTCATATAATTATTGTAAATAACGAGAAGAAACTTAATTGTATAGTTTCATTTTTATTTTGTGTTCAATTGTACTTATAACACATAACCTTGTAATTTTCATATCTTTTCACCTATTCTATCCATCGTCTCACCTTAACTCACACAGTATATTAACTTGTATCATTGTTGTCAAGTCAAGTTGGTTTATAACCTAAAACAAATTCAATTATATTCTAATATGTAAAAGTACTTAAATATTTGACATGGACTGAAGATGGCATCAAGTTGAAGCCGAAACGTATCATGATCAAAATAAAATAAATTAACAACCATGATGAAGATTTTTTATTTTTGAAAAATAACCATCATTCTCAAAGGATTCCATCTTCCACCGGATTCATCAAGCCTCGTTCCTGATCTCATTAAATTAATATATGAATCACAAGTACTTTCCTAAATAATAAAATTTCATATTTATTCATATTAAAAGATATTCATGATCTATGAATTTTAGTTTTCATAATTATTATGAGGTATCAAATTTAAGAATTCCAATATTTAAATGAATTTAATAATTCTGTAATATGATCATTATTATTTAGATTTCCTTTTTATTATTTGTATATAGGGGATCAAATTTAATAAAACAATGAATTATCATTTAAATTCCATATTTAATTTGATATTCATTTGGATTAGCCATTCAAAAGTCTCTTCTCGTATGGAAATAAATAGATTTTCGAAATATGTTTTTTATATATTTTTTGAAAATATATTAAAAATATAAAATTTTTGTGTTAAATTTACATAAAATTTATACTAGAGCGACATAAAAATAATTTTATTTTAAGAATATATAGAAAACATGAACTTTATATAAATTTAACACAAAATTTTTATATTATTAATATATTTTCAAAAATATATAAAAGACATATTTCGAAAATCTATTTATTTCTATACGGCAACGATGAATTTCTGTCTGTATAAGCAACCAAAGAACAACTGACGAGTTAACACGTCAGCGTTGTGTGCACACCCTTCTGACGCTGATGTGTAAACACGCGCCGCCGAGAACGTCAGCTGACGTGTTAACACCTGTCGTCAGCGTAGTGTGAATGCGGCTTAACTCTTTGTATAGTATATTTAAGTTTATAGGTAGTACAAAGTACATACAATATACATTGAAACATTGGTTTAATCCATTGGTCCAAATTGCACCAATAAGTTTAATTTTGAGCTTGAAGAGTATATTCGAGTGGAAATAAATAAAAAAAAAAAAAAATTGGCGATTGGAAAATGTCGTTTTTGAAAGGGCATGATTTTATTATTTGTGGGTGAGTGGGGGATGATTTGCCTCCCAGGTCTGACAGGAAGGGGTCTGGCCTACACGGAAAGCCACTCTCTGGCTTTGACTTTGACAGAGACGCCTTCCATCGCATCGCGTGATGGTTAATATTTAAAAGGTGTCGCACCAATGGCGCCCGGGGCTTCTTCTTCTTCTTCTGCTTCTTTGATAGAGAGAGGCTCATTCTTCTATTTCCGAGATGTCGCATTTGATCTCTAGAACATATACGCGACAACAACGACAGTTGGCTCGGATGCTTTGCTGAATTTCACTTGCCTCTCCCTTTTAATACAAGATTCAATAAAAATAACTCTTCCAGAAGATAAAGTCAGAAAGGAAAAAAAACCGCACCTGCAGTATCAATATGAAAAAAAAAATCGCATATGGTAGATGACCCCTTCACCATGAGTTCTAATCTGAATCTAATATTAAAAAAAATTAAACTTATGTGGCTATCCACATGATTTGACCATTCTTGTATTTAATATCACTTCTCAACAAAAAATTAAACAAAAATTTGTCCCAGTAAACCTAACAATGAATTCCAGCTGATTATCATACAATTTCCGATTTTTTACAACAGGTCAGAGTTTTGAGATAATCGGTCAAAATAACGAAAAATGCCATTTTGACCTATTTTTCGAGTCCCATTAAATATTAATCAGCAATATTTGAAATCAAAATATTTTGTTGACGTAATAGAAAACAGCTTCCTCTTTGATTTTCACACTACCACTTGTTTGAGGCTCAATTAGAGCTCGAGTTATAACTGAAAAAATCTAAGACGTTATGTTTTTATCTATATTTATTATCCTTTACAATCATGTAGTTTTAGTTTTTTAGTTATAACTCGAGATCTAATTGAGCCTCAAACAAGTGCTAATGTGAAAATCAAAGAAGAAGCTGTTTTTCTATTACGTCAACAAAATATTTTGATTTCAAATATTGCTGTTTAATATTTAAAACGGGACTCGAAAATAGGTCAAAATGGCCTTTTTCGTCATTTTGACCAATAATATCTCAAAATTCTGACGTGTTGTAAAAAATCGTGAAATAGCAGGATAATCAGCGTATGAAACTCTACTGGAATCCATTGTTAGGTTAACGAAGGTAAATTTTTGTTTAAGTTATCATCATTTTAAATAGGTATGAAGTCCTGAAGCGCAAAACGTGAACCGAATATTTTTTAATTGAAAGTTATCAGATGTATTCAGTAGTTCAAAAACTAAAAACTTTTTAAACAAAACTTTGTCATTTGTCAGCTAGATTCAAAGATGGAATATGATCTGCTGAACTTTCTTAGTGTTAAGTATGTTAACTGGGGACCTTTCATCTGCGCTAATTCGGCTGGCATTCATTCATTAATCAGTAACCACCCAGTTGGGCTTTAAATAGGCCCTGGCTCCTTTAACTAAAGCCCCCGGCTTCTAACATCCCCCTATTTTATATCTTAGAAAATCACTCCTTCTGTTTGTAATTACTTAAGACCTGGTCAGAGAGAGAACCCTTCACAATTATGGTAAGTCTCATCCGCCCAGTGAACTCAAACACATACTTATATCCTGATAACGATATCAACCTCCATTGTTTGTTTATTTAAATGACAGTAATTATACTTGCTTCAAAAAGCAAAAATAAGTAATTTAAGGTAATAAAAATTATACTTAGATTAACATTAATGTTATATTTTTTGGTGTACTAATGATTATTTTCATTACCGGTAATTCGACACAAAAATATCTTTTAATATATATATAGGGTAGGGCAGAGCACTTTGCTTATTTAGAAATTCAATTAAGAAAAATTAACGCAGATATATACAGGGGACGGAGCTCAAAGTGTTACCATCTACCGGGAAAAGATTTTAAACGATGCTTTGTTACCTTGAGTACGTAAACAATTCGGTAGAAACCATTGGACGTTTCAACAAGACTCGGCACCATCCTATAAAGTCCGTGAAACCCAATGTTTTTTACAAGAGAAAGTTCCCAACTTCATGTCTTCACAACAATGGCCACCATATTCCCTGGACATATGGTCCATTCTTGAGGACAATGTATCAACTAAAAAATAGCAGACGCACAACGCCTTAGAGATTACTCTTCGCAAAAATACCATCAGACCACATTCGTGCAGCGTGTGAAGCCTTCCCGGACAGACTCGATGCTATTATCCGCCCTAAAGGTGACTACATCGAACAATAACATATTTTTTAAATAAGATTTTAAATAAAAATAAATAAATATATATATATATATATATTTTTTTTGGGGGGGCTTTTCGGCCTTTTTAGCCATAAGCCACTTTACGATACTATATATTTATTTTTCAAATTTGTCTCTACTCCCGGGGTCAGATTTTAGCTGGATGCCTCGAGTCGGATTCGAACCCGGGTCCCCTGGTTAGCTCGCTGTCATGCTACCGCCTAGCCTATCTGACCCCATATAAACAAATTAATCCCATACTCTTTTAATTCTGGGAATAAAAAGAGTCATCGTATGAGCGAGATATAAATATAAAATACCCCATTTTATATTTAAGCGCCACTAACTAGGGACTGCTAATAAGTTAAGTTGCCAACACTGTTCTAAGCTTAACTGTCACCTAATTCACGTTTAAGGAATCAAAACATTATTATAATTAATAATAGTAATTGAAGATATATTGTTAAAGTGTATTTTATACATTTATTTTATATTTTATCATCCATCCCGAAGAAACTACATTTAATCAATTCTATATGTTTTAGGTAAGAATTGATTATAACCTGTATATATCAACTTAATTAATATATAAAGGGTGGAAGTACAGTGAATGAAATAAAACTCAAAGAGGTTTATACAAACTCAATATATTTCGGATTATTAGTCCATCATCAGGAGTTTACAAGTTAATACTGTAATTGTAGATGTAGATGGACTAATAATCCGAAATATATTCAGTTTGTATAAACCTTTGAGTTTCATTTCATTCACTGTGAAACGGTACACACCCTTCTACTCTATTAATTAACATCATGCTTCACCCAAAACCTAAGGCACCACTTTCCATAAGTAAAAATAATAACTTAATTATTCAATTGTATATTTAATGTGAATAAAAATCTATATGTTTTAGCAATCAATTAAAGTAGTCCTTTTAATCACCGACTTACAAATATATATATTATTATTTATTTTAATTAAAACAATTATTTAGAGATTGTTGTGTTCTTGATTTCCCTTAGGCCTGTTTCACACATATGCGGTTCCATTCAGTTCGAAAACGAACAGAAAACCAATGAAACCCCTTGGACAAGGTGATATGGACTACTATATCACTCAGGCATTCTCAGGACTCTCAGGACATGGCTGTTTTAGGGCATACCTGCACAAAATGAACAGGAGCCCAAGACCAGAATGCAGGTTCTGCGAAATAGATTGATTATATATGATAGAAATTAGAAAAACGTGGAAACAAAGTAAGAGGGAAATTAATATTTTGATACTATGTGAATAAAAATCATCTAGAAAATAAAGAAGATTAACATACATTATTTTATAATCAGTAGAGATTGTGGTGTTGATGCAAGGTGAAACATTCTTAATAAAGATAAGAGTAAATAAATATTTTATTTAATATGGATTTACTATGAGTTAAGGATACTGGGTCACTTATTTAAAAAAAAAAAATTTATATCTTTTAATTTTTTAATTTTAATGTGAAATAAGTGAGCCAGTATCCTTAACTCATAGTAAATCCATATTAAATAAAATATTTATTTACTCTTATCTTCATTATTTTATAAAAAAAAAAACTCAATATTATTAAAAAAAAAAAAAAATTAAAGTCTTCTCTGATTTTCTATATAAAGCGTCTTAGTATTATATGTTTATTTTATTTATTTATTTATTTTTTTAATTTCCCGATTTTCTACCAATAATTGCTAATTGTAAAAAAAAATATTGCACACTGAGACCCCTATGGACTGGGGGTAGAATAGGTCCATAGTATCCCCTGCTTGTCGTAAAAGGCGACTAAAAGGGGTTGGACGTGAGGCTAACAAGCTCACTCCGTAAAAAAACCTCCCTGTCATGGAAGTAATCATTTGCTTCCATTCAACAGGGAGAAGAATATTAGAAGAAGACTCCTACGAGTATATAAAACAAAAATAATATATTAAGATTCTAAAGAAAAAAAAATTCTTTTTATGAGAAGTTTCTCTTATTAAGAAACTTGGATTATATTATGTTTACTTGGCTAAGCCTTGGCTGCGAAGCACAAGTAAACATATCTACACGTTACGCTCGATCTGAGTGTAGCAAAACCGGCTGGTTTCCATTGGGAGTTCCCTTGGCCTCTCCCTAAGTAAGTTCTTTGACTTCTTAATAATAAAAATTTGGAACTCATATATATATTCCATTCATGCATTGGATGCAGACCGCTCCTCTTAAGCAATTTTTCATCAGTTCATAAAAATTTATTCAGGAATTATATGAAAAACCTAAATCAGAATTCGAATCTACATAATTTTTGGCAAATTTTAAATAAAATAGAATCGGAATTGATTCTAAAATAACAGAGAAAATATTTTTGATTAAATTTGTTTGACAATCATCAACGAATTAATAATAATAAACGTATCAATTAAACAATTAAAATGTCAATTTGAAAGTTTAAATGCAACAATGGAGATGTTTGAATTCAAATTTATTATATTTTAACTGAATTTTGAATAAAAAAATTGAATTGAATTAGATATATTGCCATTTGCTTGGGGAGATTCTTAAAGCCAATTTTTTTACGATTTCTCATCAAGGGAGGTTGTCCGAGGGCGTAGAAGTGTCTAATTAATTAGCTGGGTGACGCTGACGTCTCGAGTTCAAGACGCGGCTTAGTTAATTTTTTTTTTATTCTTTAAAATATGAATTATTTTTTTTTAACTCCACTGTGTGTTATATATTTATCTACTCTTATTAAACGAGCAAAAATTGTATATTTGTTTATATATATTTGTATCATTGTTCTATTTTGAAAACGGCTCTACCGATTTTGATGAAATTCACGGGTTAGGGGGTTTTTGGGGTGACAATTCGATCTGTCACGGTATCATCTTCGAGAAAATTGTTTTTGATGGATTTTTTCGTAATCAAATAAATTATTTTCAGGTTTTAAAAAAGGTTTTCCTTTTACTATTGTACCCAGGCAAACAATGAGTTGGGCTAATTGTTCTCAAAGGCCTTGAAGAACTATTGTGATTGTGGTGTGTTGTTGTTAAGCATTAACTAAACCCGAACAAAGCTCGGTCTTCCAGGTAAATATAAGTATTTGTATTTTTTTTTTTTTAAATTTTAAAAATGGCTCTAATGACTTTGATGAAACAAACTCTATTAACAAGTTTTGAGGATAGAAAACGATCTTGATGCGGAGCGGAGGTGGATGTGGGGGGTGCAGAAGGTGGGGGGCAGTGGTGGGGGATCCGAGGGTAGGCTGAGGTTTCGGGGGTGGGGTCGAGCAGGGTGGAGGTGGGGGGTACAGTCGTTGAATACTATATAGATATATATTTATATTTTTTAATTTGAAAACGGCTCTCTCAAATAAAAATCGACCTTTTTATCAGAATTTTAAATTAAAAATAATATTAAAATAAAGATTTTAACTGAAGGAAGAAGTTGCCTCCAGGTACTTGATTTTTAAAATATTAAACATTTTTTTAAGACTTGTTTTTGTTTTTTTAATTTTACATTATTTTTTTAATTCTAACAAATAAATATAACTACGTCCAATCGAGCTGATTTTAAAAACATGTTAAATTAACATATTTTCATGCGAGATCAAAAATAAAAAATATTCGTTTTTTTTTTTGGGGCCACCCTAATACGAAGACCGGCAATTTAAAAACCGGACTTGTCTCAATACAATTTTTAGTCGTCAGCTATCACTCCAGAAACTTTATCCCCTTCAAAGTACTCCCCTTAGTGATCGCTACACCGCTTCATACAAATTTGAAGGGTTTACTGCAAAAAGAATGTAGCTCCATTCTATTGATGTTGGGAGATATTAACAGTTTCTTGTGCAAAAAAAATCTTTTGTTTGGTACAAAAAGGATGTAGCTCCAATCGTTATTTCCAGCGTTGCTCAACAGATGGAGCTGCCCGTCATTTTGAATTTTTTAAACGTTTTTTTTTTGGTTTCCCAAAAACTGAAAAAATTGGAGCTACCTCCTTTTTGCAGCAAACCCTTCATTTTCCACCGTTCAAAACAGTCCTGGAAGTCCGCTTCTGTCAGCTGGTTGAGAACCTCCGTCGCTTTTGATTTTACCTCTTCCAAGGGCCGATTTGGCCCTGTAAAATAAAAAAAAAGTCACAGGGGCCAAGAGGGGGCAAGTACGGTGGATAGCCCAAAACGGTGATGCCATATTTTGCAAGGAACGGCTTCACAGCCAGAGTGGATTGGGTTGGCGCTGCCTTGGTTAAGCACCCTTGGACTCGCAAACTCTGCTCATGTTGAATGATTCATGCAAAATCTGACGAACACTTTCTGTCATTTCAGCAAGACCTCGGATTTTTTTTTATATCAAAAACAAAATATGGATCCGGTTTTGGGACTTTCCCTCTATATACTTCATAATTTATTTACATTAAAAGTTACATCAAATGCATTTTTTGCCATTCAGGTTCAATTCTCAAAGGGACGAAACAACCCTTCTGACATTATAAAATTAATCCATAACTGATTTAGTAATTGACCATTTTCTTGATTTTCTATACAACATGTTTTTATTAATTTGTCTCCATCCTAGATTATTCGTAAATATCCAATTTATAAATATGAATACCAATTTCGCAATCATCCCCCCCTGGTCTGTTTTTCTCTGTCCCCCTTGTAGGTATTGATTATACCATAGAGTTGATGTCCCATGTTTTGATATTATCGCTGTCGACTCTTTTGTCTTCCTTGTCACGTGACAGCTATAATTTTTCTATTCTATAATTTGAAATCCACGTCACATTGTCTATCATTACACGAAAAGATCAATCTCAATTGCATTTATTTTTAGAATACGTATTTCTATATACTGTGACAAACCTGGACTTGTAAAATAATTTATTGTTTATTTTACTTCGCCCAGTTTGCGCTCTGACCAAGCTACCTCCTGCACTTCTCCTCAATATTGAAGATGAGACAATATTGAGTAGGTTGCAACAATAAAATGGTTTACGAGCAGGGTGTACTCAGGGAGATAATCTGCTATGCTTAGACGCTCTATAAATTATATTAAAAGGCGCAATGCTGAATTTAAAGGTGTTATTGTATCTTATCTGCTTCGCTGGGTTGCGCCCTTGTTGGTCTAACTGATGTTATTATGATTAGCCCCCCGTTACTTAAGTGAAATATTGATGAGGCTAAAGATGCTGCACAGGGAAGTACCTTATGGAACAGATACTTAAAAAAATTTAATTAAAAATTAACCTGGTAGAAAATTTTCCTTATAATTGAGGGTAAAACGGACTGGAGTGATCAGTTACCTGGAATTGGAAGCTGAAAAGAAGAAAAAATCTTATTGTCTATAGACGGATCGATAATAGAACCAGGTAAATTAATTCAATTCAAATAACTGGAATTTGTTTATATTAAAAATATTGTTTATTTATAATAATTGAAATTGTGACTTTACTAAGTTACCTTGTAACCAAATTTATCAATTATAAGTTTGTCGGTAATTTAAGGTAAGTAATTATATAAATGATAACAATAATAAAATTACTTTCTCACGATATTTCAACGGTGAACAATTAATTCTTCACTTGAGGATAATCAAAATTGATTATAAAAAATGTTAATTGTAAACAATTTGTTCAAAATTGGTTTTAATAATACATTAATTCAATGTAAACAATGAATTATCGCTTGGTACAACCCAATTGACTGGATATTTAAATTTTAATATAAAATAATTTATTCAAATTAATTATCCCTATTAAATTAATCAAAACTGTACAGAATTGATTGTTCACTTGAGAAAATAATTAATTGGGAAGTCAGTATTAATGAAAATTAATATTCAAAAGCCCTAATTCCTTCAGTCAAATTTTGACAGGTGAGTTATAATATTTAGTTTTATTTAAATTTTTAAATTTGGTATAAATAGTTTTATTATCTAATTATATGCAATTAGCAGTCTTTATCAGTTAATTTAATCTATATGTAATTATTTAGTTTTGGTTTATTTGATTTAACCATTCACTAATGTTGATGACATGGTTTGTTTATTTACATATTTTGACAGTTGTCAAATACTATTTGTTTTGACAGATGTCACTCGCTTCCCTGATTCATTTGACGTCAAATATACTTCCTGATTACAATTCGATCAGGTGTTTAACTCTTTCAAATTTTCACACAAATCTTAATTTAATTAATTAAATTGAACAATTTCAATCTTTGGTCATAATCATGTATTTCTTATAATATTATTAATTTTAATTTAAAATAAGTTTTCTCAATAAAGGTTATTATTATATTTTGGTAATTTGCTGCAACAACACATCCGCTAAATAATAATCGCGATTATTTAATTTAAACGTTTTATGAATAACTGGTATTGGAATACGCTTCAATGCATATTCAATTGATTTAATGATTTATTGTGAAGAGTGGATCGGAATTCTGTCTGTGATTTGTGTCATTATTCTCTTGACCACTAGGTAGGTTTTATTGAAATGGAGTTGTCAACTGCTTCGGATACTACCGACCCATTTGGGAACTATACATTTACTATAAGTTAAACTTGTTTTGTTTACTTTTTTTTCTAATAGTGCAGTGACAATTCCCAGAATTGCTTTCCTCCCGCGGTTTCAATGTTTTGATCACATGACACAGCGTGGGTCCGCCATCTTTCTTTTCGTAATTTTCAATTACCAGCTAATTTAATTTTAATATTTAAAAAATTATTGCATTTAATTCAAGGTTTTTTTTTTCGAATGTTTTATTGCAATCAAATTACTTTGATTTAGTATTTGATTTTAATTTAATTGGATTAATTCCTTATTAAGGTGACCGGGATGATTGAAAGTGTTTGCCTTTAATTAGTTATTCAAGCTTAAAGTTAAATATAATTCAATACAAATTTTATAAATTTTTATTCTTAAATTGTTAATTTTAAATATTTTAAGTGTTTGAGTTCAATAGTTTTACGAAATTGAATGAAACTTCAAAGAGTTCAATATGACGCCATGTGTTGATTTTAGCCCGCGTTAGTTATTAATTCGAACCGGTGGCTAATTATGCTCAATTGTATATTGAAAAAAAGTACGTAGGGAGTTTGATAATTCAATTGAATGCACTTCAATGTTTTACTTAGCTGTTGGCTTCCACAGGTAATTGAACTCGTGTCCAAGGACACGCGCCGACCACGCTGGTGTTAGCCGATGTCCGTGATCTGCCGATTTTTCTGGCAAATATCCTTTTCCCTCTGTAGAATCACACGTAACAGGTTCACGGTCACATTCATAAATCCAAAATGTAATGAGATTAGTTGGATTCACAAAGATTTTTGCTAACAGATGTAATTCACTGGGGCTCATACGACTTAGGTGTTATCACTTTGAAGGTCAATATACAAGAGGTCGGTCTTTCTGCTCCGGGTCAAGGCGTCGGCCTTGCCACGTGGCCTTAATTACCTGCTTACCCATGGAGGGCGACACAAATCAGTGATTAATTCATATTAATCAGTTCATCACCACTAGAGGTCCTTTGCTTACTATACACGGCTATAAATTTGCCAATTATGAATTCCATTCATCTTAAAAGTAACTTACAATTTTAATTATACATTGTTATGATTAATTCAGATATTGAGATTACAAAACCAAAAAAAATAAAATTAGACGCTGTATCGTCACATTCCCCCCTTCAGAAATCAAATAAACTTCTATTGGATTTCTGAACTTGACTGAAGTTATTTGGACTCTGATTTTATTGGTTCACTTTTTGGTGTTACCAGTTTACTTAAATCTAAATTGGCTTTTCCGCCTTTTCATATAAAGAAACAAAATTTTATATCCAGGGTGATTTTCCCTTTATACCCGCAATGATATTACCCCCAACCCCTTTCTATTTTGTTCCTAACCCAATTATTCATTAATAAATTTATCCCCAATCTTCCATTTCCAGGTCCGATCGCTCACTGTCACTCCCAATCATGATCCGTCAGGTTGTTTTAATTCTGTATCTAACCAACACACTACCATTCCTTACGTGAAACCTACCAGCACTATCCCAGTTCAAACGGCGTTAGCCTATTACACAAAATAACCATTCAGGCTGGTCATCTCGGCCAATCCCACACTAACACAGAATCGTTACTGCTACTTTTTTGGATTGATCATTCAGTTTAGGGTCGTAACCCAGTATTTCCTTAGAAACCACAACATTTAATTCCTTTTCTCTTTTCAATTCGTTTTCATTTCTCTGCTACTAGCTAGTGGCACTGAATGTCACCTACTGCTTCACTATTCCCTATCAATGCTGGACCAGGGTACCGCGCACTAAACAGATCATTTCATATCTTCAGCCTCCACAATTCACACTAAAGACAATTCGGAGATTCTCACTAGCGACACCAAACCATGGATAATCTATTTGGTATTTGTAGATGATGGTCTATATCCTAGGTGGTACTGTTACGACTTGGCGATCTGTGACACAATTTATCATTAGGTGTTTGGATCCTACTGAGCTTTTCAAGTTGTTAATTTTTAAGACCTGTGTTTTTGGGTTTTTAATAAAACCCCCCCCCCCAATTATTATTAATTGTTTCATGGCAAAACCTTTTCCCCCCCCAATCCCAATTAATGCAATGTTTGCTAATGATTCTACTTTTTGTTTCCCCCAAATAATTCGAACTTTTGTCCGAAGGTCATATTGTCTGTCGTTCTGGTCCGGTGTAACATTAAGGGCTTCCTTTTCTAATAGATGGAGTTATTAGTTGCTTAGTACCTAGATTAGTATGAACGCGCTTATTCTATGTTATCTTATAACTAAGGTTAGTAATAATAACGCATTTACAAGTTTTAGTAGTTAGTAACTTAGGTCTAAGGTTTAGTACGAACGAACTTAGGCTAAATTAAGGGTAAGTACTTAATCTAGTGTTAGTACGAACGTATTTACAAATTTCTTCACCTTTGTTACACTTTCACAGAACCTGTCCGTTTGTCGTTTTTAGGTCAAATTTAGTCATTCAATAGGGACGATCGTCTGTCACGTCTCGTTCTAATAAGGTGTTATTAATTATGATACTCAAAGGAATGTGAAGTTGGGGCTGAGCCTCCCCTTTAATCTAAAGACCACATTCAACTATTAATTTAATTCAGTTATTGGTGAATGATATGGTTTTAAGCTCCTAACATTGAACGTCCCTATTTGTCTCCCACTCTCATGTTCTAGTCTGTAGGCGTTTTGTAACACCTCGGCTACCCTATCTGGACCCCGAAATTGTAAAAAAAAATTTCCCGCTAGTTCCCCGGTTGTTGGGGATTCGAGGGTCTCGGTCGTTATCAAATCACTGGAATTGGATCGGGTCCGTTTCCGAGTGGTATGTCCTGTTCGTTTCTTTATAATTTTGTTCTTTTTCCCGTTTAAAAATTTTCTATTTTTTATCTTCATTTTAAATTTAACCCCCCTTTTATTTTGTTTGGGTTTTCTCCTTTTCTTTTTATTCATTATTGTTTCATTAGTTTTGATAGTTTCCGTCATTTTCTTGTCTGATTCGAGGTTAATGCCTCCCATTCTATGATGTGTTGTTATTGGATTTGGACTCAATGTTGCTATTACAGAGGTAGCAGTAGATATTTGCGTTACCGTTATTGTTTTGTCAACTTCTGACAGTGGTTCTGTCACCATATTAGCTGTTACTACTTCATATTCAAATGTAGGTAAACTTTCTACCTCTTCCATTTCATGTTCTATTGTTGATATCCTTGCATATGTGGGCATTATCGTTCTCCTTTCATCATATTCTAACGGAACCAAACGTTCGACCGTAGTTTCCATTTCGTTCATGGCTTGAAAATTCATTTCGCTTATTTTATCGTTGTGTTGTTGAAACATCCCTTCCAATTTATTGTTCATTTCGTTTATTGTTTGAGTTTGTTGTTGCATCATTTGTAATAATTGTTGAATATCTTCTGGCGTCATTTGTTCCATCTCTCCTTTATTGCCTGCCATTTCGTTATTTGCTAGTTCTAATTTGCCTACTATGCAATTTCTTGCCTGCTGGCTTAATCCCAGCACCTCCACCAAATGTGACAAACCTGGACTTGTAAAATAATTTATTGTTTATTTTACTTCGCCCAGTTTGCGCTCTGACCAAGCTACCCCTGCACTTCTCCTCAATATTGAAGATGAGACAATATTGAGTAGGTTGCAACAATAAAATGGTTTACGAGCAGGGTGTACTCAGGGAGATAATCTGCTATGCTTAGACGCTCTATAAATTATATTAAAAGGCGCAATGCTGAATTTAAAGGTGTTATTGTATCTTATCTGCTTCGCTGGGTTGCGCCCTTGTTGGTCTAACTGATGTTATTATGATTAGCCCCCCGTTACTTAAGTGAAATATTGATGAGGCTAAAGATGCTGCACAGGGAAGTACCTTATGGAACAGATACTTAAAAAATTTAATTAAAAATTAACCTGGTAGAAAATTTTCCTTATAATTGAGGGTAAAACGGACTGGAGTGATCAGTTACCTGGAATTGGAAGCTGAAAAGAAGAAAAAAATCTTATTGTCTATAGACGGATCGATAATAGAACCAGGTAAATTAATTCAATTCAAATAACTGGAATTTGTTTATATTAAAAATATTGTTTATTTATAATAATTGAAATTGTGACTTTACTAAGTTACCTTGTAACCAAATTTATCAATTATAAGTTTGTCGGTAATTTAAGGTAAGTAATTATATAAATGATAACAATAATAAAATTACTTTCTCACGATATTTCAACGGTGAACAATTAATTCTTCACTTGAGGATAATCAAAATTGATTATAAAAAAATGTTAATTGTAAACAATTTGTTCAAAATTGGTTTTAATAATACATTAATTCAATGTAAACAATGAATTATCGCTTGGTACAACCCAATTGACTGGATATTTAAATTTTAATATAAAATAATTTATTCAAATTAATTATCCCTATTAAATTAATCAAAACTGTACAGAATTGATTGTTCACTTGAGAAAATAATTAATTGGGAAGTCAGTATTAATGAAAATTAATATTCAAAAGCCCTAATTCCTTCAGTCAAATTTTGACAGGTGAGTTATAATATTTAGTTTTATTTAAATTTTTAAATTTGGTACAAATAGTTTTATTATCTAATTATATGCAATTAGCAGTCTTTATCAGTTAATTTAATCTATATGTAATTATTTAGTTTTGGTTTATTTGATTTAACCATTCACTAATGTTGATGACATGGTTTGTTTATTTACATATTTTGACAGTTGTCAAATACTATTTGTTTTGACAGATGTCACTCGCTTCCCTGATTCATTTGACGTCAAATATACTTCCTGATTACAATTCGATCAGGTGTTTAACTCTTTCAAATTTTCACACAAATCTCAATTTAATTAATTAAATTGAACAATTTCAATCTTTGGTCATAATCATGTATTTCTTATAATATTATTAGTTTTAATTTAAAATAAGTTTTCTCAATAAAGGTTATTATTATATTTTGGTAATTTGCTGCAACAACACATCCGCTAAATAATAATCGCGATTATTTAATTTAAACGTTTTATAAATAACTGGTATTGGAATACGCTTCAATGCATATTCAATTGATTTAATGATTTATTGTGAAGAGTGGATCGGAATTCTGTCTGTGATTTGTGTCATTATTCTCTTGACCACTAGGTAGGTTTTATTGAAATGGAGTTGTCAACTGCTTCGGATACTACCGACCCATTTGGGAACTATACATTTACTATAAGTTAAACTTGTTTTGTTTACTTTTTTTCTAATAGTGCAGTGACAATTCCCAGAATTGCTTTCCTCCCGCGGTTTCAATGTTTTGATCACATGACACAGCGTGGGTCCGCCATCTTTCTTTTCGTAATTTTCAATTACCAGCTAATTTAATTTTAATATTTAAAAAATTATTGCATTTAATTCAAGGTTTTTTTTTCGAATGTTTTATTGCAATCAAATTACTTTGATTTAGTATTTGATTTTAATTTAATTGGATTAATTCCTTATTAAGGTGACCGGGATGATTGAAAGTGTTTGCCTTTAATTAGTTATTCAAGCTTAAAGTTAAATATAATTCAATACAAATTTTATAAATTTTTATTCTTAAATTGTTAATTTTAAATATTTTAAGTGTTTGAGTTCAATAGTTTTACGAAATTGAATGAAACTTCAAAGATTCAATATGACGCCATATGTTGATTTTAGCCCGCGTTAGTTATTAATTCGAACCGGTGGCTAATTATGCTCAATTGTATATTGAAAAAAAAGGACGTAGGGAGTTTGATAATTCAATTGAATGCACTTCAATGTTTTACTTAGCTGTTGGCTTCCACAGGTAATTGAACTCGTGTCCAAGGACACGCGCCGACCAACGCTGGTGTTAGCCGATGTCCGTGATCTGCCGATTTTTCTGGCAAATATCCTTTTCCCTCTGTAGAATCCACGTAACAGGTTCACGGTCACATTCATAAATCCAAAATGTAATGAGATTAGTTGGATTCACAAAGATTTTTGCTAACAGATGTAATTCACTGGGGCTCATACGACTTAGGTGTTATCACTTTGAAGGTCAATATACAAGAGGTCGGTCTTTCTGCTCCGGGTCAAGGCGTCGGCCTTGCCACGTGGCCTTAATTACCTGCTTACCCATGGAGGGCGACACAAATCAGTGATTAATTCATATTAATCAGTTCATCACCACTAGAGGTCCTTTGCTTACTATACACGGCTATAAATTTGCCAATTATGAATTCCATTCATCTTAAAAGTAACTTACAATTTTAATTATACATTGTTATGATTAATTCAGATATTGAGATTACAAAACCAAAAAAATAAAATTAGACGCTGTATCGTCACAATACATCTATATCTATACAGACAATGATTTCATTAGATAGATTTTTTTATCCTTTTTGTGATATGACTAGAACGATTTCTCTCTTGTCTTATTAGAAATAAAAGGCTGTTTTGATTTCAGATAAAATTGGAAATCCTTCTTAGGAATTCATCGAGTTTCAGTTAAATACCTATAGTGAAAAAACTATATATTTATAGTTAAAAATTATATTTGATATGAATAGATGGATAGATGGAAGTTAATATTGGGGAAATCGATCTCTGTTCAATATGAATAAATGATATACTTATTTTAAATATTCTCAAATTTTTGAAGCAACTCTAGATATATTAATAGTTAAGATGCCGCTATTTGAACCAAGTACCAACAAGTAAATTATGAAAATATTGTTATTTGAGTAAAATAGTAGGTTAGTTAAATTTAATAGTTGGGTATTTAAATAGAATAATACGTAATTACAACAAGAAATGATATAAACTTGAATATTTTTTATTTATAATAAATATAGGTATGTATTTCTGACTAAAAGATGAGTATATATTCATCTGATGTAGAATCTACTATATTCAATCAAATGAATTATATAAATATTTATTTTAATTATTCATTAGATAAAAATTTGAATTATTATATTTGATCTAAGCTACACGGTAATCTAATTTTAATATATATTAATATTTCTTCTAATCTTATAGTGGGTTTTAAAATAAATAAAAAAAAAACAATAATATAAACAAAATTCTTGTTAATTTTTTTTTTAATATCTTAATTATTAAGATGTCACTATTTGCAAAAAATCTAAGTCGTTTTATGATAACAAGACATTTGTTTAGATATAATAAGAGGTTTCACTAGAAGTAAACAAGACATTCATTAGATATTAAAAGACGAGGGGTGATCCGCGATTGGAAGTAGATGTACACCTCTTTGGAAGTATTTTGGAAGTACTTGGAAATATTTGGAATTAGTTGGAAATATTTGGAATTATTTGGAAATATTTGGAAGTTCAAGTGGAAGTAGGTGTACAGCATATTAGGTCGCGGTTCACCCCTCGTTAAAAGGTATCTAATAGAATAAAATAGATCACTCAAGTATATAATATATTTGGATTAAATACCTAAAAATTTGGTCATATTTGGAATGATTTCGATATATCTTGATTATTAATAAAATATCTTTGGAATAAAAAGAGCTCATTAAAAAGCCTCAACTCTATAAATATATTTACTATAAATACTTTTTTCGTTGACTGGAAAGCAAAATTAAAAATAATAATATTATATTAAAATTTGAATTTTTATTTAAATCACACATAATTAATTATAATTATTTATTAAACACGAACAAAAATACAATATAACTACGACGTTTCGATCGACTTATTCTGCGATCGTTCTCAAGTATATAATTATAGGTTAACTGATACTTGAGAACGATCACAGATAAAATCGATCGAAACATCGTAGTTATATTGTATTATTTGTTCGTGTTCAATAAATAATTATAATTAATTAAATAAAAATTCAAATTTTAATCAAATTAATCACAAAAATAAAACCTTCAACAGCTTCATTAATAATAATAATATTATAACCAATCCAAAAGAATTTTTCATTTTATTAAATTTTCTGGTCCAAAAATGATTATGACAAATAAACATAAGCCTTGTTGCTAAACTTTGTTAAATAAAATAAACCCATAAAATTATATTTAAGAGAGTTTGAAAGGGTTGCTGCTTTGCGCACCCCCCGGGTTTTTCACCCTCCCACTCGATTTAATGGTCTTAAGTGTTAATTAGAAAAAAGATATGAAAAATCTCCCGTTAAGTTGAATTAACCATTTCAAAAAAAAAAATGTTTTAAGAAAGGAAGCGAGAATTAGGAATATTTTATGAGCCGGTAAAAAAGCCTGCCGCCTGCCCGGGCATTATTAATAATTGAATTAATTATTCGGGTCTCTCGCGGGGTAAATAAACTAAACAATTTGGAGGGAATCAGACGGGGAATATATCAAAAACTTCACAAAGTTCAATTTTAAACCAGACCGGAGTTAATCCAATTAGAATTGGGCATAAATTTAAACAATCCCGGCCCGGCCTACGCCAGCCAGCCATTATGGCAATTTCTCATTTTACAGATATATATCTGTATAGTAATCTTGTTGAGCAAATTTTGTGAAAATAGACAATTAAATATCTATAAATCATTTTATCCTCTCAGACTGTGTGCGTTGGCATTAATAAAATATAAGTTCAATTAAAACTCCATTAATCTAAAATGTGTTTAAAAAGTTATTTATGGTTTGCCGAGTGTGTTGGATTATTTAAGTCATATCAATAAATGTTCATTAAAACGGCAGCCAACCCCCTCTTTTGGAGAAGATTGGCAAAATTTATGGATTTTCAAACCAACAAAAAAAAAACTGAAAAGTTTTTGTTTTGCCGAGAGTAGCAGAGTTGTTGATTCACAAAGAGAAACAAAGAGGTTGTCCTCTGCTTGATGCAAATAAACATATACACATATATATCAAGATGATATATCTGTATATATATTATTTATTTGTTTGAGACTATAGTTTCGAAGACTTGGTCTTCATCATCAGTCTTTCTTCAATGAGTTTCATGAGTTCATGAGTTTCTAGCATTCCAGTGACGAAGGAACACCAAGTTTTCAATATCCATATGATATTGACTCCATGGAAAACATTTATAATTGAAGAAAGACTGATGATGAAGACCAAGTCTTCGAAACTATAGTCTCAAACAAATAAATAATATATATACAGATATATCATCTTGATATATATGTGTATATGTTTATTTGCATCAAGCAGAGGACAACCTCTTTGTTTCTCTTTGTGAAAAAAACGGTTACAACATATGCAAAAAACAACAACAACAACAACGTAATTAAAAGGAGATTAATAAATCAAACTTATAAATTAATTAATTAAATGTAATTATTAATTGAGGCGACTGTGGGTCAGTGGATAGAGTGTTGGGTCGCTGACTCGGAGATCGCTGGTTCGAGACCGAGTCTCGGCAGATAGATATTTGCAGTCGCCTCCTCTTGGAAAGTAATGGCAACCTACCAAGAGTATAATTGCCAAGTGACCTCTCCAAATTAGCCGTTCGGAACCGGCGTTAAAACGTAGGTACCGTATATCTGTGTAATACAACTAAACACACTCAGCACAGGTATATGTGGAGAGGCGCCGACACCCGTTTCGGGTATGAAGAATTATTAATTATTAATATAATACAGCCGACATTTCGGAGCTTTTTCCCTGAAAAAATCCTGAAGAAGTAAGGAAAAGACCTCCGGAATGTCGGCTTTTTGAAAACAATAAAAAGAGAAAAATATGTTTTCTAATAAATGACATTTTAATTAATAAAATAAAGGGTGTGTAGTTTCACTGTGAAAAGCTAAAAAAAAAACTAAATTAAAGCTTTATTCGTTTACTTTAACATTTTCAAGTTCTAAAATAACACAAATTAGAAACATACTGTATAACAAAATTTAAAAAAAAGTATTGAGAAAACATTAAAATCAAAAAAATCAAAAAATCATTCCTTTTTTTTAATATACCTACCTATATAAATAAATAAATAAATCATTATAAATAAACATTCCATTAAAAACAAGGAATGTTAAGCAAAATCAAAATTCTATAGATTTCATATTTAATATTTCTGCATTTCAGACCGGAAAGCTCTAAAACCGAAAAATCCAACGTCTAATCAAAGGGTTCACCAAACTTTATCTTTAACTTTACCTACACTGAAAAAACGATATATTTATAGTTAAGAAATTATATTTGATATGAATAGATGGTGAAATTAATTATGGCCAAATCGATCTCTGTTCAATATGAATAAATGATATACGTATTTTAAGTATTCTCATATTTTCGGAGCACCTCTAGATATATTAATAGTTAAGATACCGCTATTTGAACCAAGCACCAATAAGTAAATTATGAAAATATTGTTATTTGACTAAAATAGTGGAATAGTTAAATTTAATAGTTGGGTAATTAATTAATATCATGTTTCACCTAAAACCTACACCACTTTCCCTAAGTAAAAATGACATCTTGTTGTTGGATATAATTTCTCTTATTTGAATCTGGACTCCTTCATCCAAATCCTGTAATTTTAATATTTATCAAGAAAGTATTTAATATTAAGGTAAAAAATCTAAGATTTTAGTAGAAATATTTTTACATTGCATATCAAAGGGTTTCATCCCCCAAGGAGTTGAACCCGAGTACTAACACGCTTGCCGGGCTTGTTAGTTCGACCCTCGAGACAAAACACACCCTGACATGCAATATATTTAAGAGAAGATAATTTGTATCTAAAGTTTTAGCTCCTCTTAAATATATTGCATGTCAGGATGTGTTTATGTCTCGAGGGTCGAACTAACAAGTCCAAACCTATAGACGTTCCTATCAAAATGAGGAAGATATAGAAAATAAGCTGACGTGTTGTGATGTGGCCATCCACTTGACTTTACCATACAACCTGGCCCCTCACTTATATTTAATATTTAATAAAATTATTTATAATCATGTAGGGGAAGGGGTTAGTTTTCCCATTTTTAGATTACTGTGAGCCCACTGATTATATATACAAAATTTGGTTGAGTTTGGTACAAGAGCCTATATTTTCATTTTTTGACACTACACTCCCACATCCCTTAATTTTGGGTCAATATGTACCAAAATCTAATCAGCTCTTAATCTCAATGGACCAAAACTACATGTGAAATTTGGTTCTGATATTCACACTAGTTTTTGCGCTAGATCGTCCACAAAAATTTGGTATCGCACAGACTAACAGACTAACTAACAGACATTTTGACAAAACAATTATTATCTGGAAAAATATAATTTTTTCGATGTTCACTTATTAGGGCTTTTTTGTAGACCGAAATAGCATGGTTTCGTCCAATTTTTTTAATCAAAATTTTTTCAGCTGTTTTTGAGATATTTCGAAAAAAATGCACGATTACAATACTTGACCATACCATGTATGGTAAAGTAAAGATAATAATTAATTCATTTGAACATTTATAAAAAAAAAAAATACGTCCGAAAAAAGGGTGCCCGGCGAATTAAGAGAGACGTCTCTGACACTTTTCTTATTTTTAAACCTTCACTCGGTTTTTATCGAAATCGAAATATTATTTATTGATTACATATTGGCATTTTATTTAAAAATAAATAAATAAATAGGTAAATAAAATAAAAATTATTTTTTCTGTTTTTACTAGACACCAATTTATTTAATATCATTATTTCAAGTTAGAAATATATAAGTTCAAATATTATTTTCACTCAATATTTGACAAAAATTCCCTACATTAGATTCGCGATTGAATCAAATGTAGAAAACCTTCAGTTAATTAATGGCAGGCATCTAACATACATGCTAATAGATCAGCGCTCTGGACTGGGAGATCGAATATATAACATCTGAGATTTCAAATTCACTTGGTGATCCATCCGAATGTCTAGCGGGCTATACGCGAAATGACGTTGGATTGTAGCTAAGTGGATCACATCTTTTTCTCTCTTGGTCCAGACTTAATACTCCGCAGACTCCAATAGCGTAATCCGCAGTAGTCTCGCGAGATAAAAATATCTTTTTCAAATCAGCGTGGTCAAAATAATTCTCGTTGACGTATCAATTGATATAGAAAACATTCCGTTAAAAAAACTATTACAATTGATTGTTGAATAGGGCAAAGCTCTCGAAACTAGTCTCGCTATAAATAAATTAAAAATTTATAATTCCAGTAGAAGACACACTCTTTTATTGTCTCCTTCAATATATAAAAATTCTGCTACTCTCATCAAAAAGAAACTTTCAATTTAATTTTTAAATCCCATATAAAAGAGTTTAAGAAAAGTTTGGCCTATTGCGGTAGAAAAAAAGCCTTTTTTTATAAAGAAATTCTTATATTGAAAATCCGCAAATATTTCCAATTAATAAAAATCAATAGCTTACGCTTTAAAAAATATCCGAGTGGATAAGCTGATAAAAAAAAAAAAAAAAAAAAAAAAAAAGTGGAGAGAAAAATCGATTTACTCTGATCCATTTGTAATATTAATCCACACAGTTACAACCAGCAGCAAAAACTCTCTAACATTTAATTAAATTTATTTTATTATTTATTTTTAGAATATATATATCGACACAAAATACGTATATATTTTATTAGAACAATTAATTTAATTTTAATCAGAATTTCAAATATAGATACATTAATTTAAACCCGGGTGGGTGTGTAGACTATAAATTACCGTCAATTACGTCTTTAAATGCCGCGCAATTTGATGCAATTCAATTAATAATCCCAGGAGCGTTTTTGAATTTGTCATTAATCTAGTAAAATGTATCCCTGTAACTCCATCCCAACTAGAGAGGTCGCTGTTAATTAAAACCTCATTCGAATAGGGCCCAATAAACTTTTTGTTTAATAATGTGATCTCTAATTCAATAAATAAATAATAAATCAACCAAAAAGGCGGCTGTTAGGGGAAGAGGGGGGGGCTTATTTATTTTAAATCCATATTAGCACCAATCTTGAATATTTCTATATGTATACCTATACACCAGGTGTACCGGAAAGTCATTACCGGTTTTTCTAACAGATGTTGCTAGGCTTAAGTATGCAATGTTATGATTTGACACATATGCATTTTATTCTACTGACATCAAGCTTCAAAGCTATACATGTTATATTTTGCGAAAGTAACACCTTCATAGATTTATACCTCTTTGAAAATGTCAAGTTTCATGCCTGAAAACGTGCATTTGCGGCACGCATTACTTTTCTTATTTAATCAAAAGAAAAAAGCCGCTGAAAGTCATCGTTTGCTGCTAGAAACTTACAGTGAGTATGCTTTAACCTTAAAAACATGTGAGGTGTGGTTTCGAAAATTCAAAAGTGGTGATTTCGATGTGCAAGATAAAGAACGTTCTGGTAAACCAAAAAAGTTTGAAGATGCGAAACTACAGGAGTTATTGGATGAAGACCCAACCCAAACTCAAAAACAATTGAAAAAACAATACACCGACAACAAATGATCAATTTGAACCACGCATTGATCGAAAAACGTCCAGAATGGGCCCGAAGACACGGTAAAGTGATTTTACAACACGATAACGCGCCGTCTCATAAAGCAAAACCGGTCAAGGAAGCGTTGAAAGCACTTGGGTGGGACATATTATCGCACCCGCCGTACTCTCCAGACCTTGCCCCGTCCGACTATCAACTTTTCGCATCGATGGGACACGCGCTTGCAGAGCAGCACTTCGCCAATTTCGAAGAAGTTAGAAAATGGCTCGATGAATGGTTTTGCTCAAAGGACAAACAGTTTTTTTGGGATGGCATCCATAAATTGCCAGAAAGATGGGCAAGTTGTATAGAATCAGATGGCCAATACTTGGAATAAATAAATTTTCCATTTTCTTAAAAATTACGTAGTTTTTTTTTCGAAAAAACCGATAATGACTTTCCGGTACACCTAGTATATCTATAAAACAGTAAGTATGTTGGTGTTTTTTTATTTTATAAATCTTGAACAAGTGAGCTGATTTTGATGCAACCTCCAAACTGTTCCTATGAATCAAGAGAATAGGCTATAGTTATTTGATAACTAATTATTAATTATAATTATAATTAGTACCTGGAGGCACCGAGCGATGCTCTGTAACCCCTGACCCCCACACCCCTCCCGAAATCATACACCTCGCCCCCAACACTGCACCCCCACTCCAACCCAACCGCCCCTCCCATCCCCGGAACCCCAACCTCCTGTGCACCCCCCACATCCATCCCCACCCCCGACCCAGTTTTTGCATTTCTATCTTTCTAATGCTCCACATATTATGTATATATTTGTTTACTCGTACACCAATTTGCCACATTCGTTCATATTGATAAACATTATAAATAAATAAATAGGAAAATAATAATAAAAAAATAATCGTAAAGGATCTGAAATAAAAACATAAAATTAAAAAAAATGTGTGCGTCTCGGGACGTGCGACAGAAGTGATAACTTTCACCAACCAAGTATTTTTTAGGAAGACAATTTCAAGGATAATTGCCTGAGAAAAGAGAATTGAATATTTAATTTTAATTAGAAGAGTGGGGGGGGGGGGGCAAAGGAATAATTATTAATATATTTAATGTTTTTGGATTTAAAATTAATTGTTGTCTTTCTTTCAGCTTAATTCAATTATACATATTTCAAATAAATTCTATTTATTAAATACATAGCTATATATAATATATTCAATTATTTCCACACTTATAATAAAATCTAATTCAAAAATATTCATTTTAGTAAATGTAAAAAGCAAGGATTTTTAAAATAGTTCATTGGTCCAATGCTAGAGTGTCGGCCTCGGGACCCAGGTTCTAATTCGACTTCCGCCGAATCAATTTTTTTTATAGTTACTTTAATTAAGAAAAATCAATTAAGATGAATTTTGATGAGGTCCAGACCTAGCCAGATCGTTTTTTCATCCTCAAAACTTGTTAATAGATTTTGTTTTATCAAAATCAGTTAGGCCGTTTTCAAAATAGAACCAAGATACAAACAAATATATATATATAAATAAATAAATATACAATTTTTGCTCGTTTAATAAGAGTAGATATCTTTATTCTTGTAAAAGTTATTAATATTTTAATAATACTTTGATCTATTTTCTACAAAAAAAGAAATTTCGTTATGGGTTAAGATAGAAAGCTAAAAATTTACTTGGATATTTCTTTCTACATATACTTATGTATAATAACATATCAGAAAAATCAAAAAAATCAAAGATGGTCACCGACAAAACGTCGTTGAATTGACATAGAATGATGACCAATATGTATTTTAATGTCAAGATTAAATTGAATTATTATCATTTCCTTCCATAATTTAATTTATAATTTGAAAGTTTATATTGGGAAAATAAGGACAAGTTTTTATGTGTGACTTTTTTATTTATCCACCAACGTTTCGTCGACTTTGCCGACTTCTTCAGGGCTTCAAATAGTCATGTCACACATTCGTCTAAATTTTCTTATTCTTTTCGTTACCATTGAAGGCCATCAGAAGTTTCGAAGTTGAGATTTCTGTATGTAGGGATAAAACGGAGAAGAAAAAATGTTCTATTCTAGTTTAAAAAAACAGGGTTGCCTTATTTTGTATATATGTGATTTCTGTTCTGTTTTGTATTAATGAAATTGTTATTATAAAGAGAAAAATTGTGTCTTTTTTGTGAATGTGCCAAATATTTTTTGAAAATTGTATTCTGATGGCCTTCAATGGTAACGAAAAGAATAAGAAAATTTAGACGAATGTGTGACATGACTATTTGAAGCCCTGAAGAAGTCGGCAAAGTCGACGAAACGTTGGTGAATAAATAAAAAGTCACACATAAAAACTTGTCCTTATTTTCCCAAATATAAACTTTCAAATTATAAATTAAATTGAATGACAAAGTGTTTTAAAATAATTTGATCAATAGCCTGAAGAAGCTACAAAAAATTAGCGAAACGTTACGATTAGCCCGTATAGAAATAAATAGATTTTCGAAATATGTTTTTTATATATTTTTTGAAAATATATTAAAATTTTTGTGTTAAATTTATATAAAATTTATACTAGAGCGACATAAAAATAATTTTAATTTAAGAATATATAGAAAACATATACATTTATATAAATTTAACACAAACATTTTATATTTTTAATATATTTTAGAAAATATATAAAAAACATATTTCGAAAATCTATTTATTTCTACACGGGGGTCGAATGATTTTACATGGAGTTTAATTGATTTCTATTTTCCCTGTTATGTCTACTAATAGGTATTTGATCTTAGAAATAAACAATAATAATGAAGCTAAAATAAATGAAACAAATAAATAATGAAAACATTGAGGCTACTAAAACAAAATGTTTATTTATTTATTGGAAGTTATATATTGTATTCGATATAGTCTCTTGAAGTCCAATTATCCGTGTCTCTGTATTTTCATTATCCCTTTTGTTTATTAATATATTCCAAAACTGGCCGTTTGATAAAAGTGTCAACATAAAAGAGCGCATCTATTATACATAGCTAAGTGCGGCGTGCACATTCCCGTGTTTAGATCTAGGGCCGGCTAGAAAAGGGTTTTTAGAGCTGAGTATAAACCCTATTCCACTCGGATTGGGGTTTGGAAGACAGCGGCGATAAAACGCCAAGTTAACCACCGGGTGTCAAGAAGTAAAACGGCAGCATTTGCAAGAAGGGGTGAGGGGTGGGTGGTTGCAAAGGGTGTATGCAAAGATGGAAGGGTGGCTGCAAAGAAGCAACTGTCAGGTCCATTCAGTGTCCGGGAGAAGTTAGAGCCAAGTTGACGGGACCCTCAGCTGTCGTTTATCACAAACTCTGATCAACTCCAAAAACGACTCCCCGTTTATGGCCAAGCTTATTGAATCCATTTGAATTATGGGACAAGCACTCGGGTAGGACTGCAATTCGATTCAATACCACCACCATTCTTTCACAATTTTACTCAATTATATTCATATTGTGGGAAGTAAGAAGATGCTCGTGCGGTTATATCTACTCTTATTAAACGAGCAAAAATTGTATATATATATATATATATATATATATATATATATATATATATATATATATATATATTTGTATCTTGGTTCTATTTTGAAAACGACTCTACCGATTTTGATGAAATCCACGGGTTAGGGGGTTTTTGGGGTGACAATTCGATCTGTCACGGTCTCATCTTCGACAAAATTGTTTTTGATGGGTTTTTTTGTAATCAAATTAATTATTCTCAGGTAAACAAATCCCATTTTTAGGATTTTAATAAAGGTTATTCTTTTCCTTTTGTACCCAGGCAGACAATGGGTTGCCTTAATACATTGTTCACAAAGGCCTTGAAGAAGTATTGTGATTGTGGATTTTAACATATTTTGTTCTCCCTAAACGTTAGAAATATTAATAAACGTTTTATAATTGTTTTTATAAAGAACTTTATTTATTTAACAGAATAAAAAATAATCAAGAATTTATTTAAAAATATATTTCGCATAAGCAGAACTCAATTTTCTGAAAAAACAACACATTTTAAAAGGTTTTATTTATTAACAATTGGATGAATAAAAATGAATTATATGGTTGAATCAAAACAGGTGCAGAAGGTGGGGCGCAGTGGTGGGGGATCCGGGGGTTGGGCGAGGTTTCGGGGGTGGGGTCGGGCGGGGTGGAGGTGTGGGGTGTGGGGGGTACAGTGGTCGAATACATTATATATATTTGTATTTTTTTTTAATTTAAAAACGGCTCCCAAATAAAAATCGACCCTTTTATCAGAATTTTTAATTAAAAATAATATTAAAATAAAGCTTTTAAC
Source organism: Forficula auricularia (assembly GCA_024734495.1). NCBI lineage: Eukaryota > Metazoa > Arthropoda > Insecta > Dermaptera > Forficulidae > Forficula > Forficula auricularia. The sequence goes on from JALMQS010000075.1 coordinate 3,300,327, forward strand.
TGAAGGAAGGAGTTACGGAGCATCGCTCGGTGCCTCCAGGTACTCTTTACTTATTATAATCGGCTAGCACAATGACCACGTCCTGATTTTTTTTAATTTTTTTTTTTTTTTTTATTTATTTAAAATTGACCTTGTCCGTTAGAACATTTGGTCAGTGATACATAAAATACATATTTTTACAAAAAATTTTATAATTATAATGTTAATTAGGTACATAAGATTTACAAGCTAAAAATAAGAGACATACATTATTTTAAGTATTTTTTTTTAATTACATTTCTACTGTTTATGCAATTAAATACAATTATGTTAAATTAGAATAAATAAAATTAATTAATTTTTAATTTTAAAATTAATAAAAAAATTAATTTTTTAATTTTAAAACCTACTAATAGTTCATGACAAATAAAATTTATTAATAAATGAATTTAACTTTTATGGACATCATAGATATTAGAGAAATATTTTTACATTGCATATCAGAGAGGTTCGTCCCCTTAGGAATTGAACCCAAAGCCGGGCCAGTAGCCAAACCCTTAAGACAAATCTCTCTCTGACATGCAACATATATAATTATTATAGCTAGATTTTTCACTCCCTTCAACTCAAAGGGAATAGTGAAAATTCCTGCTAAACTGAAAAAAGTTTTCAGTGAGGGACCCATGGATTTTACAGTGAAAACAAAGTTTTAAGTATCTTTTTGAGTGTCTTTTTTTGAAAAAAGATGGAAATTATTTCAAAAATCAACCCAGTATATAATATTATTAAATGAATTTAACTTTTAAGGACATCATAGATATTAGAGAAATATTATAATACTTATATATGTTGCATGTCAGAGAGATTTGTCTTAAGGGTTTGGCTACTGGCCCGGCAAGCTTAGTTAGCGCTTGGGTTCGATTCCTAAGGGGACGAACCTCTCTGATATGCAATGTAAAAATATTTCTCTAATATCTATGATGTCCTTAAAAGTTAAATTCATTTAATAATATTATATACTGGGTTGATTTTTGAAATAATTTCCATCTTTTTTTCAAAAAAGACACTCAAAAAGATACTTACTAGGTGTACCGGAAAGTAATTACCGGTTTTTTGAAAAAAAAACTACGTAATTTTTAAGAAAATGGAAAATTTATTTATTCAAAGTATTGGCCATTTGATTCTATACAACTTGCCCATCTTTCTGGCAATTTATGGATGCCATGCCAAAAAAACTGTTTGTCCTTTGAGCAAAACCATTTATCGAGCCATTTTCTAACTTCTTCGAAATTGGCGAAGTGCTGCTCTGCAAGCGCGTGTCCCATCGATGCGAAAAGTTGATAGTCGGACGGGGAAAGGTCTGGAGAGTACGGCGGGTGCGATAATATGTCCCACCCAAGTGCTTTCAACGCTTCCTTGACCGGTTTTGCTTTATGAGACGACGCGTTATCGTGTTGTAAAATCACTTTACCGTGTCTTCGGGCCCATTCTGGACGTTTTTCGATCAATGCGTGGTTCAAATTGATCATTTGTCGGTGTATTGTTTTTTCAATTGTTTTTGAGTTTGTGTTGGGTCTTCATCCAATAACTCCTGTAGTTTCGTATCTTCAAACTTTTTTGGTCTATCCGAACGTTCTTTATCTTGCACATCGAAATCACCACTTTTGAATTTTAGAAACCACACCTCACATGTTTTTAAGGTTAAAGCATGCTCACCGTAAGTTTCTACCAGCAAACGATGACTTTCAGCGGCTTTTTCTTTTGATTAAATAAGAAAAGTAATGCGTGCCGCAAATGCACGTTTTCAGGCATGAAACTTGACATTTTCAAAGAGGTATAAATCTATGAAGGTGTTACTTTCGCAAAATATAACATGTATAGCTTTGAAGCTTGATGTCAGTAGAATAAAATGCATATGTGTCAAATCATAACATTGCATACTTAAGCCTAGCAACATCTGTTAGAAAAACCGGTAATGACTTTCCGGTACACATGGTAAATCTTTGTTTTCACTGTAAAATTTATTAAGTTTGAAATAGATTTCGGATACGAGCTGGTAGATTTAACAATAGAACGAACAAGCTTTTTTGCAAACACAAAATTGTGAGCCGGACCTCTCAATTATAATTATTGGATATAAAATACTTGGCAGGTTTCACATTAAGATTTAAAAATAAAACGAATTTATTTTTGTAGAGTCTTTAATCTCTATATTTTATATATTTCGGGCGGCTAACCTATTTTCAATTACTTTCTGTTGCTCCTGAAGATGGGTTAGCCACCCGAAATATATATAGAGACGATTTGCTCCAGGCGTGCCTTCGGCACGCCCTCTACAGCTCGGCCCTGGTGGGCAGCGCCTCGGCATGTGATTATTAGGTCTGTAATATATATTTGTAATATTTTGCCCCCTCTTTCGCCCCCATGCACTCATTTTTACTCTTTAGAAAACTGAGAGTTATTTATTTAAAAATATCTAAATATTGATTTTTACAGCATACATTTTATATAGTCTTAAAAACTAACATTACAAAATTTGATCTATATCGGAGAGAGTATTAATTTTTTGCCCCCACTCACATTTTGGGAGGTTGAAATTATTTTTCAGATATTTGCAAATAAATAACTCTCAGTTTTCTAAAGAGTAAATGTACAAAAAAAGCTAAAAATGTCTATATTTTGCCTCCCCCTCTTTCGCCCCCATACAGTCAATTTTTATAGTTGATTTTTACAGGAATAGTTTCTTAAAGTAATAAAGAATAACTGTACAAAATTTGATCAAAATAGGAGAGAGTTTTAATTTTTGCCCCCACTCACATTTTGGATAGTTGGGAGTCGAATTTCAAATAAAAATAATTTTTAAGAAAAAAATAAAACCGACTTCAAAAAATTAAATGCAACAAATAAAATACACTAAAAGGTATAAAATAGTTATTATCTTATTTAGTTGCAACTAAACGACGAGGTATTAACATGAAATTACTTTTTGAAGTCGGTACCAAACTAACTATACCTATAAGCGAGCGTACCCTCCAAACGTACTAAGTAAGATCCGTCGAGTGCGATTCATAAAAGGTATATGTTTGGCACCAACTTCAAAAAGTAATTTCATGTTAATATTTCGTCGTTTAGTTGTAACTAAATAAGATAATAATTATTTTATACCTTTTAGTGTATTTTATTTGTTGCATTTAATTTTTTGAAGTCGGTTTTTATTTTTTTCTTAAAAATTATTTTTATTTTTCTCTTTTTAGTGATGTTATTAATAGTGATCATATCATCAGAACTTGACCAAATTAATATGACACCATCCCTAAGACACCCCCTTTCGGATAAAAAAATAACCATCGAAATCGGTTCATAAACAAAGAGGTTAGGTCTAAACAAACCTAATAAAAAAGGTCTAATACCTATGAAAAAAATACGAAAAAAATGGGACCAATCGGAAGCTAGACTGGACCCAATGCAAAAAAAATTTCAAAATCGGTTGAGAATTGGCGGAGATATGAGGTAACATAGGCACAAAAAATTCAGTCGAATAGAGAACCTCCTCCTTTTTTGAAGTCGGTTAAAAAAGCAATTCATTTTTCAGTGAATTTATTTTATCATTATCAAATTTAATAGATGAAAGTTTTTCGATTAAACTTATATATGTAGGTAAGTATATATTTAATGGTATATAATACTCAGACGTAAAGTTCAAATGATGAGGCATGTTTCTAACATTTAATATAATTGATTGTCATTATATGGATACGCTTAAATGTAATTGAAAGCTTTTATATAATAATATTTTGCGTTTTTTTTTTCCCCCGAAGAAGAAGAGAAGGGTGGTTTTCTACTCGTATTTCCACCCCGGGGGGAATGAATATTGACTTGAGAGCCACAATTGACGGCTTGCTTGGTCTTATGGAAATATCTGCTTGGGGAATGTAATTCACAAGCCCGCTTTTTGGTATTTATAAGACTCCCCAGGCGATAAACTGTGCCCAAGGAGGGCTTTATAGGTTTTATTATGGGGGGGGGGGGCTTTGAAGAGAACGACGACTCACTCGTATGTAAAGGTATATGAATATGAGCTTACCATAAGAGGTTGCAACGCGTGTCTCTTCAAAATTTAGGGAGTGGTCTCCTTTATTTCGGTGGCTCATAAAAATAACAAAGATATCAAGGGTTGAGATATATTTTTACGAATAGCAGTAAATAAAAAAAACAACCGCCCGGTTAAATTTAATAAATATATGAAATTAATATTAGCCTTTCTAACATATTATTATGACCCTAAGATTACATCCTAATACTAATTTATTTATTAGCAACTATTAGAGTAAACTTTTAATAATATATTTGAGTCACAATATACATATAAAAAAACTGAATTGAATGGATTGGGATGGGGGGGGGAGAGAAGGAAAACCAATCGACTTGATTGGGGAATAATGGAATTGAAATAATTATCGGAAAAAGAGGTTTTTTTATCTAATTAGATTTTTCCTCTTATTAAAAACAAGGACTAAAGATGAATAAGGACACTCGATGGTGGAGAAGTAATCTCCGGAATCGAAGCAAAAAATACAATGTATACATTAAATAATGTAAAAAAATTGCTTAGTAAAATAATTGGTTTAATAAAATTTATAAAAAAATCAATTAAACAAGTGTTGAAAATTACTCATGATCAATTATAACGATAACTTATTGGATACGAAACGAAACCTCTTTTGCATATGAAAAGCGATTTTTTATTATCTATTTTTGCAATTAACTTTTAACTAAATTAAACAAGTTAATATTTAAAGACTGGACGATGCGATAAGTTAAATGAAAATTACTATTAATAAATATAAATTAAATCAATTAAACTTGGAAAGAGAGAACCAATCGACTTGATTGGGGAATAATGGAATTGAAATAATTATCGGAAAAGAGGTTTTTTTATCTAATTAGATTTTCTTCTTATTAAAAACAAGGACTAAAGATGAATAAGGACACTCGATGGTGGAGAAGTAATGTCCGGAATCGAAGCAAAAATACAATGTATACATTAATTAATGTAAAATAATTGGTTTAATAAAATTAAAAAAAAAAAAAAAAATATATAAAAAAACTAAGTGGATATTGATGAGGCAGTCCAAAAAAGAAGAAGATAATTTACACTATCTTTTTATTCATAAAACCGACGTTTCGGAGGCTATTCCCTCCTTCTTCAGTGGTTTTGAAAAGTCAGTGAAGGAAACCCAATGCGGCATTCCCTCTGTCTCCTCTTTCAGTGGCAGTAACAATAATATCTTGTATTTCATTCTCAGCAGAATTATAATGTAATAATTATTGAGTGAGACAGAGGGGAATGCCGCATTGGATTTCCTTCACTGACTTTTCAAAACCCTGAAGAAGGGGGAATAGCCTCCGAAACGTCGGTTTTATGAATAAAAAGATAGTGTAAATTATCTTCTTCTTTTTTTGGACTGCCTCATCAATATCCACTTAATTCACTTATCAGTCCGTCTCCAAAAATTACTCCAATCTTAATAAAAAAAACTTTTTCTTTTTTAAGTAATGAAGCTCTGTTGAAGGTTTTATTTTTGCGATTAATTTTATTAAGAGTTGAAATTTTATTAAAATCACACATAATAATTATGCTAATTATAATTATTTTTTGAACACGAATAAATAATACCTAGAATAAAAGTACGATGTACTCGTAATTGAGACCGATCGAAACGTCGTACTTTTATTGTAGGTATTATTTATTCGTGTTCAAAAAATAATTATAATTAGGATAATTATTATGTGTGATTTTAATAAAATTTCAACTCTTAATAAAATTAATCGCAAAAATAAAACCTTCAACAGAGCTTCATTACTAATCAATATTAATTTTATTTTACTCATAGATTAAACCCATAGATTTATCCTATATTTAGTGTGGCCAAAAAAAAAGAATATTTTTTTTTCATTTTTGATCTCGTATGAAAATATGTTAATTTAACAAGTTTTTAAAATCCTCAACCTAAAAATCAGCTCGATTAAAATATTTTTAAAAATTCCAAAATGATAGAATATTAAATTTTTTTTACTCTTCATATTATTATTGCCTACGTTGAAAATTATAAAAATTCTGAAAATTTTAAGTCGATATATCCATTTATAGAGGTGGCTTAAGATTTTTCTTAAATTTTTAAAGTAGTGATGTACTTTAGATGTTTTAGAATGATCTGTAAATACATATAAATATTAAATTAATAAACCCGAAGATTTGAGTATCTTTTTTTGAAAATAAGTTGGATTTTTTCCAAAAATATATCTCAGGCTATAACCATATATATAAAGAAAGAATGTATACCTATTTAAGGTCAAAATCTGTGTGGGGAGTCCGAGCTGGCTTCAGCATCGTTGATGACGATCCTCAAGCGGGAGACCCGGGTTCAAGCCTGGCTAGCATACAAAAATACTAACCCTTTACTGATGTGCTGTCTAAATAGGCTTTGTTCCACGTGACAATAAATGAATAAATAAATAAAAGAGGTCAAAATCTAAGATTTTAGCAGAAATATTTTTACATTGCATATCAAAGGGCTTCATCCCCCAGGAGTTGAACCCGAGTACTAACACGAAAAAAATCAAAATATAGGCTCTTGTACCAAACTCAACCAAATTTTGTATACATAATCAGTGGGCTCACAGTAATCTAAAAATGGGAAAACTAACCCCCTTCCCCTACATGATTATAAATAATTTTATTAAATATTAAATATAAGTGAGGGGCCAGGTTGTATGGTGAAGTCAAGTAGATGGCCACATCAGAACACGTCAGCTTATTTTCTATATCCTCCTCATTTTGATAGGAACGTCTATATGGTAGGTTTGAAAAGAATTTGAAAAATTTCCAAGATAGTGTATATAGGGAGAATCAATTTGCTCTTACGATTGTGATAATAAAGAATACAAAAACGTTCCAATTCACCTGGATGCAATAAACTTGACAAAAATGTTAAAAGCAATGAATGCATCGATAGAAATGGAAAATTCCAATTCTTCACTTCTTATAAAAAAAACTACATAATATTATGACCAATCAGTGGAAATCTTTTTTGTCTTCCCCTGTAATAACTGCATCCCGTTTATTTACACAAGTTACGAGAATCAAATTGTCGTGTAAAGATGTATTGTTATTAGCTCTTGGTATTTACAATAACTTTGCTAAGTTAAAAACATCTATCTATATCTATACTTATTATAATCGGCTTGCACGACGACGCCGACGTGATTTTTTACTTTGCCATACATTACCATATATCTCAAAAACGTCTGAAACTATTTTGATTAAAAAAATTGAGCGAAACCATGGCATTTCGGTCTACAAAAAGCTCTAATAAGTGAACATCGAAAAAATTATATTTTTGAGATAATAATTGTTTTGTCACAATGTCTGTTAGTTATCAAATTTTTATGGACAAGCTCGCTCAAAAACTAGTGTGAATATCGAAACCAAATTTCACACGTAGTTTTGGTCCATTGAATTAAGAGCTGATTAGATTTTGGTGCATATCGACCCATAATTAAGGGGGGGGGGGTTAAAAATTAAAAATCTAGGCCATTTGAACACTCAACCAAATTTTGTAATACATAATCAGTGGCATCCCAGAAGACTAAAAATGCAAAAACTAACCGCCAAAAATGGGATGGGGGGGGGTCAAAAATTGAAAATCTTGGCCATTTACCAAACTCAACCAAATTTTGTATACATAATCAGTGGGACCCCAGAAGTTTAAAAATGCCAAAACTAACCGCCGAAAATTGGGGCGGGGGGGGGGGGTTGTATAGTCAAAAAATGAAAATATAGGCTCTTGTACCAAACTCAACCAAATTTTGTATATATAAACAGTGGCCCCCAGGAGTCTAAAAATGCAAAAACTAACCGCCCAAAATGGGGAGGGGGGTCAAAAATTGAAAATCTTGGCCATTTACCAAACTCAACCAAATTTTGTATACATAATCAGTGGGACCCCAGAAGTCTAAAAATGCCAAAACTAACCACCCAAAATTGGGGCGGTGTGGGGGGTTGTATAGTCAAAAAATGAAAATATAGGCTCTTGTACCAAACTCAACCAAATTTTGTATATATAAACAGTGGCCCCCCAGGAGTCTAAAAATGCAAAAACTAACCCCTCTCCCCTATATGATTATAAATAATTTTATTAAATATTAAATATAAGAGAGGGGCCAGGTTGTATGGTAAAGCCAAGTGAATGGCTACATCAGAACACGTGCAGCTTATTTAATTTTAAATCCCACTAATAGGTCATGAGCTCATGACAAATAAAATTGATTAAAAATAAGAAATCTAAATGGAGGAGGAGAGGAAGAAGGATACCAATCGATTTGATTGGGGAATAATGGAATTGAAATAATTATCGGAAAAGAGGTTTTTTTATCTAATTAGATTTTTCCTCTTATTAAAAACAAGGACTAAAGATAAATAAGGACACTCGATGGTGGAGAAGTTATCTCCGGAATCGAAGCTAAAATACAAGGTATACATTAATTAATGTAAAATAATTGGTTTAATAAAATTTATAAAAAAAAAAAAAAAAAAAAAAAAAAAAATCTAAATTATTATTTTAAAACCCACTACTGAGTAAAAAGGATAAAGTGGCCAGACGTCCCACATTTGGGTTTCTTGTTTCACATCGAAAATGTCCCACAAATTGGGACAATCTTTTGACTTGTTTATTAAAAAAAATTATATTTATTAATTATTTGTATTTTTACAAAGTCTGTGGACGAGACCCCATGTATGTTTTGTAAAACCTTGCTAAAATTCAACCTAAATGAATACTACAATTTGTGACTTTGATTGAGACCAAGGGTTCTGTAGTCTTTATTTGATGATCATTTGAAGACACGCTTGGCGCGAGACCGATCCAATAAATCATCTGTTTCGGGGAAATGGTTTCATACCCTTAAATGAACTGCCAATTCAGTTGTCTAAATATCAGGGGCTCCCATTATACGAGGTGTAAATTAATAAAGTAAAGTAGTGTAGTTTCACAATGAATGAAATAAAACTCAAAGAGGTTTAAACAGACTCAATATATTTCGGGTTATTAGTCCATCTTCAAGAGTTTAAAGATTAAAAAACTACACTACACATTACTTTATTAATTAATATCATGTTTCATCCAAAACCCACACCACTTTCCCTAACTAAAATATGAGGTGTAGGTAATAGCCCAAGAGCCCACGACTGCCAGACCTTCGTTATTTTATAAAAGCTGAAACTTTTTCAGTGCATGTCCCCTATACAGGTGAGAACGACCAGCGACTATAGAGTTTGGGTTGTGGTTGCTTTGGCAGGTAACAGGTAATAAAGGTGTATAAAATAGTACTTTAAATTCGTCAAAGTATAAAGCTCAATTTTTTTATGTTTTCTTCGGGATAACTTTAGAAATCTCGTCATCCATTGCCGGACACTTGTGACAGTTGCTACCCCCTGCCAGACAACCCTAAACTTTAAAAAACTCAAGCTTGAGTGGTTTGCCATAAAAGAATTTAGTCTTTTTGATTTTAAGTCGATTCTTCCACGTTTTCAGTAGACGTTGTCATTAATAGTCAAAACAACAAAAATGGAATGCAATAAGGTTATTCCTCTAGTATTAGATAAGAATCGATGGTTATTTTAGATTTTAAGTCGATTCCTCCATGTCTTCACCAATGGTTATCAATAATAACCGAAATGTCAAAAATCTATGTAAAAACCATTAAAACTGTCCGCCTATTGAGGTAACATTTTTTATAGGTCGCCAAGTAACATATATAAAATTTATCTTTTATATTATAACGAAAGTATAATTATAATTTACTAAAGTTTAGGGGTGTCTGGCAGGGGGTAGCAACTGTCATAAGTGTCCGGCAATGGATGACGAGATTTCTAAAGTTATCCCGAAGAAAACATAAAAAAATTGAGCTTTATACTTTAACGAATTTAAAGTACTATTTTATACACCTTTATTACCTGTTACCTGCCAAAGTAACCACAACCCAAACTCTATAGTCGCTGGTCGTTCTTACCTGTATAGGGGACATGCACAGAAAAACTTTCAGCTTTTATAAAATAACGAAGGTCTGGCAGTCGTGGGCTCTTGATCTATAATAGCTACTAAATGACCGGACTGTGCTTAGAAACGTTGAAGGCTATATTGCAAGTGAAATGCATTTTCTCCAATACTTGTGAGGAATTTTGTAATAGCATATCACAAAATGAGTTTATTTATTTATTTTAATTTTATAAAATGTTAATTTTGTGTTCTAAAAATTCAAATTCTTTAGCAATATTGGAATTCAAACTTAAACTATACATTGAAGGAGACAATAAAAGAGTGTGTCTTCTGCTGGAATTATAAATTTTATTTATTTATAACGAGACTATAGTTTCGAAGGCTTTGCCCTCTTCATCAGTCTATTACAATGTATTCACAGGAATTAATTTATGATTTTTTTGCATAATAAAATTTATTGCATTCATATATAATGTATTATATGTACAAAGTTTAAACATAAAATTATTGATTTTACTTATGGAAAGTGGTGTAGGTTTTAGGTGAAACATGATGTTAGTTAATAGAGTAAAGGGTGTGTAGTTTCACAGTGAATGAAATAAAACTCAAAGAGGTTTATACAAACTCAATATATTTCGGATTATTAGTCCATCATCAGGAGTTTACAGGTTAAAAACTGAAACTCAGTTTTTAACCTGTAAACTCCTGATGATGGACTAATAATCCGAAATATGTGAGTTTGTATAAACCTCTTTGAGTTTTATTTCATTCACTGTGAAACTTCACACCCTTACTCTATTAACTAATAAAATTATTGAATAATTCACAAAGCATTATTATCTGTATGTTCATCATAAGTACTTTAAGTTATTTGTACACCACTATTCTCATTGTTATATGGTACGAAAGTAACTATTGGATGATGGTGACTAAAATAAGATAGAAAAGTTTTTGATTGAATTTTTTCAATGAATCATGTAAATATTGCATCTATAGTTGTTCCTGTTTTAGTTGTCGCAGAGTTTGGATCATTATTCATCTTTAAATTAAATTTGTCTGTAAGGAAATCAACCAATGGCTTAGATTTCTCATCCTTAAAATTGCAATTAAAATCTCCACCTAAAATAATTGGCATAGTATTTTCATTACTTCCCGTAAATTTTGATCCATATTCTGAATAAATCATTAGTGATCTTGCAATGAAATTTATTATATCTTTAACGCTATGTCCAGGAGATATATAAATTGCTATCAGAACTAGAGTTTGTCCATCTTGCATTGCTAAATGAGAAGAACATATCTCTCCAATATCTGAAAATTCTGCATGAACTTCATTCAGTTCGTTCCTTCTGAATTGTAAAGACATATTACGTGTAATGAAGTTTGTATTATCGTTTTGATGTTGTAAAATAGCAACTCCTCCAGACCTATAATTCTGTCTTTGGAACTGAGCTACACAATTAAAATTCGGGACACTTATCGTTTCATTGTTCAACATTCTTGTTTCAGATAAGAGTAAAATATTACTATTGCTGATTATAGAATCTGTAAGATCCATGGCATGTGCTCTGATACTTTGAACATTAAAAGTGACGAAAGCCATGCCTCGTCTGACCAAAGTGGGGCATCAGACCACGCCTACTGAGGTTGGGGGACAGTGCGCACGCACCACTCGTGTTACGCTTTTAAAATCTGACGGTTAGCTCGGATAGAGTGGCCGGGGCGGCGAGCCCCCAGAACGTCCGAATAAAAGCTTCGCTTCAATAATATTTTTATTCAATATCCTTTTAATAAAATTAATTGGTTTTTTATTTTAAATTCCACTAATAGATCATTACAAATATTATTCTATATTAGAATTTGCCAATATAATTAATTAGAGGAATTTTTCTATAAAATAATTTATTAGAATATCAATTTCATTCTCTTAAAAAATCTGATAATTCGAATGATCCTACCTGCTTCTTCAGGATTTAAAAGGGTCAACGAAAGAACCTACCTTATATATTAATATTATTTTTATTATTGCAATTACATCCAAAACTTTGTACCTTGTGATATGTCTTGATGATGGCCATAGCGGGTGTTCCTAAACGTTGGAAAAAATATAAATAAAATATTTTATTTTGGCTTCTAATACAAATCGACCTTTTTACCTGAATTAAAAATTAAAAATAATATTAATATATCGCTTTTAACTGAATCAAAAAATTACCTAGCATCCCTCGGTCCCCAGGTACTATTCCTATATATGAAATTACTTTTTAATACATATTATGTACATATATTAGGTGATCGTCAAAATATTGTTATTATTATATTATCCCCCCTAATGCCCTCTTTACGCGAAACACGCGGTTTTCTAACGCTCAGCACCCCTTCGCTGTCAAATTGGATAAAATTCGAACAAGCGCTTTCGCCAACTCTTTTATCCCTTTGACCTCCAGAGACTGGAACTCGCTCCCTGCCACCATCTTTCCCGCGACCTATAACCTTCAGCTATTTAAGACCCGTATCCACAGATACCTTCGACCCCCGCTCAACCCATAAAATTCTTTCTTCTTCTTTTCACGATGGAGGGGCCAACCCAGGCCTTTAGGGGTTGCACCTTTTTTGGTGTAACTCCTTCTCTCATCATTATCATTAAAAAAAAAAAAAAAAAAAAATTGGAATCGTATGAAATTAGATATTTAATTGAAGGAGACAATAAAGAGTGTATCTTCTGCTGGAATTATAAATTTTATTTATTTATAACGAGACTATAGTTTCGAGGGCTTTGCCCTCTTCATCAGTCTATTACAATGTATTCACAGGAATTAATTTATGAATGAAAGTTTTACATTTTTCATTCAATTTATAACCTTAACACATGAAAAATGTAAAACTTTCATTCATAAATTAATTCCTGTGAATACATTGTAATAGACTGATGAAGAGGGCAAAGCCCTCGAAACTATAGTCTCGTTATAAATAAATAAAATTTATAATTCCAGCAGAAGACACACTCTTTATTGTCTCCTTCAATATATAAAAATTCTGCTACTCTCGGCAAAAACTTTCAATTTAGATATTTAAAATTAAAAACACTTTTATTTTTATTTTTTGACTTCCTCAGCGGCGGTGAATAGAATTATTTAACTTAAAAATATTTAATAATCCCATTTAATATCCTCTGATTATAGAAAACAGTCAAATATAGTTATCTTCCTTGCCTGTCTGCAAAGTAAACAACCTAGAGTACAGAGCACATCCATTTTCCATGTTATCTGTAGATATGGTTGCCTATGCTGTAGGCGCCAACAAAAAATAACGTCATAGATCATATATGTATATGAAATAAATAGTTTTTAGAGCCACAGAGTCCTGGGGGCGAACCCCTGGCCACCATGATGGTTCTATATATTAAATATTTTTCAAAAACTTATGTAATTTTGTAATAGCTATATATTTTCTTTTATTATCCAAGAGTTATTAGTCACAAAAATAATAAATAAAATTGAAAGTAATGGAAGGCAGCCCAGAGGTAGTGAGGAAAGAAAAAATTAACACATATAAAATAAGGTGTAATTTATTGGAATCCTTCCTCCTTTCCTTTCAAACCGACGTTTCGGAGGATTTTGCCCTCCTTCTTCAGGGTTTCAAAGGGTCAATGAATGAAACAAATAAAATGTTTCCTTCTTCTCTCCACAGTAGTGTTCAAAAACTTTCTTCATTTTTAACAAAAGGCATAGAAAGACAAAAAAAAATTTTTTCCCTTCTTTTCTTAATTAGTTTTTGAACACTACTGTGGAGAGAGGAAGGAAACATTTTATTTGTTTCATTCATTGACCCTTTGAAACCCTGAAGAAGGAGGGAAAAATCCTTCGAAACGTCGGTTTGAAAGGAAAGGAGGAAGGATTCCAATAAATTACACCTTATTTTATATGTGTTAATTTTTTCTTTCCTCACTACCTCTCGGCTGCCTTCCATTACTTTCAATTAAAATTTCTACCAGTCCCCGTCTCTCTCCAGAGAAAATTTCGTTGCAAAAAAATAAATAAAATAATTCCAAAAATTATTAATATTTATTGATTCATTAACTAAACAGCTTCGGACACCACTAGGAGAGTATCGTCATCAGTAGCACTACAACTGTTTAGTAAATGTGTCTCAATAAATATTAATAATAAATAATAAGTAGGTGTATTAGTGAGATGGTGAGTGAGTAACTTAGAATTTTAACATCTGTAATTAGCAGGCATTTAATTCCTTGTGAACCCACTAACTCCGCTGTTATTCTGATCCGCAGTTTCCAGTGAGGAAGAGATGCTCTCGAAATATTTCCATAAACCACTTGAAATAATAAGAAATTACTGGAAAGAATCATGTATGTACTACTATAATAAATATTACTATAATAAATAAATCATAATAATAATAATAAATGGAAAGAAGCAATTGAATTTTATTCATCCTCCTTTAAAAATTAATGTGTCCAGAACGCACCAAGCCATTTAAATTTCATAGTCAAAAATTAGTTACACTTTTCATTCTACAACTTTATTAAACTAAGATAGGTGTACCACAGATATATTATTTTTCGATATAGTCTCCATCTTTAGCAATGCACTTGATCCAGCGAGCCACAAGCTTCCGGGTGCCTTCCTGGTAGAAGGTTTTCGTTGGTAATGTAGCCACTTTTGAACCGCATCGCGAACGTCCATGTCTGAGGCAAATCGACGACCTCTCAAAGCTTCCTTGGGCGGTTCAAAGAGATGAAAGTCTGAGGGAGCGAGATCTGGGCTGTAGGGAGGGTGTTCCAGGGTCTCAAAGACCAAACTGTTTATTGTTTCTATGGTGTGATGCAATAAAAAGAATTAGAGGACCCTCTGAATGGAATTGACCAAATCCTAATAGAAGAAATGAAAATGAAAATAAACAAGAATAAAACCAAGGCCCTAGTATGTGCAAAAAAAGAACAAACGAGACACGAATGCATCAAAATTAACCAAGAAAACCTAGAAGGAGTTAAGGATTTCCGCTAACTAGGAAGTAAAATAACATGGGATGGGAGGAGCGAAAACGATATTAAATCAAGAATTGCCCAAGCAAAAATGGGGTTTATTTAAAAACAAAAACTACTATGCTCCTCCTCAATCAGCTTAGAAAACAGAAAGTTGCTATTGAAGACATATGTATGGAGCATAGCCATGTACCTACGGGTGTGAAACCTGGACAATTAGAAAAGCGGAGAGAAAGAGATTAGAGGCTTTCGAAATGTGGTGCTACAGAAGAATGATGAATATCTGAATAATGGATGGATAAAATTACAAATGAAGAAGTTCTTGGAAAAATCGGAGAAAGAAGAACTTTGTGGAAGAGTCTGAAGAAGAGAAGAGATCAGATGATGGGGCACACACTGAGACATGGAGGATTAGATAGGGGGTGATATCTTGGAGGGGGAGGTGGGAAAGAAAAGGGGAAGGGGAAGACCCAGATTAGAATATTTCAACCAAATAATTGGGGATATGGGATGCCAGACATTTAGAGAGGTCAAACAGCTGGCGGGGGACAGAGTCGAGTGGAGACGGATTGTTGCATCAAACCAGTCTCAGGACTGTATACTCAATGATGATGATGGTGTGATGGGCCGTGTGCGGCCTGGCGTTCGTGGTACCCATCGCGCCCACACTTTACTGAATTTGAGTTTGTCGTGGATAATGTGATAGGCAGAACCGTGACTAATGTTTAAAGAAGATGCTACCTTATCTATGGTAACTCGCCTATTTGCTGTAATCATCTCTTGATCTTGTTGAATGTTGACGGTCGCCCAGCTCCCTCTTTTTGTGTTACGCTCATTCGGCCACTTTAAAACATTTTGATCCATACGAGATAAAGCACTTTACCCGTATTGTGACAAAAGTCTCCGGTGAATTTCAGCACCTTTCACACCCTCCGACCTCAAAAATCTGATTACTCCTCGTTGCTCCTCTTTGGTGCGATCTGATAGCGGAGCTGACATGCTTATACTGTTGTAGCTAGACGATAACTGACGCGATCGTGATTAAATTCCGCACACGTGACCACAAACGCGCCAACTCAACGCATGCGCATGCGGCCGCCTCCTATCTTAGTTTAATAAAGTTGTAGAACGAAAAGTGTAGGTAATTTTTGACTTATCCTCGTAATAATAATAATATAATTTTTTGAATTATTTTATTTATTATTTCTTCGACTATAATAACCCTTGAAAAATTATACTATATTATAAGTGAAAATAAAAAAATAATAATAATTGTTTAATGTGTTTATAAAACCCTTCAAAATAAAGGGGGGATCAGTGAATTAACCGAGACATGTCTGACATTTCTCTTTTGTATTCCGCCCTCTCCGATCTCTTTTCATTTCGTTCTTATCAAATCGAAATTCCATTGATTTCATGTCGCTGTTTTTTTTTTATGTTTTTTCAAAAAAATATAAAACGATTTAATTTTTTTTTTCTTTTTCTTTTTGATTACGAATCCATTTTCTCGTCGAGAGTGAGAAGAGTAAAGTGAAAAGTCTTTCCATTTGTAGGGAAATATCTAAAAGAGCGATGAATTTTTGACGTAGCTGCTGCACGAGCAGGGATTCCTCTCTTTGCCTGCCTGGCCTTTTTTTCCACCCCCTCGCACAGCGAAAAGACCTCGAAATTAATAACCAAGAAAAGATGGCGAGTAGTGGGCCCGGTTGCTTAGTAACCCAGGCATCTGCATTATTGCTTATGAATATTTGAACGCCATTTATTTTTTACGGGAGTGGCAACGAAGCTGCCTCCCTGCCACCCCCTGCACCCCCGTTTAACCCCCTGACTAAGGGGTGAGGTGTGACCCGAAAGAAACGCACACAAAATGAGATCTCCAGCCCAAACACTTGTTCTCTGATTTCCAGGTTGCCTTATTGGAACGGATGGCTCCCTTCATTTTCATTCCAGCTTACAGGTCAACTCTAACAAAACACTACCTATTCACTTTTTTCCCTACTAGGTATTTTTATTATTATCTACTGCCTAGTCAGTACACATATTTAATTAATTTTATATAAATTTATTAAACCAATTATCCTACATTAATCAATGTATACATTGCACTTTTGCTTCGATTCCGGAGACCACCTCTCCACCATCGAGTGTCCTTATTCATCTTTAGTCCTTGTTTTTAATAAGAGGAAAAATCTAATTATGGTAGATAAAAAAACCTCTTTTCCGATAATTATTTCAATTCCATTATTCCCCAATCAAGTCGATTGGTATTCCTCCCATCCTCCTCCTCCATTCACCCCCCATTAATTTCATATTATAATAAGTATTAATTATAGTAATATTTGTAATGAATTATTAGAGAGTGTTAAAAAACAATTAATTAATAAAAGGTACCTAATTAAAATAAAGAGGCGACTGTGGGTCAGTGGCTAGAGTGTTGGGTCGCTGACTAGAAGATCGCTGGTTCGAGACCGAGTCTCGGCAGATAGATATTTGCAGTCGCCTCCTCTTAGAAAGTACTGGCAACCTACCAAGAGTATAATTGCCTAGTAACCTCTCCAAATTAGCCGTTCGGAACCGGCGTTAAAAAGTAGGTCCCGTATATCTGTGTAAAAAACAACTAAACACACTCAGCACAGGTATACGTAGAGAGGAGGCGACACCCGTTTCGGGTATGGCACTCGAAGAAGAAGAATTAAAATAAACTGCAACGGATCGTTGCTAAACTTTATCCAAATTCATTTGAAATATTAATATGTTTATTCCTTTATTATTAATCAGATATCACTTGCTATTTGCAGTTCATGTTAACTTTAATTCAAAAATAATGATCGATTCTCATCTATTACTTGAGGAATAACAATTCTACATTAGATTTTTGACGCTTCGATTATTATTGGTAACCATTGCTGAAGACATGGAGGAAAGGGCTTAAAATCAAAACTAACGATCGATTCTTATCTAACACTAGAGGAATAACCTTATTGCATTCCATTTTTGATGTTTTGACTATTAATGGCAACCTCTACTGAAAACGTGGAAGAATCGACTTAAAATCAAAAAGACTAAATTCTTTTATGGCAAACAACTCAATTTTTTTTATTAATTCCTCATTGCAAAAAATATACTCCTATGAAATAAAATCTATAACTTTATAATATATCGTTATCAAGTGTATCAGTTGTCACCAAATATGTTGTTCGTCAGCCTTGATGGGGACAGCTGATGTTTATGATAACGATCCCAGATAGAGATACTGATTAAAACATCATGTTCGCATTTCTATCATATGTAGGAAAGATGAAATAGATTAGGATTTTCGGTGTCTTTCAATTAATAAGTTATTCTGTGAAACACCTAGAATTTTAATCTACTTTTTTTATCTTATAGTTTATTTATCAACCAGCTGCAAAGCCCGCCTTAGGCAGGCATCTCGCTGGCTAGATAGATTAACCTAGAAGACAACCTAAACAATTTCTTTAATAAAACATCTGAGCTAAAATCTGTTCATGAAAATAACATTTTTCTGTTTTTTAATTTTCTAATATAAAAATTATAGAATGTACATTTTTAGTTTAGCAGGCTTTCTCATTTTTCAAATTAATTTGTTTTTTCTTTACTCATACTGGGTATGTTTTTTTGCCTCGTTTTGATATTCACACTAGTTTTTGAGCTACAGCGTAGACAAAATTTTATAACGTAGTAACTAACAGGCATTTTGACAAAACAATTATTATCTCGAAAAATAGAATTTTTCGATGTTCACTTATTTGGGCTTTTTTGTAGACCGAAATGCCATGGTTGCGCCCAAAATAGTTTCAGCCATTTTTGAGATATTTCGAAAAAAAAACACTTGTTTCATGCTCGATTACAATACTTGACCATATCCTGTATTATTTTCTTCAGAGCCAAAATTAGGGAGGGGTTTCAAAAAAACAAAACTATCAATATAAGTTGTAGACCCTTTAATCGATTTGTACGAAATTTTGCATATGCACACTATATAACCTTATGAAAATGATTCACTTTGTGAAATTGATAGTGACCTAAAGGGGGGGGGGGGGAATGTTAAAAATATTTTCAAACAAAAATTGAAGAAATCTGATATTTCTAATAAAATAGTCTCATATTTAAAAGGAGATATTATTAACGAGCTTTTCGTGCGTGCCTTTGGCACGCCCTCGAAACTCGGCCCTCCGGGCTGGTGCCCTTGCGGGCGGCGTCTTGGTCCAAAAATTTCATTCCTCTTAAAAAACCACACTCCAAATGTATACCTGTAAACTCCAGAAAATACATAGTCTCTTAAAAGTTTCGCCTCAGTTTCGTCCTGACACAGCTAGAGAAATGAGGCTCTAGATATGAATATGGAAGTATTTTTTTTTCTATAATCTACAGCATTGTGATATTTTTTGTGTGGAAATAGATTTATTTAAATAAATGGGATCGTGTGAGGAGGAGAATTATATTATATCATTTTTTTAAATTTGGGATCGATAATCGATATAAGGCTCCAAATATTTAAAAGAGATCAGACGTTGTTTGTATGACAGGCTGCTCCATCCAGTATTGCAATGAGAAACTCATATGGGCATGCGTGTCTTCTTAAGTCGTTCAATTTTGTAAAAATCAAAAAATAAGAATAACAAAATTTTGATTTTTAAAAAATTATAAAAAAGTGGCAAATTATTAAAAAATAAACAAATAATATATAAATCAAATAAGATGTGATTAATTTCTTCTTCTGTGCGCAAAGAAAAGCGAATTGAATATTTAATTTTTGAGTGGTGAAGGGGGAGGGGGGGGGAATAATTATCAATATATTATGTGTTTCTTAATTTAAAATCAATTGGAGTCTTTCATTTCAAAATTCGAGTTAAAATTACAATTATATTTCAAATTTGCCTCGACTTATCTCGACTCAAAACACAAATATACCGACGGCATCAGCGCCCCTGTCGGCAGCATTAGGTCAGTGTTGCTGCAAATTAATCTGGACTATTCTTGGCCCAAAATTTAGATGGGAGGGGGTTCTTTCGAAAATAATTATATTTATATTATTTTAATTAAATATTAAATATAAGAGAGGGGCCAGGTGTATGTTAAAGCCATGTGGATGGCCACATCAGTTTAATTTGTTTTTTTGTTAAATGCCCTCATTTTTGAGCAAAATATAACAAAATTAAATTAATCAATTGTAGCCTGAAGCCTCTTCTAAAAGATTATAATTGAATTGAAAGAAACATTCTCTCGATTAATCAGACACAATTCCAATTTTGATTTTTTTTTTGTTTTTTTTTTCTTCACCTTAGCTCCCTATTTCGAAAATTTCCATTGTTCATGCAATCCCATTAAAAAATTATCATCGTGGCCTTTTGAAAAGAGATCGTTTTAAAATGTACGACTACGTATATAGTGAGTGTATTATCAATTTCCGAGGCCTATCTTAAAAGCCCAGGAATGCTGGTCGCGACTTCGCGGCGCCTCAGCCTCTCAGAGGGGCTCAGGCTTTTGCGGTTAAAACAACGAGACAACATTTCTTTTTTTTTCTTTTTTCAATGTCCATGGTAGAATATAACAACAACATCAACAATAACAAATTAAAATAGGTTTTTGTTTTAAAAGGAGAGCGAGCGTTCATCTTGGCTTGGATTGGAAACCAATTTGTTTGATTTGTGGTCAATTGTACCTATATTGATTGTTTCGAAATCAAACGAGAGAAATTCCTCCAAACCAAGTTGGTTGGAAAATCCAATTGATTGCGCCTGTGTGCTCATTTATTTGCTGTTCAAATCTACTGAATAATAAAGTAAATAGAAAAAAAAATAGAAGTGTGCTACGTGGGACTTTCCGATACATAAAATAAAACAAACAGTCCCTTATTAAAAGAATAAACAGCTTAGGTAAAAATAATTTTCAAGTTGTTAGAATTTTTCGATAAAAAACACATTTTTTTTCTTGTATTTATTTATACTTATTATAATTGGCTTGCGAGACGACGCGGATTTGATTTTTTTTTAATTTAAAAACCCACTAATAGTTGATGACAAATAAAATTTATTAAATAGTAATGAAGCTGTTGAAACTAATTTGATTAAAATTGGAATTTTTATTAAAATCACACATAATTAATTATAATTTTATATTGAACAGGAATAAATAATATTAAAATAAAACTACGACGTTTCGATCGACTTATTCTGAGATCGTTCTCAAGTCTGAGCAATGAGCACCCACTTCGATTTTAGCTTAATTATCAAGTTAACCTAAAATTGGAGTGTTTGCTCATACTTGAAAATGATAGAAGAAAAAGTTGATCGAAACGTCGTAGTTTTATTTTAATATTATTTATTCCTGTTCAATAAATAATTATAATTAATTATTTGTGATTTAACTAAAAATTCAAATTTTAAAAATTTATTAAATTTAGGAAAATTAAATGATTAGGTATTTCAAAATCCATTCGGAGCATAGCCCTACGGCAAGCAACTTGCCCGCCGAAGGCGGGTTTAGCAGCTGGTATATTATAAATACGGTGACCATTTTTTCCACTGACCAATCCGGGACATTGACCCTCGTCCCCAGCCCAAACAAAAAAAAAACTTTAATTGAAAAACTAAAATGAAACATGAAAATACATAGTAAAATTTTTTTATAGTATAATAAGTGTGTGATGGTGACTGTAAACATAAGCCTACTCGTATATACATTAATGTGAAACCTACCAAGTATTTTTATCCAATAATTTTAAAAAATGTTTCACCAAGTACCAACACCAAATTCCTTAAAAACTATTGAATATTAAAATATTCACATGGTATGATGAACGATCTAACTCGGGACATTTTCCGGGACATATATTAATAGGGGACACGAGTCTTTAATCCGGGACTGTCCCGGAAAATCCGAATGAAAACTAAATAAAGCATTCATAATCATTTTAAACTCAGAAAAATTTCTACAAATATTATGTATTGTCTTTAGACGCCCTCTGATTTGAAACAATTAGGTTTCCACCCCATGAATTATACATATATTAATTACTATTAATTTAAAGGACTAGACTGTTTTTCTCCAACATTATAAAATTTAAATATTTTAAATTCATCTATTGTTTATTGATAGTTTTAAAGGTACATACCTGCAATCCATTTAAAATCACATGACTCGAAACGTGTTATAATACAATAGTAAAATAAAGAAGAGCTAAAATAAACGTGTAGATTTATATTTATTTACTTTTTCAACAATACAAATAAATAATCAATAAAATAATGTAAACAAAACAAATTAATTATTAAACAATTAATTAGATTTAATTATACTTCAAGAAGAATATAAGTCTTGCGAATAGACTTATATGTTGTGTTAGAAAAGTATACGTATATTTTTTCTTTTAATTGTACTATTTAATTGAACCCAGTCAGGTAGGTGCATCTTTTCTCCCATCAATCACATTATTATAAATTAATTGTTGCTGATAAGATTTTTTTTCATCTGATATAAAAAAATTTATAAAGTAAACCCCAAAATCTAGATGAAATAAAAAGTCAACAAATAAATAGTTAAATTTACATACTAATTTATATATTTTATAGTATCTACTTAAAACATTTTTCTATTAAATTATGTATCCATGATTGCAATGATCACTAGAGCCACGTATATCCTGTCGGGGGTGAATATTTTAATTATTCATTATTTTTTCGCCCCGGTGTATTTTTTTATTTTTTTACCAATCAACTGATCGGAATTTTTTTTGTGCTGATCATCAATAAAAAAAAAAAAAATTGCACTTGTCATAGTATAATGAGTGATAAGAGCGTTAATGATATATCCCCTGGGGGGTTTATTCATGTTTAGTGTCTATAGGTACCATGATTATGAAAATCCCAAAGGGTTTTTGTAGAATTATGCTAGAATATAATTTATTAAAAAGTTAATTAACAACATAACGATTCCATTAAAATTTATTAACAGAATCGTTAAATATTTAATCAATTTTAAATGAATATTCCAAGATTATTCACTCTATATCACGATTTTAATAACAAAATTGTTTTATTTGCAATAAAAACCACCCCCCTTTGGGGGGTTTATATTTTCCAATCTATCGCATGTCTCTTCCACGGGATGTTATTATGAATGTACATATTTAGAACTGTAATTCAAGGAAATGGTTTATACAGGTTGCATGCGACCCGTTAAACCAATTCAAGGGCTCTGGGCCAAGAGTACGGAAAAAAATCATTCAATTCCTATTTATTTACTTTTTTTTCACTCAAGGTGAGGAAAGGTGTATTATTATTTATAACAGTATTTCTCAAAGAGTGTTCCGCGGAACTCTGGGAGTTCAAAACTCAGAAGAGTTGGAAGGTTCTTTCGTAAATAATTATAAATTACACAAAGAGAAACAAAGAGGGGGTGGGGGTTGGTTTTTCTTTTTTTTTCCTTTCTTTTATCTAAAATTCTTTGTTTTGACAGAAAACATTCTAAGTAAATTGCTATTTGATAATTCAATTTTGCTGTTCAAATTGTTAATTTTAGCTGGCTCCCAGCTAAGTAAAGATCGAAAATTTTCAATATCCATACAGTATTGACCCCATGAAAAATAATATATTATAATTTAAACAGACTGATGATGACAGATATGTAATTTCGATATACAGGGTGGTGACTTGGCAGACGCTGCATAGCGATTACAATGTTAATTTTTGAATGTGCATTTATTTGCTCCCCTAATTATTTTAGAGTGAAAGTTCTTATAGGTTTTTTGTAGAGAAAAAATACTGAATCCGAACATATTTTTGTTTTCAAATTTTGAAATTTCAGAACCGTAATAATCAACATTATAAATAATTGTATTTTTACAAAAATCACTGAGGCCATCGAATTATTAAAACAAACAAGGCATTTTCATTTGTTGTTTCTTATTTGACGTTTAATAGTGATTGATGTCTTTAGTGATTATTTTAGAGAATAATTAGAATACAAAAAACTGAGCAGAATTAAAATTCTAAAAGATAATTACATCAGATTTTGTCTAATTCATAATTTAAAGGTCCAAAAAACGATTTTAAAAATGTAGATATTTATTTAAAAAATTTAAATTCAAAACTTTTATTGTTGTCGATTGTTTAAGTTTTATTGTTTTTACTAACTAGTCTCAAAATGGATTCATATTGGTCAACAAATCTATGATTATAAAACAAAACTTAACTTTTTAAAGTCAGTTCTTTTATTACAATGTATTCATTACAAGAAAAAGTTGAAATAATTAAGTACTTTTATGCTGGAAATAGTGCTCGGCAAGTGAGTTCCTTGTTTAGCGTTAAATATCCGAATCGGCCAATTCCAGCTGGTACAACGGTTGACAGAATAGTTCAAAAATTTGAAACTACAGGCACTGTACTAAATAATTGTAAGTGTAATAAAGACGCACAGAATTTACGTGAAAACGAGGAAAATGAGAA
The DNA here is from genome assembly GCA_024734495.1 of Forficula auricularia. Taxonomy (NCBI): domain Eukaryota; kingdom Metazoa; phylum Arthropoda; class Insecta; order Dermaptera; family Forficulidae; genus Forficula; species Forficula auricularia. The sequence goes on from JALMQS010000075.1 coordinate 3,324,833, forward strand.
CACCTTCAATGTTTTGGCTGCAGTAACGGAAGAAAATGCCTTGTTTGTTTTAATAATTCCATGGCCTCAGTGATTTTTGTAAAAATACAATTATTTATAATGTTGATTATTACGGTTCTGAAATTTCAAAATTTGAAAACAAAAATATGTTCGGATTCAGTATTTTTTTCTCTACAAAAAACCTATAAGAACTTTAACTCTAAAATAATTAGGGGAGCAAATAAATGCACATTCAAAAATTAACATTGTAATCGCTATGCTGCGTCGGCCAAGTCACCACCCTGTATATGTGTATATGTTTATTTGCATCAAGAAGAGGACAACCTCTTTGTTTCTTTTTGTGAATCAACAACTCTGCTACTCTCGGAAAAACAAACTTTTCAATTAAATTATAAATTATTTCATTAAATATACTGGTCGACAAAAATTTGTCAATGGATTCCAGTAGTTTTATAGGCTGATTATCATGCACTTTCCCGATTTTTTACAACAGGTAAGTGTTTTGAGATATTATCGGTTAAAACGACGAAAAATGCCATTTTGACCTATTTTCGATCCCATTTAGGGATGCAAACGATACATCGATGTTTACCATCGATGTTTTTCTATACGATGTTTTTTACATCGAAGTTCCGACTTTTTTCTAAGGCTGAAGCAACAATAACGCAACAAAGAAACCGTTTGACAGGGAAACGGCTTTCAAAACTATTACTTTTAAATTCGGTTACTAAATAAATTGCTTTGGATTTGGAAAAAGTCTATTATGAGAGTCACTTGATTATTGTATAACCTTCTAATAAAAAATTAACTTCTTAAATGGTAGGTATTTTATTTTATACAAAAAAAAACTATTGATGATACGATACACCGATGTTTTCTAGGCGATGTATCGATGTTTTTTTATATATCGATGTATGCAAATTGAAAGTTTTTTGCCTAGAGTAGCAGAATTTTTATAAATTGAACGAGACAATAAAAAGAGTAGTGCCTTGTGCTGGAATTATAAATTTTTTATTTATTTATAACGATACTATAGTTTCGAGAGTCTTTCCCCTCTTCATCAGTCTATTACAATTGATTCACAGGAATTAATGTATGAATGGTAAGTCCTTACCATTCATACATTAATTCCTGTTGAACCAACACAAATTTAAGACCATTGTAATAGACTGATGAAGAGGGCAAAGCTATCGAAACTATAGTCTCGTTATAAATAAAATTTATAATTCCAGCAGAAGACACACTCTTTTATTGTCTCCTTCTATCGATGTTTGAATCCCTAGTCCCTTAAACAGCAATATTTGAAATCAAAATATTTTGTGGACGTAATAGAATACAGCTTCCTCTTTGATTTTCAAATTACCACTTGTTGGTAGCTCAATTAGAACTCGAGTTATAACTAAAAAACCAAGACCGTATGAGTTTATTATCCTTTATAATAACTTAGTTTTACTTTTAAGTTATACCGTTAACTCGAGTTCTAATTAAGCTAAAAACAAGTGGTAATTTGAAAATCAAAGAGGAAGCTGTTTTCTATTACGTCAAACAAAATATTTTGATTTCAAATATTGTTGTTTAATATTTAATGGGGCTCGAAAATAAGGCCTTTTTTCGTAATTTTGACAGATAATATCTCAAAACTCTGACCTGTTGTAAAAAATCTGGAAATTGCATGATAATCAGCGCATAAAACTCTACTGGAATCCATTGTTAGGTTTACGGATACAATTTTACTTAGGGAAAGTGGTGTAGGTTTTAGGTGAAACATGATATTAATTAATAAAGTAAAGGGAGTGTAGTTTTACAATGAATGAAATAAAACTCAAAGAGGTTTATACAAACTCAATATATTTCGGATTATTAGTCCATCATCAGGAGTTTACAGATTAAAAACTCTTTGAATTTTATTTAATTCATTGTGAAACTACACTCCCTTTACTTTATTAATTACGGATACAAGTTTTTGTTTAATTTTTGTCGAGCAGTGTTTTAAATATAAGTAAGGGGCCAGGTGTATGGTAAGGTAAAGTCATGTGGATGGCCACATCAGTTTATTTTATTTGGTAAAGTATTTCTTTTATAATGAAAAGCTTAATTTTATCTGAGAAATCAAGTCTTTCTTTTGGCTTACCCCTTTGAATGAGAAACCCACCCCTTTATTAAGGCCCATTTAAGCAACTTCTTTAATTCGAGTCAAGTTGGCCTCTGCGGTTAGATCGGAGGGCTCCGTTTAAGCCCTTTGTTCATTTCCTATTCCTCCTCCGCCTAATCTTTCTGATTATTATCTCCCTTCTGGTTATTATCAAACCTTCATACTGTTAATATGGTAATCCCATTTACAATTGAATATATTTATGTTAATAAGCAAATCGGTGTATTCGGGAAGAGGTTAAAATTCCATAAATCATAAACAGAGCGCCGCCGCAGTCGATCCATAAATTAAACGCAGATTGGAAATTAACATTAAAGTATTATATGAGAACAAAACATGCTATAAAAAATTTAAGAGATTGCACCTTAATTATATTTTATGGTTCATTTGTGTTTATTTAGTTAATTTTTGTTTATTATTCATGAAGGAATACATTTCCTATGATAAAACCCAGGTAACCACAATATCCTAAAAATATTCTAAGGATATTCTAAGGACATTTAAATCTTCTTAGAATATTCTGAGGATATTGTGTGTTACCTGGGAAGGCAAGTACTTTTGCGTCACGAACGTGCAATGGTAAAGAATTTGTCTGTTGATCGCACACCCTTGCTCAAAATTGAAACTTTCTTACTCGGTACACATGGCCGGCTCAGGTGATTATTTTTTGTTTTTCAGTCTGTATCTGTGAGCGAGAGTCTCCTTCGATTAAGATACCTATCGACTATCACTTAAAATATAAATTCAAATATCAATTGTCCATAACCCGTATAGAAAAGTAATCATGTAAAATATTCCAAGACATCGAAAATATATATATTTTTTTATGTATTATAATTGAAGAATTTCCCAAGGGATCAATCTTGTGATTTTTCAATTTTCATTGAATTCTCATAACTCATAACCTCATAAGTTGTTTTATGAGACCCTCGCGGTAGCTTTAGACATTTCAAAAAGCCTTCGATATGGTCTGGCACAAAAATCTTCTTGCCAAATTGACCTCCGTCGGCCTTGCACCGAAACTCTGTAAGTTGCTCGAAAGTTTTTCTTTCAGACCGTAGTATTAAGGTTGTCATCGATGGAATATCATCTTCCCCTTCCACACCAACGCTGGAGTTCCTCAGGGATCGGTTATCTCCCCTACGCTTTTCTTATCTATATCAACGACCTTCTAAACTTGCCCTCCAATCCGGTACATTGTTACGCAGATGACAGCACCCTACATAACGCCCCTGCATCGCATAAAAACCGTGCAGACATTGCCTCTTCAATTAATTTAGACTTATGCAAACTTAAAAACTGGGGATCCCAAAACTTAGTTAACTTCAATGCAGGAAAACTCAGTGTTGCCTTATTTCTAGGCGCGTCGACAGAAACCTCCCAAACATATCATTCGACTCAAACTCACTAGAATTCAGGGATAAAATTTCAATGCTAGGCGTAACTCTAGGGTCTGACCTTTCATGGAATGACCATATCTCAACCACTGCTAAAGCTGCAGCGCGCAAGCTTGGTCTCCTATTTAGGTCTAGACGCTGTTATACTCCCAGTCAACTTCTTATGCTGTATAAGGCTCAAATTCGTCCCTGTCTCGAATATGGCTCTCATCTGTGGAGGGGTGCCTCCAAGCATTCTCTTGCTACACTGGATGCAATTCAGAAGCGAGCAATTAAACTAATAGGAGAACCGGCTCTAACCAACTCACTCGACTCCCTGGCTCACCGAAGAACCGTTTCTGCCCTTTCCCTGTACTACAGATACTATCACGGTGTCTGTTCAGTCGAGCTGAAATCAATTATCCCCCCTAATGCCCTCTTTACGCGAAACACGCGGTTTTCTAACGCTCAGCACCCCTTCGCTGTCAAATTGGATAAAAGTCGAACAAGCGCTTTCGCACTTCGCTTTCAGAATTAGAATGGCATGGATGGTTTTTTATTTTATTCACCAAACCTTCCTTTCTTGAACCAGACCTTGTTAACAAAATTCCGTTAAGTAAAACTTAAGTTATAGACACTAGCAGTCCATAAAAGTTTAGCATCCCCTCCCGCCTTTATTTTACGTCCTACAATAAAAAGTCATTTATCAAAAGATGGACTATTATGGTGGCATTAACGTGAGAGTATTCATTTTTAAACTTATATTGGAAAATTTTTGAGAAAATTGCATTTTTTATACGATCGAAGCTATTTAGCCACCTAGCGGTGGACGTATGAACTTAAAAAATATTTCCAGCAATTTTTCTTGGCCGATTTCCTCTGAAGGATTTTTTCCCAAACTTCTACGATTATTAGTTCCTGAGATACGGTACCTCGTCACCCTTATTGAATCACCCGGTACAATACAATTCCATGCCTTATTTTTTATTATTTTAAATAGTCTAAAAGTCTTATTTTTATTAAAAAAAAATGCAAAATTACTTCCGAGCCAAATTCAATTTTTTTTTTAATTTTACAGTTATTATTTATAAAATATACCTACTAGTATTTTGAAAAGCATCTTATAGATAGCAATGAATATTTAAATCTAATATATAATAATAAATACTAATTTTTATTTTATTTTTATACATTTTATTGTGACTATACAAGAAAACAGTTTATGAAACAAAACTAGCCAATAATTAATTCATAATACATTTTTAAAATGAAAAGAATATTCAATAATATTAAATATAATACATAAGAATAAAGAGGTTACAATCATTATTGTGTTTCTTTAAACAAAATATAATATATTTGCTATCTATTTGTTATCTAGTCACTATAGGTTGAGCTATTTGTTTCATCAAAATCGGTAGAGCCGTTTTCAAAATAGAACTAAAATACAAACAAACAATTTTCGCTCATTTAATAAGAGTAGATTTATTGAAAATTATATTTTTATTTATTCCTGGAGATGCCCTTCCATTATTAACCCCCCCCCCCCACCGTTAAAATTATATTATTCTTAAAATAGAATCCTAATTTGGGAATGTTGCTATTTTATTATTTTGTTAAATCAATGGGTGCATTAATTCAAAAGTAGACCTGAAAAAATTAATTATTTTATATAACATTAATTTATTCGCCAAGGACGTAACTGATTAAGATTATCTCCCTTGGCAACACACAAGTGCCCTGTCCTCGACCAAAGGTCATTCTATCAGTGATAAAAGATATCATCGATAAGAGATAAATTCACCTTTTAAATGCTTTGGCAAGTGAGAATATTCTCTTATTATAGTTATTATTACAAGGACCATATTACATACTCCTAATATCCTCTTTGATTTATTAACTTTACTTAATTAATAAATCATGTCTGAAATGTTGGGTGAAATCTTGATGAAATATTATACACGAAAATTGCGAGCTGAAAAAGAAATGGCAATTTATAAAATGAAAAGTGAACTATTCTGTAAGGAATTGCAGGTGACAATTAGTTTAGTTTTTTTTTAAGGATTTAGGTGTCGGTTCTAGGTGAAACATTATAAATAACTTATGAGGAGAATTTTCTAGGTTAAGTTTCACAAAAAGGAAATATATTAAAACAAATGCATGTTTTTTTTTGAGTTTGATTAGCTCGATATATATTTCGGGTTACTAGCCCATCTTCAGGAGTTCAAATAAAAACTGAATACAAATTTGTAAAAACGTTTAACAAGTAAAAATTTTTTTTGAAAGATGAGTATATTCAGAAAGTTTCATAAACAAAATTTTGAGAGAGAAGAGTACATTCAGAAAGTTACATCAACAAACAGAAGTTAAAGTACGTTCAGAAATTACTTTCAATCTTTTTTCTTAAAAATTAATAAATTGTTATTATTTAAATTAGAAACAGAAACAGAAATAAAAACAAAACAAAAATAAAAACAAAGAACAAATTACAAACACAAATTATGTAATCAAAGTTAAGAGCCGATTTTTAATTTATTAATTTTAGCCAAATTAGAATCAATGATTATATCTCTGTCAAAGTCCAATTGATTATTGAGAATACTGGATTTATTCAGAAGGGCCAATTTAATCTCCGTTGATTCTAGAAGAAGAAGTCTGGGACCACTTCTTTCAAAATGAATTGGGGTAGGATTAGAAGTGGAGGCAGTATGATTTTCCGAATGTAAATGAATTTGTAAATTAATTCATTTACATTCGGAAAATCATACTGCCTCCACTTCTAATCCTACCCCAATTCATTTTGAAAGAAGTGGTCCCAGACTTCTTCTTCTAGAATCAACGGAGATTAAATTGGCCCTTCTGAATAAATCCAGTATTCTCAATAATCAATTGGACTTTGACAGAGATATAATCATTGATTCTAATTTGGCTAAAATTAATAAATTAAAAATCGGCTCTTAACTTTGATTACATAATTTGTGTTTGTAATTTGTTCTTTGTTTTTATTTTTGTTTTGTTTTTATTTCTGTTTCTGTTTCTAATTTAAATAATAACAATTTATTAATTTTTAAGAAAAAAGATTGAAAGTAATTTCTGAACGTACTTTAACTTCTGTTTGTTGATGTAACTTTTCTGAATGTACTCTACTCTCAAAATTTTGTTTATGAAACTTTTCTGAATATACTCATCTCAAAAAAAATGTTTACTTGTTAAACGTTTTTACAAATTTGTATTCAGTTTTTATTTAAACTCCTGAAGATGGGCTAGTAACCCGAAATATATATCGAGCTAATCAAACTCAAAAAACATGCATTTGTTTTAATATATTTCCTTTTTGTGAAACTTAACCTAGAAAATTCTCCTCATAAGTTAGTTTAGTTTGTAATTAATTTAATAATTATTAAATAATTATTTATTTATTTATTTGTAGCGTACAAAAGAGAGCCTGAAAAAAGAAAAAGAAGAGAAAAATAATTTAGTGAAAGAAATAGAAAATATGATAAATAAAGTAAATGAAAAATTACACAAAAAGGTAGGATTTATTTATTTTTTTATTTTAATGAATAATTAATTTAATTTTTAATTATACATTTTATTTAATTAGATTATCGATCAGACGAAAATTGAAACGAATTCAATTAAAGATGAAATTAAAACATTCAATGAAAATGTACAGTATTTATTTATTTATTTATTTATCTATAAATCAATTCAATTATTGTATAATCTATTTTCAATTTATTTATTTTTTTAGAATAATCATAAAATCAATTCTCTGGAAATTAAAATTGACTCACTAAACCAGGAAATGGTAAATTTAAATAGAAAGGTAAAAGCAATTATTTATTTATTTAGAGAAATATTAAGGGGGAATTTATACTAGGGTCGAAGTCGTAATTTGAAACACAATTTAAGTTTATTTATTTATTTAATTTCAGATGCACGAATTAAATAGTAAAATAAATTCTAATACGGAAGAAGTTCCATTGGATAACGATGGAACTGAAGATATTTGGGAAGCTGCAAGAAAAGGATCTCTAAAGGGGGTCAAATTCTATTTGGCTCAGGATCCTTCCAATCTAAATAAAAAAGATGTACAAAATGAATTCACCCCCCTGCATTATGCATCCGAAAATGGCCATTTAGAAATTGTTAAATTTTTATTATCAAAATCAGCAATAGTAGATCCAAAGGATAAATATAATCGTACTCCTCTTATGTGGGCATGTCAGAAGGGGCCATGTCCCTATAGTCAATTTGCTTTTGGACAAAGGGGCTGATATAAATTGCCAGGATTTAAATAGAGATACACCCCTTCATCGTGCAATTTGGGGAGATCATTTGGATGTTGTGAAATTACTAATTCAAAGGGGGGCGGATAAAACAATAAAAAATAAGTGGCGGAAGGACCCCACTTGATTATGCTATTACTATAAACAGCCTCTCAATTGTAAATTATTTCCATTCTCTTTAACATCTATACAAATTATAATAATGTATTGAATAAATAGACAAATAAATAATTTTCTACCAAATATTTTACTTTTTTTTATTTTAATTGAAACAAAAGAATTTATTTTCTCGTATGTTTGGCTGGCCAGACAATATTATATAAATATTTTGAATCGCTAGTCTCTTGTAAAGTTAACCCAAGACATTCATCAACAGGTGCATCTCAATTTATTTATTTATTTATTTTCAATCTAATGCAAGAAGGGGTATAATAAGATGCAGCCCCTATGGATTTCGAAAGATCCTTGCATTACCGAAGAGGGGGGGGAGTTATTAATTAGAGTGTGAAAGGGCGGATAGAAATGAAAACACTCTAGTGCGGAAAAGTTGCCTATTATAGTATGATAATGTAAGGCTGGACCCTCGTGTGACCTGTTTTTCTAAATAATTTAAAAAGCTGTTTGTGTAAATTAATGTTTTTATTAAATTGAATGTTGGTCGAATAGATGGTTACAATATTTGTGTATATATTACTTATACATAACATTAATTATATAAGTCTTAAGTCTACTAATTATACAAGTCTTAAATCTACTAATTATACAATTCTTAAATCTACTCGCTGGCCAGCTACTCACACAGCAATAGTGCATACGCTCTCATCTCTCAGCTCGCCGGTCGGATTCAACTCGCCACAACCGCTTTCCAATCCGTCTCAGTAGGCTCTGGTTGTCGCGTGGCTAGCCGATTCTAATCTTAATGAACCAAAACTACGTGTGAAATTTGGTTTCGATATTCAAACTAGTTTTTCAGCTAGCTCGTCCACAAAAATTTGGTAACGCACAGACTAACAGACATTTTGACATAACAATTATTATCTCGAAAAATTTAATTTTTTCGATATTTATTTATTAGAGCTTTTTTGTAGAGCGAAGTGCCATAGTTTCGCTCAATTTTTTTTAATCAAAATAGTTTCAACCGTTTTTGAGATATTTCGAAAAAAATAAGTAAAAAAAAAAACCACATTTTTCATGCACGATTATAATACTTGACCATACCCTGTATGGTTCAGGCGCGGATCCAGACCTCTGTTTTGGTGGGGGCGGTCGCCGGTATATAAGATCTACTTTTGATCTCGGAAGTGTGTCGCGATCGAATTGTCCAAGCGGGGGGGGGGGGGGTCAGAGACGCCCACCCCCCACATAGAACTTTATTTTCTTCAATTTTAAAATTTTTATGTTATAAAAAAAAAATAAATAAACATATAAAAAATATTGATCTCCAATGCTTTGTTGGGGGGCGGTCGCCCCCATCGCCCCCCCCCCTGGATCCGCGCATGGTATGATATAGTAATAATAAGTAAAATTAAATTAAAAAATACAATTATAAATTATCCTACTTTCTCAATATCACTTTACATTTAAATAAAGTTTTAATAAAAGATCAAATTCCATTTGAAATATCAATAAAATGAATAATTTTGAATTAAGCATCATTGATAGAAAGATAAAATATACAAAATGGATATTTCTTAAGTTCAAGCAGTTCAAATTGTGTACCTACCTAATTAATCAAGGGCCAAGTCAACAATAGCTTTATTCGTTTTGAGTGCTTTCGGCGCCCTTATGTTAGCCTCAAGTCACTAAACCATATTCGTTTAGGAATACCAACCGACTTGGTGTGCCCCAGCAGCCCTATTCGTTTTGAGATAGTTGTGGCACTACTGGGCCTTCTTGAGGCGTGCACCAAGTGAACATGCTCATTGAGCATGGTCACTTTGGGTCACCCTTAGTTAATCTTCGCACTATTTTGAATTTCAAAACACCGATTTTTTATATACTCTGTTTTAAACTTGAATATATTATTGTTATTTAATTTAGAATAATGGATGACCAGGTATTATTAGTACGTATAAATATCTGGTAACTTGGATAGAACAATCGGGTGACCAAACAAGAGAGATAAGGACGAGAATAGAGATAGCAAGATCAACATTTATAAAAATGAAAAAATTATTCACTAACCGAGATATCAACATGGAACTTAGGATGAGGATGCTGCGTTGTTACGTTTTTTCCACGCTTTTGTATGGAGTCGAAGCATGGACTCTAAAGAAAAACCACATGGACAAACTACAGGCTTTTGAGATGTGGTGCTACCGCAGAATATGGCGTATTCCCTGGACCGATAGGGTCACTAATGTTGAGGTCCTAAATCGGATGCAGAAGGAATGCGAAATCATTGACACCATAAAAAAGAGAAAGCTTCAATACCTGGGTCATATAATGAGAGGACAGAAATACAGATTTCTCCAACTGATAGTTCAGGGAAAGATTGATGGAAGGAGGAACATTGGCAGGCCCCGCGTGTCCTGGCTTAAAAATCTAAGGGATTGGTTTGATTGCAGCAATGTACAACTGTTCCGAGCTGCGGTCAACAAGGTCCGGATCGCTATGATGATAGCAAACCTCCGATAAGAGATGCACTACAAGAAGAAGGTACGTTATTATTTTATTAAATTATTCATATAAATTATTCTTTTAAGTCGTTTATTTGTTATTATTACATTGATTGTAAAAAAAAAAATTAAATTGAAAGCTTATTTTTGCCGAAAGAAGCTGAATTTTTATAAATTAAAGGAGACAATATTAGTTTCTTCTGCTGGAAAAATAAATTTTTAATAAGTAGGTTATAATGAAAGAAAATAAATAAAATTAAATACATTTTTAACTTATTTATAAAGAGACTACAGTTTTAAGGGCAAAATTTATTTTTCTAGAAAAAGACACATTTTTTTGGCTTTTCGACCTTTCTATCCATTAGCCAATTTACGATACTAATTATTTTTTATTGAATAAGTTTCTATCCCCCCCCCCGGGGTGACACCATTTTTTATTGTCTCCTTTAATAATAATAAAAAAAACATATCTATATATATAAAATTCTTTGCCCGATACACTCACTGACTCACTCACTCACTCACTCACTCATCATCAAAACAGCCAGAACCACTGGACATAGAAACATGAAATTTGGAGAGGATATTACATCTATGACATAGGGGCTCACTAAGAAAGGATTTTACGAAATGCGACCCTTATGGGGGTCAAAGGGGGCAAAGTGTGTTTTCACTGATTATGCGATATCTCTTAAGGGCGATAAAATATCTACTTGCTTTTTACTTATAAAAATACTAAATTAAAATATCTAAAAAACAATTTGAGGATTTTTTGAAATTCGACCCTTAAAGGGGTCAAAATGGGCAAAATATCTTTACAATGTGTTTACACTAATTATGCATTTTCAATTAAGAACGATAAGATATCTACTTGATTTTTACTTAATAAAATTCTAAATATCTAAAAAGTAATTTCAGCATTTTTTGTATTCGACTCCCAACTATCCAAAATGTGAGTGGGGTCAAAAATTAAAACTCACTCCTATCTTGATCAAATTTTGTAGAGTTATTCTTTATTACTTTAAGAAACTATTCCTGTAAAAATCAACTATCAAAATTGACTGTATGGGAGGCGGAGGAGGGGGTGCAAAATATAGAAATCTGCGAATGCCGAGCTGTAACTCAATGGAGGGGCGAGGGGCATTTGGAGTTCAAACTATTCCCCTGTAGCTTGTAAAGTGATCTTATATGCTCAGCATGACGCTGATTGAAACATCTCCCTGTCTGCCCAATATACCAGGTGTACCGGAAAGTCATTACCGGTTTTTCTAACAGATGTCGCTAGGCTTAAGTATGCAATGTTATGATTTGACACATATGCATTTTATTCTACTGACATCAAGCTTCAAAGCTATACATGTTATATTTTGCGAAAGTAACACCTTCATAGATTTATACCTCTTTGAAAATGTCAAGTTTCATGCCTGAAAACGTGCATTTGCGGCACGCATTACTTTTCTTATTTAATCAAAAGAAAAAAACCGCTGAAAGTCATCGTTTGCTGGTAGAAACTTACGGTGAGCATGCTTTAACCTTACAAAACATATGCGGTGTGGTTTCGAAAATTATAGAATATATATAATATAGAATCAAATGGCCAATACTTTGATTAAATAACATTTCCATTTTCTTAAAAATTACGTAGTTTTTTTTTCGAAAAAAACCGGTAATGACTTTCCGGTACACCTAGTAAAACGCTTCGCAATCATCACATTGCAATTTATATACTCCTCTTTTGAATACGCCTTAATCAAAATATTTTGACAGACAGACATAAAAACTTCACCAATAATTGATATTTGATTTGAATTAAAAAAAAATATATATATAAAAAAATTCACTAGCCTCTGCACATCACATTGTATTGTTTACTGCTCCCTTTACGGCATGTATAAATTTGAATTAATAAGCGACGAGTGATGCCCTCTAAGGGAATATTTTGTAAACTGGCCGGGAGCAGGGCAGCTAGCCATCCAACCAGTTGGTTGGCTTCTTCGCTTTCATCTTGATTTTGATAGAGTTGAGAGAATTGATTTATATTTTTGAGTAAAAACGCTCGTTAGCCATTGAGAATTTATTTTATTTTGATTTAAATTGTTTGGTACTTAAGTCTCAATTGTTTATTATTTAATTTGATTTAAACAACTAAATTGAGAATTGTGGATTGATTAAAAGTAATTTTAATCTTTTATTGAATTGGAGAAGAAACCAAACTTGAATTCATTATCATATCATCGGAGAAAAAACCCAAGTGAACAGAATTGCCACAAGACGTCTGCATTCTATCACCGCCATCGCCATTTGTATAATATCTCATTTTCGTATGTACAAAATCAGCATTATTTTCTCTCATTAAAACCATTGTAAATATTCATATCACAAATCTTTGCCTTTTATTTATTGAAAAAGAAGAAATACACCTTCCTTTTATTCTTAATTTAAAATATACAGTCCACACCTTTATTAAACCCGGATCTTCAAGCCAGAGCCTTCCAGCCCAGCAAGAAGATTAGTTTGGAATTTATCTCATAGGATCAGGAAATTTCAAAATTAAACACGGCACTTACATAATAACTGCTCCTTCCAAGTATAAATATCCTTTATTTATTTCCAGCTTAGGTCTGTTCGGTTCACCTGTTCATTCGTCTTTCCCACTTTGAGACCTTTCCATTCTCTGATAATTCTTTCATACCTACACAAACTCAGCATAAATGAAAAATCACAAGGTTGCATCCAATCAGAACAAGTAGACGTGCCACTTAAGCCGCCAATTTCAAAACAATTGCTTAATCTAAAGAAACAACTATTTTTTAAATATTAACATCCAGTCTAGTATATATTTCTAGTCCAAATTTAAAAAATAAATGTTCTAAAAAAATACTTAATCTGTGGGCCATTAGAAGGCTAGAAATGCAAAAACTAACCAACCAAAATGGGGGGGGGGGTTAAAAATGAAAATTCTTGCCCTTTAATCAAACTTAACCAAATTTTGTATACATAATCTGTGGGTCACTTGAAGGCTAGAAATGCAAAAACTAGGTGCGTGGGTGTGGTGAAAGGGGCCCGCCGAATTCGGCCTTCTCAGCTAGTGTATGATAAAATGAAAAAAAAATATTTCAAATAATGGACACCATATTAAAGGTAAAAAATAAAACAAAAACAAAAAACAATTACAAGCATATACAATTTATTTATTTATTTTATTTTTGTTAAATTTAAAATTAATTATTATATTATTATTAATCAATATCTCAACCACACAATAAACATATATTCAATATATTTATATAAAACATTTATAAATGCTATATATTTACAAGTAATCTCCGACTTAGGACCTTTTTTGTAGGGGGGTTTCAACGCATCATTTTATTTTTATTCAATTTTATGATATACATTAAACCACGTGATGTATAATGATGACGTCATTGTGGCATATCGATTCTAATCGAAAGTTGGCCATTATTTGAAAAGTTTTTGTTTTGCCGAGAGTAGCAGAGTTGTTGATTCACAACGAGAAACAAAGAGGTTGGCCTCTGCTTGATTCAAATCAGGGGGTGTTCACTCCTCAGTTTACAACACTGGCCACCATGCGCTTGGCGCTACTATCGAACTTGCCTCTAGTGCCACTAGGCTATCCAGGGGGCGTTCACTCCCTAGTTTACCACTCTGACAGATTATGTGTATATACAAATATAATTAAATTCCGTATAATTTTTTTTTTAATTAAATAACAATCTATCGAGTTTTTTTAAATAAATTAAATAAATAATAAATAATAATTTAATTTTAAAATTAAAAATCAATTAGATATATATATGTAAAACATCCTCATATTAACCGCGTAAAACTGAAAACCCTGGGCCTATCAAGTTGGTCCCACTGCTATCCATGTCAAATATAAATACTGATTAAAAGACGTTAAAACTAGTATAAAATATTAAAGTTGTAAAACTTGTTCCAAAATATAAAAAGATTGAATACCAGAAAACAAACTATAAAAACCAATTTATAATGTAGTCAATTCGGGTTGAATCATAAATGACTATAAGCCAATGTTTTTAGGAATACATTGGCTTATAGTCATTTATGATTCAACCCGAATTAACTACATTATAAATTGGTTTTTATAGTTTGTTTTCTGGTATTCAATCTTTTTATATTTTAAAACAAGTTTTACAACTTTAATATTTTATACTAGTTTTAACCTCTTTTAATCAGTTTTTATATTTGACATGGATAGCAGTGGGACCAACTTGATAGGCTCAAAGTTTTCAGTTTTACGGTTAATATGAGATATTTTACATATATATATATATATATATATATATATACAATTTGTGCTCGTTTAATAAGAGTAGATAAGAGTAGATAGATAGATATAATTAAGTTTTTCATCTCATGTTTAGAAAAATCAAACTTAAAATTGAATTGAATATTGAATTTTCATTTCAATATAAGTATTATAGCAATTTTTTGTGTTATATAAAGTATTTCTTGAGACATCCGAATACGTATATTATCAAATTTCATATATTTAATGATATTTCACTAATAGTCGAGTGGGTAAAGTACATGCCTCATAATTAATCAAGCCCCACTCTCGGCAATGCTATTTTAGTCTGATCCCTACATATTTGAAAATAAACTAAAATATATAGTATCGCTAATGGTTAAATCCGATAAGCCAAAAAAAAAAACATTTCACCTCGACCTTAGCGCAAGCCCTTTGTGGACAGTGTGCAAAACAAAAACAAAAAACAAAATGGCGGCCGAGTCGCCTATCTATTTTTCTTTTATCTGAGATTAATATAAACATCAATATATTCACAAAAGATTGAAAAAGAAAACCTTAAGATAGTTCTCTTATATTATGGACAAATTTCGGAAAAAATAAAACATAAAATGAAAAAATTAGGATTCAACACAGTATTCAAAACACCAATTACTCTAGGGAAAGAATTAGGTTCAAATAAAAAGGATAAATTACCCAATATAGAAAAAGAAGGGGTTTTTAATTTGAAATGGAAAGATTGTGACGCAATCTACGTAGGAAAAACAGAGGGGAATCTGAAAATTCGATTAAGCGAACATTTTAGAGATTTTAGAAATCTTGAGCAAGATGCGAGGTAGGTTTCACAAAAAAGAAATAAAACAAAATTGAGTTTTGAATTCGATATATTTCGGGAGTGAGCCCATCATCAGAAGTCAAAGTAAACTGATTATACAATGGAAAAATAATTTTACAAATAACAATACTTTTTGAAATGTATGTGGTGAGGCGAAAGTAGGGGTAAGAGGAGAAGTTGTTCCAAGAATTAATATTTTCGACAAATGGAAAAATTGAGTTTTGAACCAGCTGAAGGGAAGCTATACCTTCTATTATAATAAAGAATGGGAACGTACGTGACAGGGTACAACTGGAAAAGTGCCTGAGAGGGTACAATTACCTTAATATATTCAATGTGCGAACAATAGAAGGAATGTTTAGTTAATTTATTATAATATATAATCAATTATTGTATTTTTAAGCACTTCTAATTGTTTATTTATAATATTTGAATTATTTGATAGGGCTATTTCAACCTCCGTAGATTCTAAGAGATCCAATTTAAGGCCTTTTCTTTCGAAATGAATGGGGATAGGGTTATTATTAGAGGTGGAATGATTGAATTCATGTAAATGAATTGCGAAGGCTGAGTCGAATCATTCCGCCTCTAATAATAACCTATCATCAATCATTTCGAAAGAAAAGGCCTTAAATTGGATCTCTTAGAATCTACGGAAATTAAAATAGCCCTCTCAAATAATTCAAATATTTTAAATAATCAATTAGAAGTGCATACAAATACAATTATTGATTATATATTATAATAAATTAACTAAACATTCTTTCTATTGTTCGCACATTGAATATATTAAGGTAATTGTACCCTCTCAGGCACTTTTCCAGTTGTACCCTGTCACGCACGTTCCCATTCTTTATTATTAAAATAGTAGGTAGAGCTTCCCTTCAGTTGGTTCAAAACTCAATTTTTCAATTTGTTGAAAATATTAATTCTTAGAACAACTTCTCCTCTTACCCCTACTTTCCCCTCACCACATACATTTAAAAAAATATTGTTATTTGTAAAATTATTTTTCCATTGTATAATCAGTTTTCTTTGACTCCTGATGATGAATCATCACCCCGAAATATATCAAATTCAAAACGCAATTTTGTGAAACCTACCTCGCATCTTGCTCAAGTTTTATTATTATATTAAAATGTTTCACCTAGAACCAACACCTAACTACTTAAAAGTTATTTTAGAAATCAGTAAAAAGAGAACTCATTAGCGGAACATTTAAATTCAAACAATCACTCTTTTCCGGAAAGCACAGGAATTAGATTAATAAAAGGACAAAGAAACCCAAAATTAATTAGCGCAATTGAATCGTTAGAAATTTTGAAATCATTCAATAAAAATTCATTCTTTGTTTAAACGGAAAAATAGAATTATCTAATAGCAATTTACTTAGAATGTTTGCTAACAAAACATGCAATTTTAGATAAAAGGAGTGGAAAAAGGAACCCCCCCCCCTTCCATTGTCAGTCTGTTCTTTGTCACAAAGAAAAGGGATGCATGTGTTTAAATATGAATGTGAACCCAAAGATGATTTTAGTTTAGAAAAGATCAAAAAAATTTCAATTATCATACGGTATTAGGCCTCCATGGAAAACAATATTTATAATTAAAAAAGACTGATGATGAAGACCAAGTCTTCGAAACTATAGTCTCAAACAAATAAATAATATATATATACAGATATATCATTTCGATATATATGTGTGTATGTTTATTTGTATCAAGCAGAGGCCAACCTCTTTGTTTCTCTTTGTGTTAGCCAATATATTCGACTCTTAAATAGATACTACATAACTATACAGACATATGGTCAACAATTCTATGTTGTACAAAGTACAATTCCATTTATGTTATCATTTACCACATTTATACAAAAAGATATACTAGAATTGCGTAGATCAATAATAATTATAAATAACAATTCAAATTAACAATTAAAAATATTAAATTATATCTAATAATAAATTAACAATTAAAATAAATCAATAGATGAATATAATCACGGCTAACTAGATTGTGTTTAAACGTAGAACTACGTAAGATTTAGATTAGAGATATATAAAAGACTGATATACGTATAAATGAGGTTGAAATATAATTCGAAATTAAATATAAAAGTGATTGGGTTACATATTGTATAACAAGATTCAATCGTTAAAACGTATACAAGAGGTAAGATTACGTATACGGACTAATTTGAAATTGCTTAATAATTGCATACAAAAAAGATTGGATTACATATAAATCAGATTAATTTGGGATTCGATTAAATTACGTATAAAAACCGACGAGATACAATAACTCATTAAAGCCTAATTGTATTTACGTATAAAAGAGAAGAGATTCGTTTGGAATTCCATTATAAAAATATATATACCTAATAGAACTTAAATTACGTATAAATTAGAATTTGAATAATAATTGAAGATGTTGGGTTATCGTAACTACAAAAGATCTAATTGCAATTAATGAAATTACGTTGCATACAAATCAGGTTCATTTGTGATTTCATAATATTTAGAAAAACATGAGTTCGAATTACGCATTAACCAAAAGGGGTTTCTTACGTATAAATCAAATTTACTAACGAATAAAAGAGGCTTAGTTTTATAACTACGTAAAATCTAATTACATATTAATTACGAAAAATGAGATTACGTTGCGTATAAATCAGGTTCATAATAGCTGTATCCTTATTAAAAAGAGCTACAAGAGTTTAAATTACGTATAAATCAGATTCAATTTGAATTCGATAATAATTGTTAGCAAATAAAAGAGGATGAGTTATCATAAATACATTCATAATATTTACGTACAAAGGAGAGTGGATTACGTATAAACCAGGCTTATTTGCTTGTCAACAATAATTACGTATAAAAGAGGTTGGTAAAAGTATAAAATAAGATTTGTAGTGGGCAGCACTAGCTACCTATACACTAACGCCACCAGATGACTCCACTGGCACACAAGCCCGGCCGGACTCGGGAGCAGCAGCGACTGGGATTCTGAACACAACCCGAACGAACCAACATCTAAACAGCTTCAACCCTCTTCTGTATTATTTCTAAGTATTTAAATAATATATCGGAGTTATTCCTGCCGCAACCCTCCTCTATATTGGTGACCCCTGACGAAAATCCACAACATCGAAGTGAACCGAATAGGAGTCGGCAAACCGTCATCGCCCTCCTCATCCGGGACCATTGCTCTGGGGAGGGGATGGTATACACTAACGCCACCAGATGACTCCACCGGCTCATAAGCCCGGCCGGACCCGGGAGCAGCAGCAACTTGGATTCTGAACAAACGAACATCGAAACAATTCCAACCCTCTTTTGTATAATTTCTAACTAATAAATAAGTATTTAAATAATTTATCGGAGTTATTCATGCCGCAACCCTCCTCTATAGATTTTTATTTAAAATCTTATAATACATATAAAATATATCGGATTACGTATTATTCAGATTCAATATGATGTACGTAAACAAAGGGAGAAATACATATAAATAAGGTTCTCTTAAAATTAATTAATAATAAAAAAAAGAAAAGAAATCTGGTTACGTATAAATAAGTACTACTTTTTATTTCCATAATAATTACTTGAAAATGAGGCTTTATTTGTGTTTCGATAATAATACGTTTAAAACAGGTTAGAATACGTATAAATAAGTGGAATTAGTTAATGATAAAAAAAAGAAATTAAATCGCGTCAAGTATAAATAGGTATTTTTTGTTTAATTAAAAACACTTGAAAATGAGGTTTTATTTGTGTTTCGATAATAAAATACGTTTAGAAGAGGTGTATATGTAATAAATAAATATGTCATAAAAATATTATATAAGAAATACATATAAGCAATTATTTTCTCGAGTGTATGTGAGTTTTGAATGTTACCAGCACTGAAAATGGAAAATGACTTATTCGAACCAAGATACGGGGTCGTAAGTCAGAGAATACTTGTATTACGTACGTAATGGCTTATCGATTACAATACACATGAATATATGAATAAAAAATTACACTTGAAAATATATTTAGTAATAATAATAATAATAATCTCCATTTATATATTAAATATTCACATAAAAAAATAAATAAAACGTAAAAAAAAATCCCCTAAAATTTGAAATAGGCCGGAATATTGAATAGGGACATGCACTGTATATATATATATATATATATATATTTAATAAGGTATTAGTCTATAATAGATTGGAATAGTAGAGTATCGTATCTTAATTATTGGGAATATATGCTATTTATACAGATAGACACGCACACACACACATACATATTGGACAAACATTCATACATATAATTACATACATATATTCATGCATACACAGATGAATAACTGGAATAAATGAAATATGTTGTAATGACGGATACATTGCAGATTCGGTATTGCGCATGCGTAGAATTTTCAGCTCATGCTCAGAAACGCATCAGTTTATTGCACTAATATTTTTAATTTTTAGGTTATATTAAATATATTTAAAAAATATACGCATGACGCTTAATAAAAACGTTTATACCATTGTTGAAACAAAATTGTGAATTTTAGTTTGTTTATTGTTTACATAATTATATAATAAAACTTTTGTAGTAGACAACAATTAAAGTTCAATAATAGCAATAGAGAAAATAAATTTTATATATATAGAAAATTATTTATATCCTTAATATATTTTTTTTTAATATAATTTTGTGAACAGATTATTGAAAGATTTAATTTTAAATATGGTTTGACTAGCTACGAAGCCCGCTTAAATAAGCTCCGAAATATAGATTTTTTTTTCTTTAAAACGAGATATTTCAAAATTCTTGCAAGTTAAAATGTTAATTTTTTTTTTAATGTTTGTTAAAAAAAAGTACCAAAAAGGCCGCTGAATGTAAAACAATTTAAAATTTCGATTAAACACCCTAAAAATTAATTTTTATAGCTATAGATATCATACTACTATAATATCCACAATAATTGATTTTTTCACTACTATTTTTTTAAACATACCTATATTAATTTTGTTTAAAATTAAAACAACGTTTGTTTAATTCATTCCAGTTATAAATATAAGTTTAGAATAATAATATTATTCTAATTCTAATGATGCTAACATCTATAAGAGTTTTAGGCGATAGAATTATATATATATAAATTTTAGGATAAATATTAAGGTTTAAAAAATTTATTTAACGAAATCTAAATTGAATTGAGTGTGAATAATACATATTGTGGATGTTAGACCAAAATTCAGTTCCTTTTAAGAGCGAAGTGTTTTTTTTTGTGGGGATTTTCGACTGTTGGTCATTCTGATTTTTTCCCCCTCGTTCATTTTAGGAAACTGTCCCTTTTGATCTACATGGTGTATATTTGGCACAAGGGAATATGAATTCAGAAATAAATAATTATGTAATTCATAAATATTATTTTGTTTTGTTTTTGTAAAGTTGAGCTCACTGATGTCTCTGTATTCTTTTTTTTTTAAATTGGAAAAATATCGACTGAAAAACTATCTAGATATTCATTACATGTATGTATATTAATATTAGTAAAACTCACACAAAATTAATAAATAAATTAAGAAAAAAATATATATATAAATATATTAATATTAGGTACATTCGCGGTAAAGATCCTGAACGTGTTGCCAACTGTAAAAATAAATTTATCCCCAATATTTTTAAAGGAAAACGTGAGTTTTTGCATTGTTGTCAACTGTAAAAATAAACTTCCCCGTAAACATTTAAAGAGAAATGTTAGTTTTTACAGTGTTGTCAACTGTAAAAACAAAATTTCCTTAAAACATTTAAAGAGAAATGTTAGTTCTTACAGTGTTCTCAACTGTAAAAATAAAACATTTAAAGAGAAACGTTCACCCAAAAACATTTGAATAAACTAACGTTCCTCTTTAAATGTTTTAAGATAATTTTTTTTACAGTTGAGAACAATGCACCAAAAGATCCTGAACACGTTCGGGGGATATCTACCATGGGAACATACCTATTAATATTTAAAAAGAAAACATACAAATCTACAACAATAACTAGGTAAAAACAAACAAAAAAAAAACTAAAAATTTGCCCAATTATTATTATTATTATTATTATTCAATAATATATTAACACTTTTATTCTTAGTAATAGTATAATTATTTGGTTGTTTATTTTTCACCGTTTCTCTTACAATTGACTAATTTATTTATTTAAATATTTTTTTTTTTTTGCAATTGCGTATTTTTTTCTCTCAGTGAATTTTAGTTATTTCATATTGCTTTACATATATACATACATATATATGTATATATGTGATTATATAAAGAGTGTTTTTAAGTACACAATAAGACAACAACAACAACATTAACAACAACAAACAAATAAAAAAAATTCTTGAAAATTTGTTAATAAATAGGATATTTATAACATTGACAACGTTTCGGTCCGACATAAAACATTTATAATTTTTTTTTCTTGTCCAGTTTGATAGTTTTATTACTAGATATGAGAATGATTTCGATCTTTTTTTGTCAAGAGATGCATTTACAGTACAATGAATCTGATTCATTTTACATAGGTAGATATTAATAATTAAAATATGATAATTAAATGAAAAAATATGTTCGTTTTGTTATAATAGTAATGGAGATCACTAAACAAATAAATGCTAACAAATTCCAATCGGGCAATTGAAATTATCATAAATTTCAGATAAAATATTTCTAATTAAAACGACTGATGATGAAGGTCAAACCTTCGAAACTATCATGACAAACAAATAAATTATATACCGGGTGAGTTTTTATCTTGAGACAGTCTTATAACTGAAAAACAATGGATTTTATGAAAAAAACTTTCAAATAAAAGTTTATTTATATCAGGCTGGAAACTAAACTACGCTATTGTTTGTCGACCCAGAACAAGCTTTCAAGGGTATCTCGAGGTCAAGTTCTGTTTTTTAAATGGAAACCTATATGTTTCTGTACATATTCTTAATCTAGTAAAAAACTGAACAACTTTCATTAGAACTATCCTAATAGATTCCTAATAATTATTTTTAACAATCATTCAACTTAATTATCAAATAATAATGATTAAATAAATAATTTAATAATAATTAACAATTTAATAATTTTGCGACACTGTTCTGAGATATTCCATATTGTATGAGTGTATCGCAAGTCTTTTGGATGAATTCCAGTTCCAATTTCGTTATTTTGGCCTTTTAAGTTTCTTCTTAGCCTTTACATTTCCTGATTTTTTTTTAATTTTTTAAATAGATTTACAACACGATAAAATGAAGCTCCTGAGTGCAAAATTATTAAATTATATATTTAATAATTAAATATTTGATCATTATTATTTAATAATTAAGTTGAATGATTGTTAAAAATAATTATTAGGATTTTTTTGAGACCTAATTGATTCATGTATTTTTTTATTTGATGTATAAAAAAATAGTTCCTATGAAAGTTGTTCAGTTTTTTTTTTGTAGATTAAGTAGACGTATAGAAAAATATAGATTTCCATTTAAAAAACAGCTCTCTACCTCGAAATTCCGTTGAAAGCTTGTTCTAGGTTGACAAACAATAGGATAGTCTAGTTTTCCCCTTGATATAAATGAATTTGAAACATTTTTTCATATAATGCCTTGTTTTTGAGTTATAAGACTGTCTCAAGAAAAAAAAAACTCGCCAGATATATGATAGGAGTATATTTGGGGCAATCCACGCCAAAAATCAGATGGTTTGAATAATTTTAATTTTTGATTTCCTTCATTTTTTGACAGTACCAATCAAAAAACTCTTCCTGGTAAATTTTGAAATTTTTTTGATCACGGGTTTAAAAGATATCGAATTTAGGGTTTTCGCTCATAACTTTTTCAAAATTGATCCAAATTCAAAATTTATTTTTGAAATTTTTGTTTTTTTACATACTTTTTAGAAAAAAATACAACAATAAATTATTTAAAATGTTTTTAAATTCGATTTTTGAGTTTGAAAACTTTAATCTTGTTTTTGAAACTGTATGTACTAATTTTTTATTTTAAGACCAGGTTGATAATGGGCCTATGATAATTACTTTTTTTTCTCGATTTTTGAAAATTTCGAAAAAATTTTATTCGGTATTAAACATTTTCGTTATTTTGAATTGATTTTTATCGTTAACAGGTGTTTAAAATAAATAATTAGTATCTTAGTTTGTTGAAAGAAAACCAAAATTAAAAAATAGTAATTATCATAGGACCATACTATCAACCCGGTCTTAAAATTTGTTGAATAAATAGAAGTTTAAAATAAAAAAAAATCATCAAAAAATCGAAGAGTACATACAGTTTAAAAAACAAGATTAAAGTTTTCAAACTCAAAAATAGCATTTAAAAACAATTTAAATAATTCTTTTGTATTTTTTTTTAAAAAGTATGTAAAAAAACAAAAATTTTCAATTTAGACCATTTTTGAAGAAGTTTTGAGCGAAAAACCGAAATTTGATATCTTTTAAGCCGGTGATGAAAAAAATGTCAAAATTTACCAGGAAGAGTTTTTTTGATGGATACTAAAATGTAAAAAAATTAAAAATTAAAAATTTTCACACGGTCCGATTTTTGGAATGGAATGACCCATATTTATGGATATTATTATTTGAATCAAGTGGGTAACCTCATTGATTTCTCTGCTATACTCTCGACAAATAAACAAAATATTTTTTATTAAATATATTAAACAAAGTTTGTAAAATTGATAGAAAAACTTGTTGGAAGAATTTTGTTTATTTTTATATGCGTCTGTAAATCCTCATCTCGATCTTTGGTTGTTTTTAATTATTTATTTATGTTAGTTGTTGTCGTTGTCGTCGTCTGTCATGAGATTGCCGAGATAATCTTGGTAGTCTTGTTCTTCTTCTTTCGGGTGGTCGGCGTCTTGAGCGGCGCGTCGCTTGCGCCGTCTTGACGTCTCGCTGGTTGCCTCCACACAGAGCACAATGAAGGAATGGTTGCAGGTATACCGCTCCTGGTCGAGTAGCCGGAGTTTGAGCAGTGAAGACGCCAGCCCGATCTTGTCGGTGGCGGCAGAATGCCAGGCGTCGCAGTAGGTGTCCATCGCCCGTTCGCCCAGCAGGTGAGACCCGTGCCAGACCATCTTGTGGGGCCTGCAAGACACACACACACACATTCCATTCAAATTGACGTTTTACACACTTTATATTAGTTTCACCTTTACCTATCTATCTAATCCCGAATTTTTAAACGATCTTTCGAAACTAATTGAAAACTAAAATCTCTTCAAAAAACTTCAAAATTTCGACAAAGCAGCATTTCAAATTAGGAAACAACACATTCACGACACAACAAGCCACCAGTCCGGGCTGGACCAGCTGATAGAAAATAGTATAATATCAATGTAAATGCGAAGATGCGCGAACATTAAAATCCGCACATCTATACATAAGAAATACCAACACAAACCACTCTAAAATTGTACTTGAGATTTAATGAATAAGTTCTACTATGTGTTATTATTAATTTTAATATATAAACTGTATATCTCTATATACGTTAAATGTGAACTGTAAATGCATACCTCCGCGTTTACATATATCTTGTAGCTACGGATAAATATTCATTGTGAACTAAAAATAATCATAACCTCTATACTTGAACTGTAAATGCGTAGCTCCATGAAGCCACAGTTTGTGCAGCTGCGCATACTATTTATAGCGAACTAGAACCTAAGAAATGTAAATGTGGGGCATCACTCTGTGCTGCGCATACCTAGAAAAAAACCAGGGTTACTAGAACCAGGACACTCACAAAGCAAACTGTAAATGGGTATATTTAATATTTTCTTCGATATGGCTAGATCCAAATTGAACGAATCCACCTCCACGCGGTGTACACGGCATGCCTTTGGGGATTAATTAATCGTCAAAAGTAGCTAAGTGATTCTTAATAACCCTTCAATGTTAGTTAAATTCAATTCAGGGACAGGGGGTAGTGATGAGCTTTTGGGCCCCTTAAGTTATCACATATAAATAAAAATAGATTGATTTATACGACATCAAATAAAAAAATATATTAAATCAATTAGATCTCAAAAAAAAAATCCAAATAATAATTATTCTAAACAATCATTCAACTAAATTATTAAACAATAATGATCAAATATTTAATTATTAGATAAATAATTTAATAATAATTAATAATTTAATAATTTTGCGACACTGTTCTGAGACATTTCAGAGTGTATGAGTGTCTTCTGGATGAATTTCAGTTCCAAGTTCGTTATTTTGGCCTGAATCAATTTCTTCGTAACCTTTACATTTCTAATTTTTTTTAACAGATTTAACTGTAATATGCCAAAATAATGAAATTGGAACTGAAATTCATGAAAAAGACATGCAATACACTCTGGAATGTCTCAGAAGAGCGTCGCAAAATTATTAAATTATTCATTATCATTGAATTATTTATTTACTAATTAATTATTTAATTATTACTATTTGATAATTAAGTTAAATAATTGTTAAAAATAATTATTAAGAATTTTTTTTGAGATCTAATTGATTCATGTATTTTGGTTATTTGATGTCGTATAAAAATAGTTCTAATAAAAGCTGTTCAGTTTTTTTTGTAGATTAAGTAGACGTATAGAAAAATATAGGATTCTATTTAAAAAACAGAACTTCACCTCGAAATACGCTTGAAAGCTTGTTCTAGGTTGACAAACAATAGCGTAGTTTAGTTCCCCTCCCCCTGTTATAAATAAACTTTTTTCATATAATGCAC
The DNA here is from genome assembly GCA_024734495.1 of Forficula auricularia. NCBI lineage: Eukaryota > Metazoa > Arthropoda > Insecta > Dermaptera > Forficulidae > Forficula > Forficula auricularia. The sequence goes on from JALMQS010000075.1 coordinate 3,351,185, forward strand.
TGTTTTTGAGTTATAAGACTATCTCAAGATAAAAAACTCACACGGTATAAGTTTTTTGGTGCGCTGAATCCGAATCTGAGGCTTGCTAATAAAATTTCGTGACGCAACATTGATAAAAAAAGCTTTGGGGGTTTTCAGATTTTAACTCGAAAACTTTGTGCCAATGGTTTCAAATTAAATTGTTTATGTGTGTGTGTGTGTGTGTGTATGAACTGACCATCCGAAATCGGTGAGGACATTCTTTCCATTGAAGCTGTAAATTCTGGGCTGTTGAGCAAAAGTACCGCCGTCGCCGTTGAACATGTCCTTCCAGGAATTGAAGAGCAGATCACCCTAGAATAAATAAATAAAAATAAATATAAATATAAAGAGAAATCATTGAGGTCATTCTCTGCTTGATGAAATTATAAACAGTGTTAAAGTACATATCATCATCTTAGAGTGTAAACCTGCTAAATCCATTTTTATCATATATATGACATCACGTGAAAAAATGGCATAAACAGGAAATAATTACCGGTAAAGATTTTATTGCTGGAATAACTTTATTGGTACTCCGGTATTACTATGCTAAGTTTTCCCCCAAATCTGTGTTGTGGAAATTTTTCTAAAATTTTCTCAAATTGAGAAAATTTCGGAGTTTTTTCAGATTTTCTTGAATAACTCTAAAACTGTTTATCAAATCAAAAAGATATTTTTAGATAAATTAAAGCTCTTTAAATTACGCGTAAAATAATAACAATTTCATCTATTTAGGTTTAGTAGAACCGGTACTAGCGCCATGCAAAAAACAGCTCCCGGGATCACTATTGAATATCCCTAAAACTTGTACTTTTTTTCTTTTTTTCCCCATTTTAACAATGAAAGAGTACGTTTGTCGACAAAGACCACTCTATACATTTTTAAACTAGATTAAATTTGCTACAATTTAATCAAAGTTTCATCTTAATTGGATAATGGTAACCCGTGCCGCAATGAGGTTGAAGTTTGCAGTTTTTGCAAGAAATTGCAGTTTTTCTTTAATAAAATAAAAACAACTCATCCTAGAAACTTGATTACTATCTCATTGTCTAGGAAATTATATTGACTTGAACGTTTACTTGGACCAGTTTTTTGATAAAACTCTTAGATTTATAGATATTTAGCATTTTCCATGACATTTTTTAGGATTCGGATCATATCCTGTCCGGAAAATGTAGGATATCTATAAATCTAAAATTTTATCAAAAAAAGTGGTACAAGTAAACGTTCAAGTATATATAATTTCCTACACAATCAGATAGGAATAAACTTTCTAGGAAGAGTGGTTTTCATTTTATCGTGGAAAAACTGCGATTTTTTGAAACAATGGCTCATATCCTGCCCGGAAAATGCTGGATATCTATAAATTTAAGAGTTTTATCAAAAAAGTGGTTCAAGTAAACGTTTAAGGCAACAAAATTTACTAGAGAATGAGACTAAAATAAAGTTTCTAGGATGAGTGGTTTTCATTTTATGAAGGAAAAACTGCGATTTGTTGCAAAAAACTGCTAACTTTAACCACATTGCGGCACGGGTTACCATTAAAATTTGCACTGTAATGTATGATTGAAACTTCACCAAAACATAGATAGAGACTTAAGCTTTTATAAAAATTAAGTTATACTTCTAATCTAATATTTATTATTTAACTTTGGGGTCGAAAGAACCTCCTTAATGAAGAATTTATCGAATGGGCTGCTCCGAGGGGTGAACCGCGATTGGAATTATGTGTACACCGACTTTGGAATTATTTTGGAATTTATTAGATAATGACCCTTCATCTATTGTCTTCTACTTTGAAAATGAAAATGGAAGTGGAAGTAGGTGTACACGATATTAGGTCACGGTTCACCCCTCAGGCTGCTCTAATACCTTGATATTGACGACAGGCAAATCCTTGTCGCTGAAGTGGACAATAGAGTCGAGATTCTGCACTCGGGAAGACAAGAAGGCGCGGAAGGTTCCTCTAAGACCCGCCCGCTTCGCCTGCCGATAACAGGCGAAATCCGCCCCCCGGACCCCGTGCATGTCCCCCGTCGAGGGCTCGTTCAGGGCTGCCATACGCAACTACACACACACACACACACACACACATTAATATCAACATATACAGAAATTAGATTTGACAAATCAGAGGAAAATAGGAACAATTAAACAGTGTTAAAACATTCGATCAATTGCGACGTTTCGCCAATTTATTATGGCTTCATCAAGCTCTTAAACATTATAAACTATATAACTATATTGATAACTTTAACAAAACACTCTGTCATTTGTCTTTTTACCAATTAGAATACATATAAGTTAAATGCTTCAAAAGTCCATGCTTGCACTTTTAGTGATGTCATGATCAGTGTAAAGTCAGCTCCCTCAAATCAGCATAAAAGAGGCTGGCGCAGCCAAGCAAATTCAGAGCCATCTGTGGTGGAGTCGCTGTTCGGTACAAGACTCGTTCTGAAACTGAATCGCGGTAGAATCGAATCCCTACCGAATTGTGTTATTCTTTAACAGTGAATCTCTTCCCTAACAAACTGTGAGCACTGGTAAAATATATATTTTAACTAATAACAAAGAGTTGATTGGTGAAAATGTGAATAATATAAGGTCGTTAATTTGTAATATACTAATAAACTATAAAAACTATTTTAATTATAACAGCCCGACCTTACAAAAAGATAAAATCATGTATAAACAGATTAGGATGTGTTTAATGTGGTATAATTTCAATCGGTCAAGAGTGGTGGTAACCAAGTCAGACAAGGGAAATGTAACTGTAATAATGGAGAGGATGGAATATGAAAGTAAAATGGAAATTATGTTAAATGACACGCGTAATTATGAAATATTGAAGGCAGATCCAACAACAAAAATAACAAACGGGTTGAATAGATTGTTAAAGGGCATATCTAAAAATAATAATAAAAATGACCTCATGGATACGTTGATCACAAAAAATCCAGTCACCCCTCACATATATGGTGTACCTAAAATACATAAAGAAAATGTACCCTTAAGATTAATAAACTCAACTATTAATGCCCCTTATATAACTGCATGAAATACTTGTCGATTATCATTTCAAATATGAGCAAACAAAATAATAGAAACATAAAAGACTCGTCTCATGCTTATAGCTTACTTAAAGATATAGAGCTGGAGAGTGGTACGATATTAGTCTCATTTGATGTCGTATCGCTTTTCGGTTCGATACCAACAGAGTTGACATTACACTTGATTAAGAAATATTGGCTTGTGGTAGTTGACTTAACTCCATTAAGTCTAGAGGAATTCATAAAAATCACAGAGTTCCGCCTAAATAATAGTTGTTTTAGATATAGGGATAGATATTACAAACAAATAAAAGGATTGGGTATGGGCATTAGCATGGCTCCAGCATTAGCCAACCTGGTTATGTATGATTTTCATGAGACGGTGATAGCCCGACTTCGGCCTCAATTTTTCTATCAATATGTTGATGACGCCATAACAGCCATCAACGAAGATAACATTAAAAAATTCCTAAGTGAAATTGATAATTATAATAAAGACATTAAGTTCACATATGAGGTCGAGGTCGATGGTAAGCTACCGTTTCTTGATATGGAGCTAATTAACAACAATAACAATTTACTTATAAACTGGTACAAAAAACCTTATGCGAGTGGTGTAATACTAAACTTCAATTCAAATAGTCCCCCACTCATAAGATCAACGTAATTAGAGGTTTATTATGGAGAATGCTAAAATTAAGCAATAAATCATTTTGGAAAGAAAATATAGTCAGATTTAAAAAAATTGCCAGTTGTAATAATTACCCCCCATCATTGATAAGCAGGACGATACACGAGACCTTGAATAAGATAACAAGATCAGTACCTGTGGTTAATGAAGCTAAAATTGACAATTCTCAACCAGGGAGGCTACAGGTTATGACTTTCACACCCGCGTATCATAAGCTAAAGTTGTTGTTCTCCAAATATAAAATAGATCTAGTGCCAAAAATAGGCAATAATTTGTCTTTCCTGTTCAATAACAAAGACAAAATAGAAAAAATCAATCAATGTAATGTAGTTTATAAAATATCTTGCATTGATTGTAATAAAATTTATATAGCCACAACAGGTAGACATATGGAAAAAAGATTATATGAACACAAAAGATCTGTGCTTAAAAAAGAGAACAACAACCAAACAGCATTGGCACAACATGCGCGGACTGAGGGTCATAATTTTGATTTTGAAAATTTTAATATAATTGAATATGAAAAAAATAAGACAAAACGTTTTTTCAAGGAATCGTGTTTCATCCAACAAAGCCTAAAAAAGACAGTAAATTACAAGGTAGACACGGGCTTTTTAATGAGGGAATACAAAATTTTAATTGAAATGACAAATAAATAAACATTTATGCTTTTTTTATTAATTAATTGCGCGTGCCAGAAAGTGTAGACAATTTTGTGGTCGTTGACCTTCGCTCGACTGGTCATTAACAGTAATTAGTTAGTTAAATTTAAACCAGCTCTGATGCTTGACCATTTTTAGATTTTTAAATTTCATTGGACTTTATTATATGGAGATGTAAATAATTGTATATTCGTATGTTGTCTCATTTTAAATTTGTATATATATATATGTATGTGTATGTTGTGTGATCGAGCTTCTTATCAATGTTCTGTACAAACTAATGGAGTCGGCACATTGGTGGGGGAGTGGGTGAGTACTTTTTTGACACCTGTAATTATAACAACTCACTGACTTGCCTATTGTGTCGTCCCACAGTTTCCACTGAGGAAGAGATGCTGAGAACGCTCTCGAAATATTTGGAATAACCATTTGAAAAACAAAATAAATTACTGGAAAGAAACAAATTCAGTTTATTTATCCTAACAATAAAAAAAATATGTATTAATACTAATCTTAATTAAGTAACACACTAATAAGTTATTTGTTGTTAATTACGTGCAAGAACCTTTTTTACGGCTCTTGCCGTGCCATCTACTGGAGGTTGCCGGCACTTGACAGTGTTTTCTCAGATGAGCGCTACAAATAATATCCGCCAGTTATGGTTTTACCTTTTTCAACATAGTCGATGAATATTATTCCACACGCATCCTAAAATACTGATGCCATAACCTTTCCGATCCATTCCTGAGTTTTTGGACGCTTCGGAGCACTTTCACCCGGAGAAATCCATTGTTTGACTCTGGTGTGTAGAAATGGATGCATATTTCATTCATGGTTATGAATTGGCGCAAAAACTCCTTTGAATTTCGGATAAACATTACCAAATTCTGCTGGGAAGTCGTAAAACGAATTCGTTTTTGACCCACTGTGAGCAAATGCGGCAACCATCGCGCGCAAAGCTTTTTCCTACCCAAAATATCATGTATGATATTGAACACACTGCCATACGACATCTTTATCGTCTCAGCTAGCTCCCTCAATTTCACTTTGGGGTTGATCAACATAATATCATGGATTTTTTCGGCGTTTTCTGGTGTCAGACCACTTTTGGGCGTCCAGATCGTTCAGCATCACTTGTGCTTGTTCGGCCGCAATGAAAGTCAGAAAACCACTTTTGAATCATCTTCATCGACGGTGCAGAGTCCGGATAATACTCATCTAGCTTGGCTTTGGTCTCGGTTATTGCTTTCTTGCGTAAATAATAGTGTTTAATCAGAACACGGAGGTTGGTTGCTTCTCACTTGCTGTAACTTGTAAATGCGAAAACATGAATAGCTGAAATTTTAATAGACGTCTAATTAAGTTATGAATGGTTCACATTGGTACATAGTAGGCCCATTTCATAGGATTATTCCAGACTTTTTGATCTGCCTGGTATCTATTCTAATTGATAAGAAGATAAATGACAAAGTGTTTTGTGAAATTGATCAAGAGCCTGATGAAGCCATAATAATTTTTTTTTTTTTTTTTTTTTTTTAATGCAATCGAATGCAAGAAGGGGTGCACCAGTAAAGATGTAGCCCCTATGGATCTCGAAAGACCCTTGCATTACCGAAGAGAAGGGAAAGTTGTTTAAGTGAGAGGGTGTAGACGTAGGTGTCTATGCACCCTGGTTTTGAAGGTTTGAAGATCATAGGTGCTGGGAAAGATAGAGGCTGGGAGAGAGTTCCAGTTCCTTGAAGTCATGGGGATATATGAATTCGCGAATGAAGTGGTCCGGCACTTTTCTAATTTGACCGCGAAAGAGTGTTGGGAGTCGGCAAAACGTGTGCTGCGTGCAAAGCATGCTTTGGGGGGAATTATTGATTTTATCTCATCAGAGCACCTGCCGTGATAGTATCTATAGAAAAGGGAAAGGGCGGAGACATCTCTTCGATGAGCCAGCGAGTCGAGGGAGTCGGTGAGGGTAGAATCGTCAATTAGCCTGACGGCTCGTTTCTGAATTGCATCAAGGGTAGCAAGAGAATATTTTGAGGCTCCTCTCCACAATTTATTCCAAACATGCCTGAAGTAGCCTAATTAATAAAGTAGAAAAGAGCTCACTCACCATTCTTGGATACCACTGGATGATTAGACGTGAAAGAGAAGAAGAAAATTTTATTAGTAAAAGTACCTCTACGTAAATTAAAATGAACATAAAAGGATCGAAGAACCGAAATGTCATATAAACGTATAGGTATATTTAGAAGAATAAAATTTTTATTAGTAAGTACCTATACATAAATTGAAATGAAATAAAATGATCGAAGAACCGAAATGTCATATAAACGTTTAGGTATATTTAGAAGAGTGAAAATTTTATTAGTATGTAGATATACAAAAATTGAAATGAAATAAAAAGATCGAAGAACCGATATGTCATATAAAAGTATAGGTATTTATCTACTTAATTAAAGGTATACAGTATATTATCTAGAGAGATACTCACGCTAGGGCCATCCAGCTGGACTGTCTTGGAATTGATCAGATTTGAAGACTCGAATGGGGGTTTAATTGGCGGCGGGGTGGTAGGTGGCGCCTCTGTCGGCACAGCCAGCAACGAGCCCAACTACGAGAAGCAAAAATAAAATATTATTATTATTTAAAAAACAAAAGGTATTAGTTTATGTTTTCAGACCGAAATATAGGAAGAGACTCACTCACTATTATATTTTATGGGGAAGTGAAAATTAATTTTTTCTCCCTCTCCGACTCTAACGGAGAATCACCTCTATTCAGGGTCCCTTTTGCGAAATACTGATTGTCTAGTGTCTGTTGCCACTGTCCTGTTTGCCAGTTCGGTCATTTAATTGCCACACCTCGTATAAAGGGAGCCACTGCTATTTAGACAACTTAATTACAAAATCAGTTAAGGGTATGACTACCCTGAAAAAAGGCGTGGGGGAAAAAGTGCGATTTTTTCGTTTAATACGTGTAGTTGGATGGATGTCAGAGGTGTAGGCACGAGGGATAACGGGAACGACAAACCTTTTCTCATGGCAAACTAACCGTAATTAAATATATTTCATACGTTTAATCAAGAATTATGTTCTTTTTTAATTTCTTGAAGTAACTTTTTAGTCCAGTTAAATTGTTCTCTAAATGGCCCCTCGCGGGAAAGTTTTGGGGTAGTTTTGATTTCTTGATCCTATATGTTTTTTGGTGCGCTGAATACTAATCTGATGTTTGTTTACAAAATTGCGTGATGGAACAATTTAAAAAATACAAAAAAATGTAAAAAATCTCATTTTTTAGCGGTTTTTTGTTTATAACTCGAAAACTATCAACTTTTCGTAAACAAGATTCCTTTTCAAAATGAAAATCTAAGACTTTTATCAAAAAAGTGGTCCAATTAAATGTTCAAGTTAACAAAATTTCCTAGAGAATGAGATAGGAATCAAGTTTCTACGATGAGTGGTTTTCATTTTATGAAGGAATTTTATTTGCGAAAAATTGCATTTTTTCAAAACTTCAACAATCACTTGAACCCGAACAGTTATTTGGAGAATAAAACCTAAATGAATTTTATGAACTTTTATTTTGAATAAGAAGGTTATTTACGAAAAGTTGATAGTTTTTGAGTTTTAAGCAAAAAACCGCCAAAAAATGAGAATTTTTACCTTTTTGACAATGTTCCGTCACGAAATTTTACGAAATATTTTTCTATTTTTTTGCATGTGTATCTGATTTTTATTTGTTTGCTACCTCTGGATTGAATGATTGAGCACATATTGCTGTGTCGTCTGCACAGAGTGTTAGGTTTGTGTAGTTTTTTAATTTAGGGATATCATTTATAAATAATGTAAATAATTTTGGGTCTAGTACTGAACCTTGTGGTGCTCCTGCTTTAATTATTTAGTTTTACTTTGAATTTTTTATTGGTCAGATAGGGATTTAATAATTTGATGAGATAATAAGGAATTTTGTATTCTATTAGTTTGTATAATAGTCCCTGAGTCCATATTCTATCGAAAGCTTTTTCTAGGTTATTAGAACCATTGCCAATAGTGCTTTAACCAATTAGGCCACGGGTTCTTGTCCCGACGTGATTACTCTAAGATCCAATGTAATTTCTCCATCTTTGGGGCGTTTTTAATTAAAGTAATTTTTAGATAGAGCGTTAAACGTCAACTTACAGCAATATATTGCCAGCCATTATTTACACGAACAAGTAGAGCTTCCTCGTCGATTATATAAGCGAGAGTCCCGACAGGACTTTCCGTCGACATCTGAAATCGAACAAGAAAATAAATAAATAATAATCAGTAATAAATATTTATTTATTTATTATAATACACTGGCAGTCCATGAGAAGAAAAATGAGCCAGGGTCTACTGTTAGAAAGGCCTATACTTTACCCTTATCATTGCGTCGGTATTTTGGAATGTGACGGCGCCTGGAACAATTTTCGTTGAAGATCCGTCGGTCGAATAAGGACGACCGGGCGGGCCTGGGGGACCCGGAGGACCCGGCGGGCCTACACAACCAAGAATAAATCACATAAATACAGTGTAGAAAAAAAGTGCATAGGTTAGTTATTTTTCTCGCGTTACAAATATCTCTTTTTGATAGAATAAAAGAATAAATTAATTAATTTAAATTATAGTTATATAAATAGAAAAAATTTGAGAATTTTTAATCTTTAGGTTGGTAACAGTGACAATTATTATTTTGATAATGACGAAACAATAGATCTATAAACAATTAATTAATAAATATATATAAATAAATGAATTTTTAATTGAAGATTATATTATCTTGTCTATATAATTTACAATTTTATTAAAAAGTAAGTAAATTTTTTTATTTGTATGCGAAATAAATTAATATATTTTAAGAAATTTTGTATAAATAAATAAATATAGAAATATTAATCTATAATAGAAATTATTTATTTATCAATGCAAAATTTAAATATTTCAATAAACTTTTGTACTCGTCTGTATTTTAATATAGATATATATTTATTCATATAATAATGATTATTTACGAGTTTATGAGTGCAAAAATTAGGTATTTTAATGTGAATGTAATGGAAGGCAGCCCATGGGGGGGGGGGGGGGTAGTGAGGAAAGAAAAAATTAACACATATCAAATAAGGTGTAATTTATTGGAATCCTTCCTTCTTTCTTTTCAAACCGACGTTTCAGAGGATTTTTCCCTCCTTCTTTAGGGTTTCAAAGGGTCAATGAATGAAACAAATAAAATGTTTCCTTCTTCTGGGCTGCCTTCCATTACATTCAATTAAAATTTCTACCAGTCCGTCTCTCTCCAGAGAAAATTTCGTTGCAAAAAAAATTAGGTATTTTATTTTATATATTTATTAAAATCAGATTTCATGGTATAATAGTCCAGGCAAATTACGTGAAAAAATGGCATAAACAGGAAATAATTCCCGATAAAGATTTTATTGCTGAAATCCCTTTATTGGTACTCCAATATTACTACCCTAAGTTTCCCTCCAAATCTGTGTTCTGGAAATTTTTCTACGCACCTCAAAATGACAAAATTTCGGAGTTTTTTCATTTTTTCTTAAATAACTCTAAGACGGTTTATAAAATCAAAAAGATATCAATAAAATAAATTAAAGATCTTTAAATTACGCGTAAAATGATATAAATTTCATCTATTTAGGTTAAGTAGAACCGGTACTAGCGCCTGTCAAAAAACAGCCGCCGGGATCACTTTTGAATATCCCTAAAACTCGTACTTTTTTCGATTTTTCCCCATTTTGACCATGAAGGAGCATGTTTTCGACAAAGTCCACTCTACATATTTTTAAACTAGATTAAATTTTATACAATTTAAACAAAGTTTCATCTTAATTGGATAATGGTAACCCTTGCCGCAGTGAGGTTGAGATTTAAAAAAAAATGCAATTTTTTCCAAAAAAATCATAGTTTTTCCTTCATAAAATGAAAACCACTCATCCTGGAAACTTGATTCCTATCTCATTGTCTAGAAGATTCTGTTGAGTTGAACGTTTACTTAAGTTACTTTATTGTTATAACTCTTAGATTTATAGATATCCATCATTTTCCATGATCAGGAAATGATCCATTGTTTCAAAAAATTGCAGTTTTTCCTTCATAAAATGAAAACTACTCAGCCTAAAAACTTGATTTCTTTCTCATTCTCTAGGAAATTTTATTTACTTAAACGTTTACTCGTACCACTTTTTTGATAAAACTCTTAGATTTACAGATATCCAGCATTTTCCATGATGCTTTTGAGGATTCGTATCATATCTTCTCCAGAAAATGTGAGATATCTGTAAATCTAATAGTTTATCAAAAAAGTAGTCCTAGTAAACGTTCAAGTATATAAAATCTCCTAGAGAATGACATAGAAATCAAGTTTTTAGGATGAGAGGTTTTTATTTTATGAAGGAAAAACTGCGATTTTTTGAAACAATGGATCATTTTCTGTCATCGAAAATGCTGGATATCTATAAATGTAAGAGTTATAACAAAAAAGTGGTCCAAGTAAACGTTCAAGTCAATAAAATTTCCTAGACAATGAGATAGGAATCAAGTTTCTAGGATGAGTGGTTTTCATTTTATGTAGTAAAAACTGCGATTTTTTGCAAAAAATTGCATTTTTTCAAAATTTCAACCTCATTGCGGCACGTGATACCATTATCCAACTATGATAATGTTTTAATTGTAGAAACATTAATCTTGTTTAAAAATGTATAGAGTAGTCTTTTTCGAAAACGTACTCCTTCATGGTCAAAATGGGAAAACATCGAAAAAAGTGCGAGTTTTTGGGATATTCAGTGACCCGGGGACTATTTTTTGAATCCACATTAAAAATCGAACTACAGCACAAATTTTGTATTTCTTTTTTTAATCGACGTAAAATTTTGTCCTCTTTAATTTATTATAGAAGAGTAATTTACAAAATGTCAACTGTTTTCAGGTTATAAGCTAAAAACTGGGAAAAGTCTGAAAATTCTGAGGTTTTTCGGCCACTAAAAGTTGTTCCTAACAGGCGAGGCCGCAAACTTAGATTTGGCATACCCAAAACATACCAAATAATCATAAAAACAAAAATCTTTTCTCGCAATTAATGTAAGCTGAAACCCCTTTAATTACTGGGATATTAATAATTAATGATTATGATGAAATGAAAAAATTAATAATTTTAATAAACTTTTGTACTCGTCTGTACTTGAATACCTATATAGAAACGAGCTCTGGGCTGGTGCCCTGGCGGGCAGCGTCTCGGTCCAAAAATTTTATTCCTCTTAAAAAACCACACTCCAAATGTATACCCGTAAACTACCGAAAATATGTCGTCTCTTAAAAGTTTCATCTCTTTAATTTTTGAATGGCGAGGGGGGGGGGAGGAACAATTATCAATATATTTAATGTTTCTTAATTTAAAATGAATTGGAGTCTTTAATTTCAAAATTAGAGTACAAATTAGAATTATATTTCAAATTTGCCTGGTTATTGAAAATCGATTGGAGCCATCAGTTTAAAATCCGAGCTGACAATTATATTTCAAATTTGCCTCGTTAATTAATATATATTTAATGTTTCTTAATTTAAAATCTATTGGTGTTTTTTCATTTTCATCCGAGTTCAAATGAATACAAAATTATCTCGACACAAAGTCTAAATCAAAAATATATAGTTTTAGTAACAGAAATCAAGATATAAATATTAATGTTACATTCGTCTAATGGCTAGAGCTTATGCCCTTAGTTCAAGAGTTCGTCGGTTCGATTCTAGGCAAGAGGGTAATTTTTTTAGAGAAATTTCTCTAAGCGTTGTTACAAATTAATCTAGACAAATATATATAGTATATGATCCATATTAGTGATTATAATATGTATTTATTTACCAATGCCCGGCATCAGGGGCTCTTTCTCCTCTTTTAAACGCATCAAGTCTTTAAGAGCCTTAATATCGTCCGAACTGGTCCTTGCAGCTGTTAATGTAAGCCATGGCAGAAAAGTAAGGAAACAATTACGATTAGTATTAATTAAGGGAAATGGCGGGAGCAAACTAGCCGGGAGCAACCAACAATGTAAGTGTAGAATTTAAATAAGTAAAAGTTATGCTGTTGAAGCTTATACTGAATCATTTCGTTTATTTTTTTACTTTACCATACAGGGTATGATTAAAAAAATTGAGCGAAACCATGGCGTTTCGATCTACAAAAAAGCTCTAATAACTGAACATCAAAAAATTATATTTCTCGAGATAATAATTGTTTTGTCAAAATGTCTGTTAGTTTGGTTGTGTGTGGGGGGGGGGGGGGGCAAAAAATGAAAATCTAGGACCTTGTACCAAACTCAACCAAATGTTGTATGCATATTAAGTAAGACCAAAATGGGGAGGGGGTGGGTGTAGGGTCAAAAAATGAAAATCTAGAACCTTTTAACAAACTCAACCAAATTTTGTATACATAATAAGTAAGACCCCAGAAGTCTAAAAATTCAAAAATTAACCGCCCAAAATGGGGAGGGGGGTAGGTGTAGGGTCAAAAAATGAAAATCTAGAACCTTTTAACAAACTCAACCAAATTTTGTATACATAATAAGTAAGACCCCAGAAGTCTAAAAATTCAAAAATTAACCGCCCAAAATGGTGAGGGGGTAGTGTAGGGTCAAAAAATGAAAATCTAGAACCTTTTAACAAACTCAACCAAATTTTGTATACATAATAAGTAAGACCCCAGAAGTCTAAAAATTCAAAAATTAACCGCCCAAAATGGTGAGGGGGTAGGTGTAGGGTCAAAAAATGAAAATCTAGAACCTTTTAACAAACTCAACCAAATTTTGTATACATAATAAGTAAGACCCCAGTAGTCTAAAAATTCAAAAATTAACCGCCCAAAATGGGGAGGGGGTAGGTGTAGGGTCAAAAAATGAAAATCTAGAACCTTTTAACAAACTCAACCAAATTTTGTATACATAATAAGTAAGACCCCAGTAGTCTAAAAATTCAAAAATTAACCGCCCAAAATGGGGAGGGGGTAGGTGTAGGGTCAAAAAATGAAAATCTAGAACCTTTTAACAAACTCAACCAAATTTTGTATACATAATAAGTAAGACCCCAGAAGTCTAAAAATTCAAAAATTAACCGCCCAAAATGGGGAGGGGGTAGGTGTAGGGTCAAAAAATGAAAATCTAGAACCTTTTAACAAACTCAACCAAATTTTGTATACATAATAAGTAAGACCCCAGTAGTCTAAAAATTCAAAAATTAACCGCCCAAAATGGGGAGGGGGTAGGTGTAGGGTCAAAAAATGAAAATCTAGAACCTTTTAACAAACTCAACCAAATTTTGTATACATAATAAGTAAGACCCCAGAAGTCTAAAAATTCAAAAATTAACCGCCCAAAATGGGGAGGGGGGTAGGTGTAGGGTCAAAAAATGAAAATCTAGAACCTTTTAACAAACTCAACCAAATTTTGTATACATAATAAGTAAGACCCCAGAAGTCTAAAAATTCAAAAATTAACCGCCCAAAATGGTGAGGGGGTAGGTGTAGGGTCAAAAAATGAAAATCTAGAACCTTTTAACAAACTCAACCAAATTTTGTATACATAATAAGTAAGACCCCAGTAGTCTAAAAATTCAAAAATTAACCGCCCAAAATGGGGAGGGGGGTAGGTGTAGGGTCAAAAAATGAAAATCTAGGACATTTTAAATTTTGTATACATAATAAGTAAGACCCAGAAGTCTAAAAATTCAAAAATTAACCGCCCAAAATGGGGAAGGGGGGGGTGTAGGGTCAAAAAATGAAAATCTAGGACCTTTTAACAAACTCAACCAAATTTTGTATACATAATAAGTAAGACCCCAGAAGTCTAAAAATTCAAAAATTAACCGACCAAAATGGGGAGGGGAGGGGGTGTAGTGTCAAAAAATGAAAATCTAGGCCCTTGTACCAAACTCAACCAAATTTTGTATACATAATCAGTGGGCATAACCAGGAGTCTAAAAATGCAAAAACTAACCCCCTCTCCTACATGATTATAAATAATTTTATTAGATATTAAATATAAGTGAGGGGCCAGGTTGTATGGTAAAGTCAAGTGGATGGCCACATCAGAACACGTCAGCTTATTTATTTTTTATTTTTAGAAAAACAACAATAATAACTTGTCTGAAGTAGGGAAGAGGTGGCATGAAATGGAGTCTATAACGAATAAATTATATATATATATATGTTTATTTGCATTAAGCAGAGGACAACCTTATTAATTTATTTTTATTAAGCAGGAATTTTCATAAATGTTTTAATATGTCAGTTAACATGCAAATTGCGGTTGCCCGACGATTAGTAGAAATAATACAAGTGTTAATGGACATTGTCGCTTGTAGAGGGCCTAAAAGTGTGTGTGTGTGTGTGTTAGAAAGAGAGAGAAAGTATTTTACCTGAACGACCGTAGCCCGTTGGCGAAAGAGACGGGTCGCCGTAGATACTCCTACCGTAGCCAGGTTCCCCTTTCGGGCCCATCAATGAGACTCCAGGCAGACCCGGAACACCCTAGATATATACAAATATATTACGCTTTTATTATTATTTTTTTTACAATAGTAAAAATAAAGTTGTTGGGTCACTTAGTGTGATATTTAACATATATTAGAACTTTCCCGTCCCGAGTATGGGCACCCGTTACGGCATCTGTGATGTAACACAATTCTACTCATTGAAATAATCCTTTAATCTCCTATCTCGCCCCATTGTTCATCTGTTTGTTTATAAACGAATCATTGTCATGTTTCAAAATGGCCGCCATTTTAATTATTCAATCATTAATATATTGGTAAATATTAGTTTTATCAAATTATTCCATCTTAGATGAAATATTAAGCATTTTATTGTGTACAAAATGATACCTCATATGCCCGGATCTGATATCAAACAACCAATCACTTGAAAAGAATTCAATTTAATAATTGCTCATATAACTCAATTGTTTGATATCAGATTCAAACAGATGATGTATTAATTTGTTGACAATAAATTAAATACCTAGAATTTAATCTAGGCTAACCTACAAAATTTACTGAAATATTGTTGGTTAAGAATCAAAATGGCTGCCATGTTGAAATTTGATAATTTTATTATTATTATTGTTATCTTATTGTATTAAATGAATAAATAGGTAATTCTTATAAATATAAACGGTTCTAACGATTTTGATGAAAATCAGGGATTATGAGGTTTTTGAGTCGCTTACAAACATAGTATAAGCCCTATGACATAGCTCATCAAATTCTCACCCGTAACAGTGGACTAGACCAGATGTCTTGTAACGCCATTTTCCAATTATAGAGACTATACTTATAGTTTCAAAGGCTTGGATTTCATCATCATTATCTACTCTTATTAAACGAGCAAAAATTGTTTGTATATTTATATATATATACTTCTATCTTGGTTCTATTTTGAAAACGATTCTATGGATTTTGATGAAACAAATTCTATTAACAAGTTTTGAGGATGAGAAAGCGATCTGGCTAGGTCTGGACCTCGACAAATTTAATCTTAATTGATCTTTTCTTAATTAAAGTAATTATTGATAGATGAAAATCTCAATAGAAAAGTTTGTTTACATTTTTTTCAATTAACTTTTATTTTTAATTGGTTTTTTTAATTTTAAAACCCACTAATAGGTTATAACACATATTATTATATATATTAAAATTAGGAATTTTTTGATTGTTTTTAATTAACATGTGTCCAAATCATAACAAAACAGGTGTGTTTACAAATAAAGTGGTTGAAGTGGCTTTTTTTATATAACTTGGAAACAAATCTTATTTAATTTTATGTTTTTATTTCAGATCCATATACGATTATTTTTTTATTATTATTTTCCTATTAATTTTTTTATAATGTCTATCAATATGAACGAATGTGGGTAAATTGGTGTACGAGTACCTAAACAAATATTATACACATTATATATGTAGACCATTAGAAAGCTAGAAATGCAAAAACTGGGTGCGAGATGGGGTGGAGTGAGGGCGCAGTGGTGGGGGCGTGGTGTGTGGTTTCGGGAGGGGGGTCAGAGGTTACCGTGCATCAATCGGTGGCTCCAGGTACATTTGCATTAAACAATGTGAGAGAAAATTGATTGTTTTAATTAGTAAACTGTTTACGCGTTGAGTTTATTGTTATTTAATTAATAATTAATTAATAAACAAACTTGGGGGTCAGATAGGCTAGGCGGTAGCGTGACAGCGAGCTAACCAGGGGACCCGGGTTCGAATCCGACTCGAGGCATCCAGCTAAAATCTGACCCCCGGGGAGTAGAGACAAATTCAAAAAAAAAAATATAACTAGTATCGTAATTAGGCTATGGCTAGAAAGGCCGAAAAGCCAAAAAAAAAAAAAAAAAATAAACAAACTTCTCCGTACAAAAACGAATCTTCATTTTACTTATAAGAAAAAATAATAAAGATGAAATCCAAGCCTGTGAAGCTATTAATATAGTCGCTATAATTGGAAAATGGCGTTACAAGACATCGGCTCTAGTCCATTGTTACGGATGAGAGTTTGATGAGCTATGTTATAGGGTAACTTTTGAGGAGTTAGGTGTTGGTTCTAGGAGAAACATTTTAATATAATAATAAAACTTGAGCAGGTAGGTTTCAGGTTTTGTGAAACCTACCTCACATCTTGCTCAAGTTTTATTATTATATGTTATAAGGCTTACTATGTTGTTATTCGACTCAAAAACCTCATACTATTTTTCCAATATGGCGGCGCGAACGCTGAAATTCGGAAAGAGCACATCGAAATTTATAAAATTACCCATTTTAGAAATTAATCGGGTCAAGCAGGAGATACCCTCTTTGATTTACCAATTATATTTATTTGGTTTGTCTGATCTGTTTGTTCTTCTTGTCATTTGATTTAAAAATAAATAATTGAAGGTTCCGTTTTTATTTTTGTACGTAACCCTAACAACAACAACATTTCCCATCGTTAAGATCTAAAAACAAAAAACGGGTGTTGTTTTAATTAGAGCCCTTGTATATTGCATGTGTGAATGCAACAGGTGGATGGATGGATGGATGAGCCCCTCTGTCTGTTATCAATCCGTCTGTGTTGATTTTAAGTTAACAACCCCCGCCCCCACCCCGCTGATTAACATTGCATCGGAATGAAGTTAGCCACACACGCAACCCTTTTTCAATATGAGCACGTTCATTTAATTGCTAACTACTTGTTGGATCAATCAATCATCCAGATACACATTAATTATTATTAGACCTGTATTCACACGATAACCCAAATAGATACTTATTTAGATCTTTACAAAAAAAATACTAGTGTGTTTAGTGCACACTACATGACTTACTCTTACACTCATCCGGCATTAATAAGAAATAAAATAAATTGAAATATACCGGGTGAGTTTTTTATCTTGAGACAGTTTTATAACTCAAAAACAGTGCATTAAATGAAAACAAGTTTAAAAAAAAAGTTGATTTATATCAGGGGGGAAACTAAACTACGCTATTGTTTGTCAACCTAGAACAACCTTTCTGTGTATATTCTGAATCTACAAAAAAAAACTGAACAACTTTCATAACAACTATTTTTTATACGACATCAAATAAACAAAATACATTAATCAATTAAATCTCAAAAAAAATTCCTATTAATTATTTTTAACAATCATTCAACTTAATTATCAAATATTTAATTATTAAATAAATAATTTAATGATAATTAATAAATTATTTATTTAATTTTAATAATTTGGCCCCCAAGAGCTTTATTTTATTATGTTGTAAATCAATTAAAAAAAAAACAAAAAAAAACATGAAATGTAAAGGCTATGAAGAAACTGAAACAGGCCAAAATAACGAAATTGGAACTGGAATTCATCCAGAAGACACACTCATACACTCTGGAATTTCTCAGAAGAGTGTCGCAAAATTATTAAATTATAAAATTATTAATAAATTATTTAATTAATTGTTTGATCATTATTATTTGATAATTAAGTTAAATGATTGTTAAAAATAATTATTAGGATTTTTTTGAGATCTAATTAATTTAATTTTTTTATTTTTATTTGATGTCGTATAAAAAAATAGTTCTAATAAAAGTTATTCAGTTTTTTTTCTAGATTATGAATATGTACAGAAACATATAGGTTTCCATTTAAAAAACAGAACTTGACCTCGAAATACCAGTGAATTTTTTGTTCTAGGTCGACGAACAATAGCGTAGTTTACTTTCCCCCTTGATATAAATAAACTTTTATTTATAATCATCATTTAATCAACTTGCTCAGAATTTGCTCCAATTTTATAATTTCCTATTTAAGGACATTTCGAGTCAAAATAAATTATTTTGGCATCGGTTTATGACTTCGCAGGTGTTTTTGAAATCAATCCACAATTTCTTTCAAACAAGACAAGGTAAGAATTAATAATATTAATAAGAATTAATAATAATGATCAAACATTTAATTATTAAATAAATAATTTTAATAATTTTTTCGACACTGTTCTAAGACAATCCAAAGTGTATGAGTGTGTCTTCTGGATTAATTCCAGTTCCAGTTTCGTTATTTTGGACTTTCTTTGTAGCTTTTACATTTCCTGATTTTTTTTTACATAGATTTACAACACTAGAGAATGAAGCTCCTGAGGGCAAAATTATTAAATTATTTATATAATAATTGAATATTTGATAATTAAGGTGAATGATTGTTAAAAATAATTATCAGAATTTTTTTGAGATCTAATTGATTTAATTTTTTTATTTTTATTTGATGTCGTATAAAAAAATAGTTCTAATAAAAGTTGTTCAGATTTTTTTCTAGATTATGAATATGTACAGAAACATATACTTAGGTTTCCATTTAAATAATAATACCGTAGTTTAGTTTCCCCCTGATATAAATAAACTTTTATGCAACTTTGCCTTTTTTGAGTTATAAGACTGTCTCAAGATAAAAACACTCACCCGGTATATCATAAAATATAGAAATTTGTTGCCACATGGCAGGAAAACGATTATCACACTATTTTCTAAAAAAAGTTGCCCATAACTCAAAAATTATGAGACTCCCTGAAAGAATGAATGAGTGACTACATTAAATGGAAGCGAGTTAATGGGAGCGCCTGGAATATAGACAACCGATTTCCAAGATGTCCGAACTGAATGCCTAACTAACAGGCAGTTAACCTAAGAGATGAGTATTCTGAGTCAGGTGATGTGTCTTTCTGAATTCAGACATTCACAAAAAATCAAGATAGACTAGTCAGAAAATGCTGCAAACCATCCACCCATTAATCATTTCTAAAATTAATAGTGTTCTAAATTCCGCTCTGAAAAAGGTTTGAATTGTATTCATAAATGTTATATATGATTGTGCTTTTAGTCCAGAAAAATTACGATTTTAATTCCCGATAAAGATTCTATTGCTGGAATACCTTTATTGGTACTCCAATATTACTACCCTAACTATCCCCCCCCCCCCAAATCTGTGTTGTCGAAATTTTTCTACGCGCCCAAAAGTTGCTCAGAATTCGCTCCAATTTTACAACGTGCTCTTTAACAACATTTCGAGTCAAAATAAACATAGCCTACTTGCTCAGAATTTGCTCGAAATTTATAATTTGCTATTTAACGACATTTCGAGTCAAAATAAATTATTTTTTCATGGAAAATAATTATTTTCTACCAACCTACTCAGAATTTGCTTCAATTTTATAATTTGCTATTTAACAACATTTCGAGTCAAAATAAATTATTTTTTCATGAAAAATAATTATTTTAGCACAATTTGCTCCAATTTTATAATTTGCTATTTAATGCCATTTCGAGTCAAATTAAATAGTTTTTTCATGGAAAATAATTATTTTCGCCAATTCGATCAGAATTTGCTCCAATTTGCTATTAAACGACATTTCGAGTCAAAATAAATTATTTTGGCATCTATAATAATAAAACTTGAGTAAGATACGAGGTAGGTTTCACAAAAAAGAAATAAAACAAAATTGAGTTTTGAATTCGATATATTTCGGGGGTTAGCCCATCATCAGGAGTCTAAGAAAACTGATTATATATTGGAAAAATAGTTTTACAAGTAACAATTTAAAAAAAAAATTTTTTTTTCTTTTTTGTGAAACCTACCTCGTATCTTACTCAAGTTTTATTATTATATTAAAATGTTTCACCTAGAACCAACACCGAACTCCTTGAAAGTTATATTTTGGCATCGGTGTTCATGAGACTTCGCAGCTGTTTATGAAAACAATCCACAATTTCTCTCATACGAGACAAGGCAAGAATTAATATAATAATTCAAGTTTTATGGAAGATACTCATATAAGTTACGAGCCCGTTGGCTAATTCTTTATTGCATTTGCTGATGGAATAAAATAGATTAGAATATTGCAATTGGTAAATGAAATGTACGGTGTTGCCGCCATGTGGGAGAAATTGAAACTAACGCAATTGGGTAGCTGTCATAAATGTTATAATTATTCAATAAATAGGTTTCGTTTTTTAAACACAGATCGGCTGTCAGAAGATCCAATTGAGAGAGTTCAAGCTTTCACCACCAGTTGGCGTATAAGTAATTTACAGTTAACTAATAGTGTCTAACTTACCGGTTCGCCTGGAGGTCCCGGAGGTCCCGGCGGACCCGGCACTGTAATATAGTCTGTGGAACGTCCCGGAGGGCCAGGAGGGCCGATCATTCCGACCCCTATCGGACCCCGCTCGCCTTTTTCACCCTTGGGCTGAAAAAAATTCATTCATCAATTTACCAATCAGAGAATTATATTTCAAGACTTCAATAATTGAAAACTTGTAGTAGATGATCTGTTAATGAGTCCAGTAGCAGATTATCTACTACAAGTTTTCAATTATGTCGGACGAAGCTTTCATATAATTACAATCGAACTTCACTTACAGGTAAGTTCGTTCGATTTACAATTTTCGGCTAAAACTATAATATTTCTACTGACGAACGAACAAAGTTTCGATTCTGAAGTAATTCTTAAATAATGAAACAGTTATTTGTTAAATGTGAAACGTTTCAGCGGAAACTTTGTTAGTGATTAGTAAAAAAAAAAGGGGGGAAGTACTTACCCCTGGATGGCCCATTTCGCCTTTAAGACCCGGATACCCCGGAGAACCAGGTCGACCGGGAATCCCCTGAAATTATGGAATATATAATTATTGCGACAACTAATTAACAATTAATAATAACAATATTTAACCTTAAAAATTTAAATCTCACCTTCAAATGCTATACAAAGGAGAGCATGAAACAAAAACAAGAAAAATAAAAAAACTATAGGAGGTACTCGGAGCTAAAGTGGATCAAGTCCATAAATGATAGCTTGGGAACCACTGCTCTAGATTTTTTTTTTTTTTTTTTTGGCTTTTCGGCCATGGTAGCCATAAGCCATTTACGATACTATTTATTTTTATTTTTAAATTTGTCTCTACCTCGGGGGTCAGATTTTAGCCGGATGCCTCGAGCCGGATTCGAACTCGGATCCTCTTGGTTAGCTGGCTGACATGCTACCGCCTAGCCTACCCGACCCTCTAGACCCTCCCGCCTGCTCTAGATGAATCCTAAAGAGGATAATTTTTTGATTGTTGTTTTAATTGTTGCTTTGGCCAACTACAGTTTCTTTTCCAATTCAAATTCACCTGGCCGTTTCAGCTACTATCTTCACTTGAAGTTCTTCACATCAACTACATGTATTTTTTGAAGGAACTTTAAATTACAAGTTAACTTGTTTCAAACCAGGTCTTTGGCATTTCTCAACGTATAAGGCATACATTTTTAAAACGGGTGAAGATACTTTCTTTCCCTATTTTATTTTTCTACTGTTGCTACTATATCGGGATTTTGGACTTGATCCAGTTTAACACGGAAGTTTTATGATAGTTTTTCAGGTCCAAAGACAACTGTAGCCATTTGTTAAAAAATAGCAATAACAGGGACTTAGTTCACTATGTTTCTGAAAATATACACCATTAACAAGTATTATTAATCCGCAAAAAACAAACAAAATTTTACAATTTTGGACTTGATCCACTTTAGCTCTGAGCGCCTCATTATATTAGAAGTTTTTTGGAGACAGGCTAGTAAATTTTATAACTGATATATATACCGGGTGAGTTTTTTTTTATTTTGAGACAGTCTTATAACTCAAAAAAAGTGAATTATATGAAAAAAAAGTTTCAAATAAAAGTTTATTTATATCAGGGGGGAAACTAAACTACGCTATTGTTTGTCTATTTAGAACAAGCTTTTAAGGGTATTTCGAGGTCAAGTTCTGTTTTTTTAAATAGAAACCTATATATTTCTGTACATAGCCTAAATCTAGAAAAAAAAACTGAACAATTTTATTAAAACTATTTTTTTATACGACATCAAATAATAAAAAATATTAAATCAATTAATTCTCAAAAAATCTTAATAATTATTTTTAACAATTATTCAACTTAATTATCAAATAATAATGATCAAATATTTAATTATTAAATAAATAATTTAATAATTTTTCGACACTGTTCTGAGACATTCCAGAGTGTATGAGTGTATCTTCTGGATGAATTCCAGTTCCAATTTCGTTATTTTGGCCTCTTTTAGTTTTTTCGTAGCCTTTACATTTCCTATTTTTTTTTTTAATAGATTTACAACACAATAAAATGAACCTTCTGAGTGCAAAATTATTAAATTATAAATTAATATTAAATTATTTATTTAATAATTAAATATTTGATTATTATTATTTGATAAATAAATTGAATGATTGTTAAAAATAATTATTATATTTTTTTTTTTGAAATCTAATTTATTTAATTTTTTTTTATTTGATGTCGTATTAGAAAAATAGTTTAATGAAAGTTTTTCAGTTTTTTTTTTGTAGATTCAGAATATATACAGAAACATATAGGTTTTCATTTAAAAAACAGAACTTGACCTAGAAATACCCCTGAAAGCTTATTTTTTTATTTTTTATTCATCCCCTGAAAGCTTATTCTAGGTCGATAAACAATAGGGTAGTTTAGTTTCCCCCCTGATATATATAAACTTTTATTTGAAACTTTTTTTCATAAAATTCATTGTTTTTGAGTTATAAGTCTGTCTCAAAATAAAAAAAAAACTCACACGGTATATAATAAGCCAAATCCCCTCCCAGATAAAAAGGGGCCTAGCGGTATTGATAAAAACTTCTTATAAATTTTTTATTTTATTTATTTTTTTATTAACCAAAACGTCGGTTTATGAATAAAAAGATAGTATAAATTATCTTCTTCTTTTTTGGATTGCCTCATCAATATCCACTCAATATAGTCAAATTCTTGTCTTCAAATTACATTGCTCGACAAAAATTTAAAAAAAAATAATTTCCACGTAAGCCTAACAATGAATTCCAGTAGAGTTATATACGCTTATTATTATGCAATTTCTTGATTTTTTACAATACTTCAGAGTTTTGAGATATTATCGATCAAAATGACGAAAAAGTCCATTTTGAGGTCTATTTTCGAGTCCCATTAAATATTAAACATCAATATTTGAAATAAAAATATTTTATTGTCATAATAGAAAACAGGTTCCTCTTTGATTTTCAAATTATCACTTGTTTTTAGCTCAATTAGAACTAGAGCTATAGCTAAAATACTAAGACCTTATGTTTTTATCTATGTTTTTAATCACGCAGTTTTAGTTTTTTAGTTATAGCTCGAGTTCTAATTGAGCTAAAAACAAGTGGTAATTTGAAAATCAAAGAGGAAGCTGTTTTCTATTATGACAACAAAATATTTTGATTTCAAATATTGCTGTTTAATATTTAATGGGACTCGAAAATAGACCTCAAAATGGACTTTTTTCGTCATTTTGACTGATAATATCTTAAAATTCTGATGTATTGTAAAAAATCAGGAAATTGCATGATTATCAGCCTATAAAACTCTACTGGAATTCAGTGTTATGTTTAAGGGGAAAATTTTTTGTTGAACTGTGTTATTAAACTTCGAAATTCTCAAAACTTTATTTTTAGTATTTTACAAAAATTTGATTAATATCTATAATTTGGGGGCGGGGGAGGGGGGTTGTACTCACCACTAATCCGCCGGCCATTCCCATTTCGGGGAATCCCCCGGGCTCGCCCTTGGGCCCGGGCGTCCCCTGTGGGCCCTGTTTCCCCCGGCGTCCCCTTTTCCCCGCCTCGCCCCTCTCGCCCTTGATCGTGATGATGTCGCCCTTGCTGTTGGTCATGAGGGCGGGTCCGGGGGGACCGCGGTCCCCCTTTTGGCCGGGGGGGCCCACCGGGCCCATCACCCCTATCTGACCCTGCTCCCCTTTCTCGCCGATCGACCCCTACAACAAGACACAATAATTAATCAGATCGAAGAAATAAATAAATAAAAATAAATAAATAAATCACCTGCGCCCCGTTGGCTCCTGGCATTCCCGGATTGCCCGGATCCCCTTTGCCCCCCTTCTCGCCCTTGGGGCCGGGGTCGCCTTTCTCACCCCCGGGCCCATTTCACCCGGGTCGCCTTTCAATCCGCCACCACCTGTTCAAAAAAAAGAAACCAATAAATAAATAAATCACTGATCCATAAAACATTTATTGGCTAGTTTCTGCTGACACTGACGGCAATGCCCTCTGTTGAATTGGATCGAAGAAAGAGAGAAAGATGCAAGCAGCATGACTGGGTGTGGGGGGGGGTTAAATCAGCCATTTATGACATTATACTTTCGTTATTAGATCAAATAAATCAATTGAATGAAAAGAATTCAAGTCTTGGTACAGTACAGTATACTACCTATATATAGGGCATTCCATGCCAAATCGACCACTTTTGACCCCAACCCCTTTTAATTTTAATTTTCCACAAACATATTAACAAGAATTGTCCTTGATCGCGCTTTTTAAACAAGATATCTCAGATTACACAATTCATTTGGTGATCCATATCAGTGTTTGATATAAAAAAGCGTCATGCGGGCTAAACACGAAATGATGCTGGATTATACTATCTAAATGGTTCACATCTTTTTCATTCTCTCTTGGTCCAGACTTAAGACTCAGCAGACTCCAATAGCCTCAACCAGCAGTAGTCTTGCTAAATGTATCTTGGTGCCGCTCAAAGCAGCTTGGAATATTAATTTAAATATTAATAAAATAAAAAATTAATTATCGATAAAAATAATTGACTGTAAGTAGGTTTAATGTAATTTAATATAAATTTTTGGATTATAAAATATGAATTTTGAAATTGAATACAACTAATTGTAGAAATAACTTAAAACTATATAAGTAAATAAAGATAAAAAGTTTGAAAAATGAGTATTAAAAATTCGGCTAATTTCAAAATACAAATATGCACAAAAATATAAGCAAAGTTTATATATAAATAAATTATATACAAATTAAAGTAATAATATAATTAATTCAACTTAAGATGAAGAAAATGGACGAAATGCTTCTCGTTCAATTTTATTAAAAAATTAATTGATTAACGCCAATCGCGTTTTTAGCACAAATTGCTAAATATATAGCCAGATGATCGAAGCGTGCAACACAATTTAATCTATTTTCTATTTGGTTGTAAATCAAATAAACAAATAGAAAAATACTCAATATCAATCTCAATTGATGAAAAAACAAATAAATATATGCTTGCGATCTATCTGCTATTAACATGAATTTTGAGCACTCTCAATAATTCATACTAGACGCTCTCTGCGTAGGTTCAAAATAAAAAGAGGTTTTTTGTTGCTTCAAGGTATCACAAACATATGTGCAAATTTGAGGTTAAGGAGGATTTTCCTTATTCTGGTCATCTGATCGGGAGAGAAACAAGCGGCGATTTCATGGTAAAATTTAACAATTTTCCACTTTGCGAGGGGCTATCACAAGAGCTAGGACCATTCCTAGCGAACGACATCAAAATAAGAAGTGAGTTTAACATAAATTGGTGATTAGCTTAGAAGAAAAGCAAGGAAATAGATAGAAGATAGCAAATAGTGCCTCAAAAAATCGAGGTACACAGCTCCATCTATTTTTCCATTCGACATTAGCCCTTATTTTAAACACAAATGTTTTAAGGGGTCCTGTTTAAGGGGTATGTTTAAAGGTCTCCACTTTTGGGTCCCTTACTTTATACCGAATATATTTATGTAGATCCAAATTTATAATATAAAATCCAAAATTTCAACCCTCTATTTCAGCCCCTTAGGGCTGAATTTTGAAACATCCTCTCTTAATTGTTGTTTAAGATTTAATCAGAACCCTTTGCCAAAATTTCAACCTTCTAGCTCTAGGAGTTTGGGCTCTATATCTCTAAGTGAGCGAGTTACGATTTTATATTTTATACAAGCTGCAAGGCCCGCCTTCGGGGGCCTCTTGCTAGCCAAGGGGTTTCGCCCCCTGGACCCCCCGTCACTTCACACTCCCTCTCCTCCATCTCCAACCACTCTCCATCCCACCGACCATCTCCCCAACCCCGGAACTCTCTCCCACCTCTGATCACCATGAATTTTGAAAACAAATATTTTGAGAGCTCAATTTGCTAGCACCATATCTTGTTTAAAAAGCGCGATCAAGGAAAATTCTTGTTAATATGTTAATTATTCTTTGATATATTAATGAGAAAATTATAAATTTATTTAACTTCATTATTTCAAGTTAGAAATATATAAGTTCAGATATTATTTTCACTTAATATTTGACAAAAATCACCTGCATTCGATTCCAGATTGAATCAATTACAGGAAACTTATGATATAGGTTTCCATTTAAAAAACAGAACTTGACGTTGAAATACCCTTGAAAGCTTGTTCTACGTCGACAAACAATAGCATAAGTTTAAAATTATTGGATAAAAAATACTTGGTAGGTTTCACATTAAGATACAAAAATAAAACGAATTTATTTTTGTAGAGACTTTAATGAGTTACTTTCTGTTGCTCCTGAAGATATATATATATATATATATATCGAGATTAAAGTCTCTCCATATATAAATTCGTTTTATTTTTATATCTTAATGTGAAACCTACCAAGTATTTTTTATCCAATAATTTTAAATTTATGCTATTGTTTGTCGATGTAGAACAAGATTTCAAGGGTATTTCAACGTCAAGTTCTGTTTTTAAAATAGAACCCTATATTTTTTTTCTTCTTCTTCTTAAGGTGCCGATCCGTGACGAATGTTGGCAATCATCATGGCAATCCTCACTTTATCAACAGCAATACGGAAGAGTTGTTGGGAGGTCTTGTTGAACCAGGTCCTGAGGTTCTTCAACCACGATATCCTTCTTCTTCCGGGACCTCTTTTTCCGAAAATCTTCCCCTGCAGAATAGATTGAAGCAAAGTATACCGGGTTTCGTTCCTCATAATATGACCCAGGTACTGCAATTTTCGGGCCTTGATGTCATCCACCACTTCGAGGTCCTTCTTCATTCTTTGCAGAACTTCGGCATTAGTCATTCGTGCTGTCCAGGGAATTTTAAGGATTCTTCGATACAGCCACATCTCGAACGCGTTTATCCTCTTAATAATGGCCTCGTTCAAGGTCCAAGACTCTACACCATACAAGAGGACAGAGAAGACATAACAACGCAGAAGTCTTGTTTTTAAATCAAGAGAGATATTGTGGCTTTTGAAGAATCTGCTCATCTGATTGAAGGCGGATCTAGCTTTCCCAATGCGAGATTTTATTTCTTGAGTGTCGTTCCAGTCCTCATTCACGATGGTGCCGAGGTAGTTGTAGTGGTCCACTCTCTCAATTGCAGCTTCGTTGACATAAAATTGACCTCCTGTTATCTTCTGCTTACTAATTATCATGAGCTTGGTTTTGTTGTCATTGATATCCAGGCCATACCGCTTACTGTGATGAGTTATTTTGTCCATAATAAATTGTAGGTCTACTAAGTTACTGGCAAAAACAATGGTATCATCCGCATATCTGATGTTGTTCTGATATTTTTTTACGTCACCTTATTCTACAAAAAAAACTGAACAACTTTCATGAGAACTATTTTTTTATACGAGATTAAATAAACAAAATATTAAATTAATAAGATCTCAAAAAAATTCTTAATAATTATTATTAACAATCATTTAACTTAATTTTCAAATAATAATGATTAAATATTTAATTATTAAATCATTAATTATTATTAAATTATTTATTTAATAATTAAATATTATTCAATAATTAAGTTGAGTGATTGTTAAAAATAATTATTATTTGGATTTTTTTTAGATATACCTAGTTGATTTAATATTTTGTCTATTTGATGTCGTATAAAATAAGCTGACGTGTTCTGATGTGGCCATCCACTTGACTTTACCATACAACCTGGCCCCCTCACTTATATTTAATATTTAATAAAATTATTTATAATCATGTAGGGGAGGGGGGTTAGTTTTTGCATTTTTAGACTTCTCTGGGTCCACGGATTATGTATACAAAATTTGGTTGAGTTTGGTATAAGGACCTATATTTTGATTTTTTGAACCTGCACCCCCCCCCCATTTTGGGCTGTTAGTTTTTGTATTTTTAGACTTCTCGGGTCCCACTGATTCAAGGGCGGATCCAGGAATTTTTTATGGGGGGGGGGGTGAATGTATATAAGGTGCCCGATGTAAGATCTACTTTTTATCTCGGAAGTGTGTCGCGATCGAATTGTCCAAGCGGGGGGGGGGGGGGGGTCAGAGACGCCCACACACACATAGAACTTTATTTTCAATTTTAAAATTTTGCTCCCCTGGATCCGCCCTTGCACTGATTATGTATACAAAATTTGGTTGAGTTTGGTAAATGGCAAAGATTTTCATTTTTTGATCCCCCTCCATTTTGGGCGGTTAGTTTTTGCATTTTTATACCTATGAGGTCCCACTGATTATGCATACAAAATTTGGTTGACTTTGGTACAAGGGCCTATATTTTGATTTTTTGACCCTAACCCCCCACCTTCCCATTTTGGGCGGTTAGTTTTTGCATTTTTAAACTTCTCGAGTCCCACTGATTATGTATACAAAATTTGGTTCAGTTTGGCACAAGAGCCTATATTTTTAATTTTTAACCCCCCCCCCCCTCCACCCCACTTAATTTTAAAAATAGTTATTATGAAAGTTGTTCAGTTTTTTTTGTAGAATAAGGTGACGTAAAGAAAAATATATGTTTCTATTTTAAAAACAGAAGTTAACCTTGAAATACCCTTGAAAGCTTGTTCTAGGTCGACAAACAATAGCGTAGTTTAGTTTCCCCCTTGATATAAATAAACTTTTATTTGAAATTTTTTTCCATATAATTCATTGTTTTTGAGTTATAAGACTGTCTCAAGATAAAATAAAAAACTCAACCGGTATATATACTGATAAGTTTGTATTAATTTACCTGATCCGGCTAAAAATTCAGCATCCTCTGGACTATAAACGGCAATTCCCGGTGGTCCCGGTAATCCCGGAGGTCCTGGATTTCCGCCATTTCCTGACTCGCCTATAACAGATACAAAACACAGTATAAATTCTCTCTCTTATCATAGTTACATAACTTGATCAGGGCATTGTGAACTACATTTACAATGACATAATAATCACACTGCTCGACAAAAATTAAACAAAAATTTTTCCCTGTAAACCTAACAATGGATTCCAGTAGAGTTTTAGAGTACACTGATTATCATAGTCCAGTCAAATTGTGCTCAAATCGGCTCCTATGGGGAAAGTTTTGGGGTATTTCTGATTTGTTGCATATATATGTTTTTGGGGCGCTGTATCCAAATCTGAGGTCTCTCATCAAAATTTCGTGACGCAACATTGTAGAAAATGCAAAAAAAAGGTAAAAATTTTCATTTTTTGGCGGTTTTTCGCTTATAACTCGAAAATTATCAACTTTTCGTAAATAATCTACTTATTCAAAATAAAAGTTCATAAAATTTCCTACAAATTTCATTTTCTAGATTTTTCTCCGACCAACCGTTTGGGTTCAAAAGCAACATCCAATTTTTCAGCCTCCCCGGATCACCCAAAACACGCACTTTTTTCGATATTATCCCATTTTGACCATGAAGGAGCACATTTTCGACAAAGACTACTCTATACATTTTTAAACTAGGATTAAATTTGCTAAAATTTAAAAAAAGTTTCATCTTAATTGGATAAATGATAATCCGTATCGCAATGAAGTTGATGTTTTGATAAACTGCGATTTTCTATGAAAAAAAAAATAGATAATTTCCTGTCATGGAAAATGCTGAATATCTATAAATCTAAGAGTTTTATCAAAAAAGTGGTCAAGTAAACGTTCAAGTCAATAAAATTTCCTAGAGATTGAGCGAGGAATCAAGTTTCTAAGATGAGTGGTTTTCAATTTATGAAGGAAAAATTGTGATTTTTTGCAAAAAATTGAAGTTTTTTAAAACTTTAACTTCATAGCGGCACGGATTACCATTTATCCAATTAAGAACGAAACTTCGTTTAAATTGTAGCAAATTTAATCTAGTTTAAAAATGTGTAGAGTGGTTTTTGTCGAAAACGTACTTCTTCATGGTCAAAATGGGAAAATATCGAATAAAAGTGCGAGATTTTTGGGTGATCCGGTGGGGCTGCCGAGGACGAAAACATGGATGTTGCGCTTGCGCCCGAACGGTTTGTCGGAGAAAAAAAAACCTAAAAAATAAAATTTGTAGGAAATTTTATGAAATTTCATTTTTCCATCATCATCATTGAGGCTACAGTCCTAAGACTGGTTTGATGCAACAATCCGTCTCCACTCGACTCTGTCCCCCGCCAGCTGTTTAACCTCTCTAAATGTCTGGCATCCCATATCCCCAATTATTTGGTTGAGCTCATGCCAATCTGGGTCTTCCCCTTCCCCTTTTCTTTCCCACCTCCCCCTCCAAGATATCCCTAAGCAGTCCCCCATGTCTCAGTGTGTGCCCCATCATGCAGACCTCTTCTCTTACTTCAGACTCTTCCACAAGGTTCTTCTTTCTCCGAATTCTTCCAGGAACTTCTTCATTTGTAATTTTATCCATCCATTTGATATTTCCTCATTCTTCTGTAGCACCACATTTCGAAAGCCTCTAATCTCTTTCTCTCCGCTTTTCCAATTGTCCAGGTTTCACACCCATACATGGCTGTGCTCCTACGTATGTCTTCAGCAGCAGCTTCCTGTTTGCGCTAAGCTGATTGAGAGGGACACTGAGAGAAGTTTTTGTTTTGAATTAAACCCCATTTTTGCTTGGGCAATTCTTGATTTAATTTCGTTTTCGCTCCTCCCATCCCATGTTATTTTAACTTCCTAGGTAGCGGAATTCCTTAACTCCTTCTAGGTTTTCTTGAGGATAATTTTGATGCATTCCTGTCTCGTTTGTTCTTTTTTTGTACATACTAGGACCTTGGTTTTCACATATTTTTGTGTTTTCCACAATGTTGCGTCACGAAATTTTAGTGGGAGACTTCAGATTTGAATTTAGCACCTCAAAAAATATATATATGCAAAAAATTACAACTACCCCAAAACTTTCTTGATAAAAACAGAATTTGACTATCATGCCATTTCCGGATTTTTTACAAAAGGTCCTAGTTTTGGGATATTATCGTTCGAAACGACGAAAAATGCCATTTTGACTTTATTTTCGAGTCCCATTAGATAATAAAAAGCGATATTTTAAATCAAAATATTTTGTTGACGTAATAGAAAACAGCTAGCTCCCTCTTTGATTTTCAAATTACTACTTGTTTGTAGTTCTATTAGAACTCGAGTTATAACTAAAAAAACTAAGACTACCTGATTATAAACATAGATAAAAACATTTAAATACCCAAGTATTAAATTTAACTATTCCACTATTTTACTCAAACAACAATATTTTCATAATTTACTTATTGATGCTTGGTTCAAATAGCGCCATCTTAACTATTAATATATCTAGAGTTGCTCCAAAAATATGAGAATACTTAAAAATACGTATATCAATTATTCATATAGAACAGAGATCGATTTCGCTATAATTAACTTCACCATCGATTCATATCAAATATAATTTCTTAACTATAAATATATCGTTTTTTCAGTCTATAAACGATCCTCCAATATAAATATACATATAAACGATACTCCATGTTTTCTTTCTTACCTATATTACACTGATCGACAAAAACTAAACAATAATTTGTCCCCGTAAACCTAACAATGGATTTCAGTAAAGTTATATACGCTGATTATTAAACAATTTCCCGTATTTTTACCACAAGTCAGAGTTTTGAGATATTATCGGTCAAAATGACCAAAAAGGCCATTTTGACCTCTATTTTCGAGTCCCATTATATATTAAACAGCAATATTTGAAATCAAAATATTTTGTTAACATAATAGAAAACAGCTTCCTCTTTGATTTTAAAATTAGCATTTATTTTTAGCTCAATTCGTACTCGAGTTATAACTATAAAACTATGACTTTAGCTTATTATCTATGTTTATTATTCTTTATAATCACGTAATTTTAGTTTTATAGTTATAATAACTCGAGTTCTAATTGAGCTAAAAACAAGTGGTAATTTGAAAATCAAAGAGGAAGCTATTTGAGCTGTTTGTTTCAACAAAATATTTTGATTTCAAATATTGATGTATAATATCTAATGGGTAATATGCATCAAATATAAAATAATAATAACGTAAAAATAAAATAAAATTCACTAAAAAGTATAAAATAATTTTTCTAATTTAGTTACAACTAAACGATGAAATATTAACATGAAATCACTTTTTGATGTCGGTGCCAAACATTTACATTTTGTGAATCGCACTCGATGGATCTTACTTAGTACGCTCGCTTATATAGTTTGTTTGGCACCGACTTCAAAAAGTGATTTCATGTTAATATTTCGACGTTTAGGTGTAACTAAATTAGATAATTATTTTATGCCTTTTAGTGTATTTAATTTGATTTTGAGTTATTATTATTATTATTTTTTGAAGTCGGTTTTATTTTTTTTTTTTATAAAAATTATTTTTATTTTTCTCTTTTTAGTGATGTTATTAATAGTGACTTATGATAATATTTTGTATGCAACTCGTAAGAGAAAGCGTCGGGCGAATGAATCAGAAAATGATAAAAAAATTCAATTCATAAATATAGAAATTCTCTCGAAAATTTTGCGGGTTTTAAATGAACGTTTTAAGATTGTTTTTTTTTTTATAAAAGATTTTATTTATAATTTCGATTATTTACTTATAAAAATTGGAGATTTGTTGATATGATCATCAGAACTTGACCAAATTAATATGCGACCAACCCTAAGGTACCTCCCTTCCAATCAAAGAAGAATCATTGAAATCGGTTCATAAACAAAGAATTTATGGTTGAACTATACTGTTATGAATAAAAAAGATACAATACCAATGAAAAATAAACGGGACCAATCGGGCAGTAGACTGAACCCAATGCAAAAAAAATGATCGAAATCGGTTTATAATTGGGGAAGAAATCAGGTAACAGAGACACAAAAAAATTCGTTGAAGTCGGTTAAAAATGGCCTTTTTCGTCATTTTGATCGAAAATATCACAAAACTCTGACCTGTTGTAAAAAATCCGGAAATCGGATGATAATCAGTGTATAAAGCTCTACTGGAATCCATTGTTAGGTTTAGGGCGTAAAAAATTTTCGTGTAAATTACATTCCAAAGAAATTAATTTTAAATCTTTTTGAGGGGGGTCAGATAGGCTAGGCGGTAGCGTGACAGCGAGCTAACCAGGGGACCCGGGTTCGAATCCGACTCGAGGCATCCAGCTAAAATCTGACCCCCGGGGTGGAGACAAATTTAAAAAAAAATATATAACTAATATCGTAATTAGGCTTATGGCTAGAAAGGCCTAAAAGCAAAAAAAAAAAAAAAGTCTTTTGAAAAAATATCTCAACACCTTTTATTTTAAATATAAAAAAAATTATTTTATTGAAAAACACAACTATTTTCAAGTGGATTAGATAACTCATTAACAAAAAAAAAAAAAAAAAAAAAAATAGAAATCATAATTTTTGTTTTGAATTAAAACCAATTTTATCTTGAACAATTTTTGGCCCCTCGCCCCGTATGGAAATAAATAGATTTTTGAATAATATGTTTTTTATATATTTTTTGGAAATATATTTAAAATATAAAATTTTTATGTTAAAATATAATGTTTATGTTTTCTATATATTCTGAAAATATAATTATGTTTATGTCGCTCTAGTATAAATTTTATATGTTTTAAATATGTTTATGAAATATAATTATTTTATATATTATAATTTTTTATATATTCTTGTTATATATTTCGGATATGTTCCCAGAATATAAACAAAACATATTTACGAAAATCTATTTATGATCCATGCCTAAAAGTGTGCTCTTCATTAATGTTATCTTTTTCGTTATCATTTTTGGAATACTGTCCCCCACCCGTTCAGTGGCGTAGTTTTCATGGGGAAGGGGGTCAATTCACAAAGCAAAATATTTAGTGGGAATTTTTTT
Organism: Forficula auricularia; assembly: GCA_024734495.1. Taxonomy (NCBI): domain Eukaryota; kingdom Metazoa; phylum Arthropoda; class Insecta; order Dermaptera; family Forficulidae; genus Forficula; species Forficula auricularia. The sequence goes on from JALMQS010000075.1 coordinate 3,386,159, forward strand.
TTATTGAAACAAATAGTCTTGTTAGGGCCGTTGCGTTGCATGGTGCGTGTCCGCGCTCCCCTCCTAGTTGGCGGGGACCTAACAATGATTTGGACAGGGCGATGTTCGTCCCTGGTAAAGAGCCGGGCTGGGCGCCACCCGCGTAGTTGGCGGGTGAGGAGCTCCTTGTTGGTGGATGGCTCCTCCTTCGATGATTAGTCGAGATCGAATTGCCTTACTTAATACATGACTGAAATATTATCAGTCATGCAAAGTGTCGCAACGATCTGACTGAGTCATCTAGCGGCCGTGTCTAAAAGCTCGTAGCCAAAGCAACACGGGCCGCTACAGTCTAGTTAAATTGTGCTTTTAACCGGAAAGTTTTTGGGTACTTGTAATTTCTTCGACTCTTTATGTTTTTGGTTTTGTTGAATCCTAATCTGAGGTTTATTAACAAGATTTACTGACGAAACATTGTCAAAAATTAAAAAAAAAAAGTAAAATAATCTCATTTTTTTGGAGGGTTTTTTGTTTATAACTCGAAAACTATCAACTTTTCGTAAATAACCTTCCTTTTCAAAGAAAGTTCATAAAATTTCCTACAAATTTTATTAAATAGGTTTATTCTTCGACCAACCGTTCAGTCTCAATCGCTAGTTGAAAATTTGCTTATTTTTTCTGCTTCCGCAAATCCCAAAAACTCGCACTTTTTTCGCTTTTTTTCCATTTTGAGCATAAATGAGCACGTTTTCGACAAAAACCACTAAATACATATTAAACTAAATTAAACTTGTTATAATTCAAACGAAATTTCATCTTAATTGGATAATGGTAACCCGTCCAGCAATGAAGTAGAAATTTTGAAAAACTAATTTTTTGCAAAAAATCGTAGTTTTTCCTTCATAAAATGAAAACCACTCATCCTAGAAACTTGATCTCTATCTCATTCTGTAGGATATTTTATTGACTTGAACGTTTACTTGGACCACTTTTTTAATAAAACTCTTAGATTTATAGATATCCAGCATTTTCCATGATACTTTTGATGATTCGGATCATGTCCTTTGTAGGAAATTTTATGAACTTTCATTTTGAATAAGAAGGTTATTTATTTACGAAAAGTTGATAGTTTTTGAGTTATAAGCAAAAAATGAGATTGTTTACCTTTTTTTGCATTTTTGACAATGTTCCGTCAGGAAATTTTGTTGGCAAACCTCAGATTCGGATTCAGCATACCCAAAAACATATAGGAATAAGCGAGGGGTGATCCACGATTGGAAGTAGGTGTACACCTCTTTGGAAGTATTTTGGAAGTACCTGGAAATATTTGGAAGTACTTGGAAATATTTGGAAGTACGTGGAAATATTTGAAAGTACTTGAAATATTTGGAAGTACTTGGAAATATTTGGAAGTAGTAGGAAATATTTGGAAGTACTTGGAAATATTTGGAAGTACTTGGAAATATTTGGAAGTACTTGGAAATATTTGGAAGTACTTGGAAATATTTGGAAGTACTTGGAAATATTTGGAAGTGCTTGGAAAAATATTTGGAAGTACTTGGAAATATTTGGAAGTACGTATGGAAATATTTGGAAGTGCTTGGAAATATTTGGAAGTGCTTGGAAATATTTGGAAGTGCTTGGAAATATTTGGAAGTAGTAGGAAATAATTGGTAGTACTTGGAAATATTTGGAAGTACTTGGAAATATTTGGAAGTACTTGGAAATATTTGGAAGTAGTAGGAAATAATTGGTAGTACTTGGAAATATTTGGAAGTACTTGGAAATATTTGGAAGTACAAGTGGAAGTAGGTGTACAGCATATTAGGTTCACCCCTCGGGAACAAGAAATCAAAACTACCCTAAAACTTTGCCCCTAGGGGCCGTTTAGAGAACAATTTAATTGGACTAAAAAGGTAGGTCTTCAAGAAGTTAAAAAAGAACATAATTCTTGATTAAACATATGAAATATATTTAATTACGGTTAGTTTTCCATAAGAAAAGGTTTGTCGCTGCCGTTACTTATCTCATGAGCCCAGCACTTTTCTACACCTCTGAATTTCTTATCCTGTTATATTTCAATGGAATTTGAAGTCAGAATTAATTATTGTTTTTCTAAAAGAAATAACTATGAAAGAGAAGTTGTTGCAAACTTCGCGTTATAAGAGAAATAGAAGAATGTATGTAGTAGTCCGGAGAAAAATACAAACAAAAGGTGATTTTACTGTTAATTATATATGACTAGAAAGTCTCCAAAACGTCACTGAAATATAATACAAATACCTTTTTGTCCTTTGGTTCCATCTTTTCCATGAGTGCCTGGAATGCCCGGGGACCCATCAAGACCAGGGGATCCAGGTTCTCCTTTGGATCCTTGAGGACCTTGAGGTCCCATATGTCCCTGTATATAATTAATAGCTATTAATATCTATATCCCTTTATTTAATTACATATTTGAACCATCATCCCTGTTTCTCTCTTTCTCTCTCAAGTTCCTGAAACTATTCTTAAGTCAATTCCATACCACTCAATTGTTAAAGGAAAAAACATTATTTAGTACAGGTATTGGGATCTTAGATCATGGGATAATAGAGATCATAAAGATGATTATTATCAAGATGTTATCACATGTACCAAAGATGCTCTAAGATCTCAAAAAATCGAAATAAATAAGAGTCAAAATTATTTCTTGTAGTAAGAAGGAAAGAAAGAAAATTATTTCTTGTAGTAAGAAGGAAAGAAAATAGATTGATCTAATAAAGGGAAATACAAACGTTAAGTATTTGTAGACCAGGGTGTTGCAGATTGAAAGGTTGCAAGATTCTAAAAATATGGTAGAATATATCGAGGTCCAGAAATAGTCTATGGCCTATATATAAGGGAAACCTTGTATATTTTTTTGATTCTTGTTATTTTAGTAAGAATAATAGGAAAACTCGGCTGTTTCAAAGTTAATATATGTATAATTCTCAGCCGACTTTAGTTATACATTTACAACTTATAATACAGTAGTTTATGTAGAAGCTTAACTGCTATATGAAATCTTACAAAAATCATTACATGAATTACGGGAATCGGGTTTAAGGTACAACAGGTTTCTCCATACTTTTATTTAAAATAATTTACCGATACAGAACATAAAACAGAACACACATTTCAATTCAGTTCCCATCTGGATAAAGATATTCTATCCTTCACACTAGCTTTTAAAGTCATGTTTGCTGCTGCTGCTACTCAAAACGCTCGGTGCTACTGTTGCTGTTAGTAGTATTTACAATTCAGAGTCCGGGTTTTATTATCAAATAAAAGACCCAAAGTTTTTTTAATTGATAACAATTTCTTATACTAAAAGTCAATATAGCAAAAACAAAATTTATGGTCTTTAGCCGCCAACCACAAAGAAACGCCTCCTTCCATCTCGATGGAAGACAAGTTGGGTCGTTTGATTATCTCGGTTCTATCAAAAATGACAGCTAAATCCGGATAACAAAATTGAGTCTGCACGTTTTACCTTCAATAAAATGAGATCCTTCTTCTGTGATGACAACATCAACCTTAAATTACGACAGAGAATGGTCAAATGTTATGTTTGGCCCATTCTCTTATATGGTGTGGAAGCATGGACCCTCAAAGTTACCACAATGAATCGCCTAGAGGCCTTTGTGATGTGGATCTTCATAAGAATGCTCCGAATCCCCTGGATGGAGAAAGTTAATGTCTTGAAAAGATCAAACACCCAGCGGGAATTCTGTCAAGTGCCGGAAAATCTCTTACCTTGATCACATCTTAAGAGCTAGTAAATAACGACTGCTTCAATTGATCCTCAAAGAAAAAATTAAGGGTCGTCGTGGACCCGGGAGAAAACAACAATCCTGGTTAAAAAATATTAGTGAATGGACCGGCATGCGAAGAGTCCGAGAACTGTTCCGTGTGGCATAAAACATGGATGTCTTCGCTAAAGTCAGAGTAGAGAAAGATGATTTTACATATATCAGGAAAACTGCTATGCCCAGCTCTTATAAATGCGACCCAAAATCTGTATAAAGAAAATTCTTCTAATTGGTAGCAACTTATCGGAGGAGTTTAGGGTGTCTAAAGGGCTACGGTCTATCGCCTACACTATTGAATATATTCTCGGATAGAGTGCTAGTGGGGTGGACTAAAAAGTGCAGAAACATGGGTATTAGAGTAGGGGAGAGTATGATTCACACTTTGTTCTTCGCAGACGACCAGGTACTTTTAGCCGAGGATAGAGACGACCTTAGATATATGGCTAGGAAACTAGAGGAGACATTTGAAAAATCCGGCCTCAAAATTAATATGAAAAAATCCGAATATCTGGCCGTCGGAGTATAGAAGGTTTCTGACCTGCCCTTGGAAAATGGAAAAATGATCTACAAAGTCCAAGAATGCAAATACCTGGGGGTGATATTTGACAAAAAAGAAAGTAGACAGAAAGAGATTGCGGGAAGAATAATTAAATGAAGGAAGTTAATACAATCAATGAACTCAGTACTATGGGATAAAAAATTAAAACAACAACAAATAAACAATATATAGAAGCATAGTACAGAGTGTACTCACATATGGAGCAGAGGTATGGGATGAGAGTGCAACAAATAAAAATAAGTTGCTTTCGACCGAAATGGACTATCTTCGTAGAAGTTGCCGATTAAGAAGAGTGGATCGAGTGAGAAACGAGACGATTAGGATGGAAAGAGATATTGTGGACGAGGTACAAAGGAAACAACTGGTTTGGTATGGACACACGTGTAGAATGGATCGAATCAGCTATCGAAATCATAGGTCAAAAGATCGCTATGTTAAGATTTGCCGATGACATTGCCCTTCTAGGAAGCAACATAAAAGAATTAGAGGACGGTCTGAATGGAATTAACCAAATCCTAATTGAAGAAATCAAAATGAAAATAAACAAGAATAAAACCAAGGTCCTAGTTTGTACAAAAAAAAGAACAAACGAGACAGGAATGCATCAAAATTAACCAAGAAAACCTAGAAGGAGTTAAGGAATTCCGCTACCTAGGAAGTAAAATAACATGGGATGGGAGGAGCGAAAACGAAATTAAATCAAGAATTGCCCAAGCAAAAATGGGGTTTAATTCAAAACAAAAACTACTATGCTCCTCCTCAATCAACTTAGAAAACAGGAAGATGCTATTGAAGACATATGTATGGAGCATAGCCATGTACGGGTGTGAAACCTGGACAATTAGAGAAGTGGAGAGAAAGAGATTAGAGGCTTTCGAAATGTGGTGCTACAGAAGAATGATGAATATCAAATGGATGGATAAAATTACAAATGAAGAAGTTCTTGGAAGAATCGGAGAAAGAAGAACCTTGTGGAAGAGTCTGAAGAAGAGAGAGGTCAGATGATGGGGCACACACTGAGACATGGGGGACTGCTTAGGGATATCTTGGAGGGGAGGTGGGAAAGAAAATGGGAAGGCCCAGATTAGAATATTTCAACCAAATAATTGGGGATATGGGATGCCAGACATTTAGAGAGATCAAACAGCTGGCGAGGGCAGAGCCGAGTGGAGACATGTGGTCATCAAACTAGTCTTAGTACTGTATAATCAATGATGATGATGTAGAATGGATGAGGTAAGAATCACAAATAGGGTTCTAGAATGGACACCGCCGGAGAAACGGAGGAGGGGTCGCCCCAGAAGATGTTGGATGGACGACGTGAACGAGGCTATGCGATCCAGAAACCTAAACGAAGAGGATAGTCAGGATCGAGAAAGATGGAGACTGGGTGCGGAGAAGTCAAGGCACACACTTGAAGTTCTACAAATAAACGTAGGTGAAATATTGGTGTATGGTAAGTACGGTGTTGTGGTAGAAATAGAAACTAAATCAAGAGAGAGATAGAGAGGAGGAAGTAAGCGGACTAGAGATACCTACCCTGTCTCCCTTCGGGCCCTTTTGGCCCGCGTCTCCCCTTTCGCCCTTATTACCCTGCGAGCCTCGTTCCCCTTTAGAGCCTGAATGACCTGCCGTCCCTGGCTCTCCTTTGGCGCCCGGAGTACCAGGTCGACCCATCGACGAGCCATACGTTGAACCGCCCAGAATATCATCCTGAAACAACAACAACAAATTAATATACAAATATACTAATAAACGATACTCCATGTTTTCTTTCTTACCTAAATTAGGGGCGGTAAATAAATTAGGTCGAAAGAATTTCAAGATTTTACCCCCCCCCCCCCCCCGTGTCACATTTTCATTGAGCTCTTCCGGAAGGGCTTATAATAAAATTTGAAGGTATTAATCAACTGGGTTTTGATTGGGATTTCCCAACTAGAACACTATTGGGATTGACCAGTTAGATCCCAAGTAAGGTTAGCGTTACAACCCAACGAAAGGGCTCACTGGGAAACGCCGGAAGGCCTGACAATAAAATTTCTAATCGGGATTAAAAACTTTCAATCTTTACTTGGAGTCAGTTAAAATTAACTAAAATTTCAAAATTTTAGACCCCCCCGCCCTGTCACATTTTCATTGAGCCCTCCCTGTATTGTGACGAGAGCCTATCACTTTTATACCCTATGATTTCCAAGTTGGAATAATCGTCCAATCATTAGGTAGTTTTATCTGGAAAGTTTTCCGGGAGTTTTGAAAATGCGCAATTTTATAGATTTCGATGTGCTCTTTCCGAATTTCAACTTTGCCACCTCGTATCTTTGCCGTTCGCGCCGCCATATTGGAAAAATGGCGCCTAAAAGCAGTTTTTTGACAATATCTCCTTTCCGACTCATTTCACGATAAAAACATTTATATACAAAATGAAACTAGAGAAAATTTCCTACAATTTATGTAATTACCTTTTTTTTGTAAAATTAATAGTTTTGGCGTACGAGCGCCGCAAACCATTATACATCTACGCCAACCCGTGACATTTAATTTTAACTGATTACATTTGTGAATTATAAAAAATCGCAGTTTTTCCTTCATAAAATGAAAACCACTCATCCTAGAAACTTGATTCTTGTCACATTGTCTAGGAAATTTTGTTGACTTGAACGTTTACTTGGACCACTTTTTTGATAAAACTCTTAGATTTATAGATATCCAGCATTTTCCATGACGCTTTTGAGGATTCGGATCATATCCTGTCCGGAAAATGTAGGATATCTATAAATCTAAGAGTTTTATCAAAAAAGTGGTCCAAGTAAACCTTCAAGTAAATAAAATTTCCTAGAGAATGAGATAGGAATCAAGTTTCTAGAATGAGTGGTTTTCATTTTATGAAGGAAAAACTGCGATTTTTTGAAACAATGGATCATTTCCTGTCATGGAAAATGCTGGATATCTATAAATCTAAGAGTTTTAACAAAAAGTGGTCCAAGTAAACGTCCAAGTCAACAAAATTTCCTAGACAATGTGATAAGAATCAAGTTTTTAGGATGAGTGGTTTTCATTTTATGAAGGAAATACTGCGATTTTTTATAATTCACAAATGTAATCAGTCAAAATTAAATGTCACGAGTTGGCGTAGATGATTTGGGGCGCTCGTACATCAAAACTATTAATTTTACGAAAAAAAGGTTTTTACATAAATTGTAGTAAATTTTCTCTAGTTTCATTTTGTATATAAATGTTTTTATCGTGAAATGAGTCGGAAAGGAGATATTGTCAAAAGACTGCTTTTAGGCGCCATTTTTCCAATATGGCGGCGGGAACGGTAAAGATACGAGGTGGAAAAAGTTGAAATTCGGAAAGAGCACATCGAAATCTATAAATTTACCCATTTTCAAAACTCCTGGAAAACTTTCTAGGTAACACCTCTTTTTAGAACCAAATGATGGACTAATGAAATTTTTTTAAATTGTCTTTTATGACATCACAATTTTTAATATCCCCTCCCCCCCGCCCTATCAGATTTTGTCACCCCTTAATATGTGTGACGTAATTTATGGACGGCCCCTTATTAGCGCAACCAATTTTGATCGTCGATTTTTCTTTTTTTAAGTCTCGCATGAAAATTTGTTTGTATTTCGTTGTGTTTTATAAAAACCCTCTCCAAATTTTAGTTATATAATTTTTCTTAGGGGTCGCTCAATAATTTTGAAAAAAAAAATTTTGTATTGAAATTCTTTCTATATGTAATAGAAATAACTGCTTGAAAATTTCAGCTCAAAATTTGATTTTTTTTAAAGTTCGCTCAAGAATTTTGAAGATTTTTTTAATGATTCATATTTGAGGTTATTCGAGCAACTTTTAAATATTAATATTTAGGCTAGATTTTTTATTATACTATCAATTTACAACATATTGAACTACGTAACCTTAATAGGTAGTTATTAATTTAAGAATATTATAATTCAAGACAATTATATAGGTACTATACTTACTTTAAATGATCTTGGTTTCCAATTTGGCTATAGCGTGTAAAAACATAAGCAATAAATATATAGACATTATATATATCTAATATTAGGTATAAATATAATTATATGCACTTAAATATTAGTAAATATTTATTACACACACACACATACATGATTTAAAAGACCCATTTTAAATTATACATTTTTACGATACTTGTCTAAATTGACACGTCAAGAGCTCAATGCTAAAACTTGCTCGTGTAAAATAAGTTTGTCATTTTATTTACTTCTAGAAGAATATCCTAATTTGGAATTAAAACAATCTCCGTAATAACCAATCCCGTGCTTGTTTGACAAATCTGGCAACATTGTCCGAGCTTGAATAGTTTTATCATAGAAATGACAGATAAAATACATTATAAGGTCGATTTATAAAACAAAAAGTTCTTAATAAGCAATTGAAAGCTGTTGCGACAATGGCTGAAGCGAAAAAAATGTCAAAAAATTACTAAAGTTAACCCACTTTTTAGGTTAAATATATGCGTTGTTGTCAGTTTGTTTTTAGTATAAATTTTTCATTATACTTATTCCATTATTTATTAATTATTATCTGAGAAACTGTGTTGTAACTATGATAACTGTGATAAATAATAATCTGTCTAAATTTCAAAAAAAAAATCCTAAGAAAACCCATATGGTGAAACAACTACCTTAAAGCTTGCAAAAATTAAGATTAAAAAATAATATATTAGGGATATATATAGATTTATATATATATATATATGAATATTTGTTTATTTTTTCTTTATTACGTTTATTGAATCTCAATTATTGCCCCCTTAACAAATTATCTTTTTAATTAAAATCCATTCTGTCTGTTATTTCTTTTAGGTTCAAATACTCGTTTGGATGGAGGGAAATTACAACAAATCAAAATTACTTTTTCCAATCAATATTGTGAAATAATAATATTTTCTTGATATATTCCGATATAATCCTTTTATAGGAAAGAGAGGTATATTCAATTTTCTGTATCGTTATTATTACTTGGCCCGCCCGGTGGGCAGCCCAAGAGAATGGATGTCTGGATTCAGATGACCACAATAAATTAAGAACGAGAGACAAGATACCATTAGAAGTGGGTATATTTCATAAATTAATTTCTGTGAATCCATTATAATAGACTGATGAAGAGGGCAAAGCCCTCGAAACTATATTCTCGTTATAAATAAATTAAATATTTATAATTCCAGCAGAAGACACACTCTTTTATTGTCTCCTTCAAGACAAGATACCATTAGAAGTAGATAAATATAAAACTTGTTCATTTATGACTTTATTATAACATCGGCTTAAAAGCATCCAAAAAATGATGTATTCTGTATTTTTAAACCTAAAGTTCAAAAAGCACAAAAATCTAATCAGTTCTCTGGATTAAAAATATATAAGAACGAACTTATTAGTAATAAAGCTGTTGAAGCTTTTATTTTTGTATTTAATTTGAATAAAATTTGAATTTATATTTAAATAAAATTATTTAATTATAATTATTTATTAAACACGAACAAATAATACAATATAACTACGACGTTTCGATTGACTAATTCTGCGGGATTCGGATCATATCCTGTCAGGGAAATGCAGGATATTTATAAATCTAAGAGTTTTATCAAAAAAGTGCTCCAAGTAAACTTCAAGTCAACAAAGTTTTCTAGAGAATGAGATAGGAATCAAGTTTCTAGGATGAGTGGTTTTCATTTTATGAAGGAAAAACTGCAAATTTTTGAAAAAACGGACCATTTCCTGTCATGGAAAATGCTGTATTTCTACCAATCTAAGAGTTTTAACAAAAAAGTGGTCCAAATAAACGTTCAAGTCAACATAGTTTTCTAGAGAATGAGATAAAAATCAAGTTTCTAGGATGAGTGGTTTTTATTCTATGAACGAAAAACTGCGAATTTTTGCAAAAAAATTCAGTTTTTCAAAACTTCATCCTCATTTATAAACGGATTACCATTATCCAATTAATATGAAACTTTGTTTACATTGTAGCAAATTTAATCTAATTTTAAAATGTATAGAGGCTTCTTTGTTGAAAACGTGCTCCTTCATGGTCAAAATGGGAAATAATCGAAAAAAGTGCGAGTTTTTGGGACAAATTCGATACTAGACCTGTCCGGCAAAATATGGATGAAGTTGGTTCATTTTAATTCTGAACCGTCCAAATAATATTATTATTAGAAATGTCAGTAAATTAGGGATTGTATGCTTTGTACAATGTACATGCTTTTATAGATATTTATCCGATATCCTAAATAAATTACTGTTACAAGTGCAAAGTGCATGTCGGTGGGCTGATCCATTTTATAATGTCGTTGTGCATTTCAAATCAACGAATTAACGATGAGAGAGAGAGAGAGAGAGAGAGAGAGAACTAACTACACCCACGCTTTAAAGATAGAAATAACCCCAAAGGCTAAATTTCCGCGTTTGTTCTACACCACATTACTAATGGTAATAAAAAATATATGGCGTGACGTTAACATATCTCTTGTATCTATAAATATATATCAAAATCCAAATTCACCACTCATTAATATTGATTCATCAGGATTTTTTAGAAATATTCGAGGCTATTTGTGTTTAAAATTTAGTATGAAGGTTATTTTTAGGATGATATAGAAGCTTGATAAGAAAAATGGCATAAAGTGGAAATAATTCCCGGTATAGATTTTATTTCTGGAATTCATTTATTGGTACTGCAATATTACTACCCTAAGTTTTCCACCCAAATCTGTGTTGAAATTTTTCTACGCGCCGAAAATTTAGGAGGTTTTTCAGTTTTTCTTGAATAACACTAAAACGGCTTATCAAATTAAAAAGATATCTTTTAGATAAATTAAAGCTCTTTAAATTATACGTAAAATGATAACAATTGGATCTATTTAGGATAAGTAGAACAGGAACTAGCGCCTGTCAAATAACAGCCCCCGGGATCACTTTTGAATATCCCTAAAACTCGCACTTTTTTCGATTTTTTCCCATTCTGACCATGAAGGAGCACGTTTTCGATAAAGTAAACTCTATACATTTTTAAACTAGATTAAATTTTCTACAATGTAAACAAAGTTTCTTCTTAATTGGATAATGGTAACCCGTTCCGCAATGAGGTTTAAATTTGCAGTTTTTCCTTCATAAAATGAAAACTACTCAACCTATAAACTTAATTCTTATCTCATTGTCTATGAAATTTTGTTGACCTGAACGTTAGTTGTACCACTTTTTTGATAAAACTCTTATATTTATAGAATATCTAACATTTTCCATGACGCTTTTGAAGTATCCGGATCATATCCTGTCCGGAAAATGTAGAATTTCTATAAATCTAAAGTTTTATCAAAAAAAGTGGTCCAAGATAAACGTTTAAGTAAATAAAACTTCCAAGAAAATGAGATCAAATTTCCAGGATGAGTGGTTTTTCATTTTATAAAGGAAAAACTGCGATTTTTTACAATAAAAGCTGCAAATTTCACCCTCATTGCGCACGGAGTTACCATTATTCAATTAAGATGAAATCTTGCTTAAATTGTAGACAAATTTAATCTAGTTTAAAAATGTGTAGAATGGCCTTTGTCGAAACCGTGCTCTTTCATGGTCAAAATAAGGAAAATCGAAAATCGAGTTTTAGGGATATTCAAAAGTGATCCCTGGGATATTTGACAGGCACTAGTACCGGTTCTACTTAACCTAAATACATAGATGAAATTGTTATCATTTTACGTGTAATTTAAAGAGCTTTAATTTATCTAAAAAATATATTTTTAGTTTGATAAGCCTTTTAGAGTTATTCTATATGGGATGGAGGCCTGACTCTTACAGAAGCGACAAGTAATAGAGTGCAGGCATTTGAGATGTGGATATGCCCGCGAATCCTGAGAATAAGTTGGATGGATAGAGTTTCAAATGAGGAGGTTTTAAGAAGAATGAAAAAGAGAAAAAGAATTAATAAATAACATCAAAATTAGAAAATTATCGAAACTTCGGCCATGTATTACGTAACTCTAAATACCAACTTCTACAGCTTGTTGTTCAAGGGAAAATAGCCCGGTAAACGAGGACCTGGGAGAAGAAGGACATCATGGTTAAAGAATCTGCGGCAATGGTTCGGGAAGACTTCCTTGGAGTTGTTTCGGGCCGCCGTCAATAAAACAATCATAGCCGGAATGATCGCCAACATTCGCTGAGCGGATAGGCACCAAAAGAAGAAGAGTTATTCAAGAAAAACTAAAAAAAAATTCTTATTTTGAGGAGCGTAGAAAAAATTTATACAACACAGATTTGGGGGGAATACTTAGGGTAGTAATATTGGAGTACCAATAAGAGGTATTCCAGCAATAAAATCTTTATTGGGAATTAAAATTGTAATTTGCCTGGACTAAAGCACAATCATATATAACATTTATGAATACAATTCAAACCTTTTTCAGAGCCCAACCTTTTGCAAACTGGAATTTAGAACACTATTAATTTTTAGAAATGATTAATGGGTGGATGATTTGCAGCATTTTCAGACTTGTCTCTTGATTTTTTGTGAATATCTGAATCCAGAAAGACACAACACCTGACTCGGAATATCTCATCTCTTAGGTTAACTGCCTGTTAGTTAGGCATTCGATTCGGAACCCTTGGAAATCGGTTGTCTATATTCCAGACGCTTCCATTAACTCGCTTCCATTTAATGTAGTCACTCATTCTTTCAGGGATTATAGACGGGTGAACCGCGATTGGAATTAGGTGTACACCGTCTTTGAAATTATTTTGGAATTCATTAGATAATGCCCCTTCATCTTTTGTCTTCTACTTGGAAATTAAAGTGGAAGTGGAAGTAGGTGTACAGTGTAAACGATATTAGGTCGCAGTTCTCCCCTCTGGGATTCTCATTTTTTTAAATTATGGGCAATTTTTTTTTGAAAAATGTTGTGAAAATCGCTACCCTACCATATGGCTAGAAAATTCTATATACCGGGTGAGTTTTTTATCTTGAGACAGTCTTATAACTCAAAAGCAGTGCATTATATGAAAAAAAGTTTATTTATATCAGGGGAAACTAAACTACGCGTATTTTTTGCCGATCTAGAACAAGCTTTCAAGATTATTTCGAGGTCAAGTTCTGTTTTTTAAATGGAAACCTATATTTTTCTGTAAATATTCTCAATCTAGAAAAAATACTGAACAACTTTCATAAGAACTATTTTTACTTTATCCAATGCAAAGCATGGGTAAAGTATTGTAATCGCTCTCGGGGCAAACGTGGCTTCAAAGGGTCCTCAGGTAAAGACTACGGAACCCATGGACTCAATTAAAGTCACAAATTGTAGTATTCAATTAGGTTGAATTTTAGCACCTGACGGTTTTGCCAAAAATTACATGGGGTCTCGTCGAGAGGCCAAAGAGTGCGATTTTTTCATTTAGTGCGTGCGGATGTATGGATGTATGGATGGATGGATGGATGGATGTTATCGTTTTTTTGCCCACGATTTTTTCCACACCGTTGCACCGATTGAAATGAAATTGAAAACCTACCATTAGTTTAACAAAATGAAGCGCTGATTAGTTTTTGGTACATATCGGCTCACAAACATTAGTACTTTATTTCAGTACTTTTTTAGTTTTTTCTAAATATCTTGAAAATGACTTAACCAATTTTGATGAAATTTAATATCCTAATTAAGTACCTTGGGGACCACAAAAAAGGTTAAATAAAGTTTTTAGTAAAATTATATTTTAAAGTACTTTACTCTAGAGTAAGATAGTACATTTTAATAAAGATAAGAGTAAATAGATATTTATTTAATATGGATTTACTATGAGTTAACTCTAAATAAATATCTATTTACACTTATCTTTATTAAAGATGTTTCACCTTGCACCAACACCACAATCTCTACTGATTACATTTTTAATTTTTTATATTCTTTAAAATTTATTTATTTTAACGTTTTAATATAGCTCATTTAGCCTTGCTTAAGTAAGAATAGATAGGCTTCTCTCTGTGAAATGCTAAAAATTTGGGAGGAATTTTTATAAGTAACCATAGCAACTGCGTTGTTTTCTTATCCGTTACCTTTGCTGAAGACATAGAGAAATCGATTTTAAACCAAAAATAGCGATTGATTCTCATCTAGTACTTGAGGAATAATCATTCTATATTGGATTTTTGACGTTTCGGTTTTTATTAGTAACCATTGCTGAAGACATAGAGAAATCGACTTTAAACCAAAAATAGCGATTGATTCTCATCTAGTACTTGAGGAATAATCATTCTATATTGGATTTTTGACGTTTCGGTTTTTATTAGTAACCATTGCTGAAGACATAGAGAAATCGACTTTAAACCAAAAATAGCGATTGATTCTCATCTAGTACTTGAGGAATAATCATTCTATATTGGATTTTTGACGTTTCGGTTTTTATTAGTAACCATTGCTGAAGACATAGAGAAATCGACTTTAAACCAAAAATAGCGATTGATTCTCATCTAGTACTTGAGGAATAATCATTCTATATTAGATTTTTGACGTTTCGGTTTTTATTGGTAACCATTGCTGAAGACATAGAGGAATCGACTTAAAATCAAAAATAGCGATTGATTCTCATCTAATACTTGAGGAATAACAATTCTACATTAGGTATTTGACGTTTCGATTATTATTGGTAACCATTGCTGAAGACATGGAGGAATCGACTTAAAATCAAAAATAACGATCGATTCTTATCTAATACTAGAGGAATAACTTTATTGCATTCCATTTTTGATGTTTGGACTATTAATGGAAACCTCTACTGAAAATGTGGAAGAATCGACTTAAAATCAAAAAGACTAAATTCTTTTATGGTAAAAAACAACTCGAGCTTGAGAATCGATGGCTATTTTTGATTTTAAGTCGATTCCTCTATGTCTTCAGCAATGGTTACAATAATAACCGAAATGTCAAAATCCAATGTAGAATGGTTATTCCTCGACTATTAAATGAGAATTATTTTTAATTAATGTCAATATGAACTACAAATTGCAAGTGATATCTGATTAATAATAAAGGAACAAACATATTAATATTTCAAATGAATTTGGATAAAGTTTAGCAACGATCCGTTGCAGTTTATTTTATACGACATCAAATAATAAATAAAAATTAAATCAATTAGATCTCAACAAAATCCTAATAATTACTTTTAACAATCATTCAACTTAATTATTAAATAAATATTTTAATAATTTTGCGACACTGTTCTGAAACATTCCAAAGGGTGTATGAATGTGTCTTCTGGATGAATTCCAGTTCCAATTTCGTTATTTTGGACTTTCTTCGTAGCCTTTACATTTCCTGATTTTATTATTTTTTTTAAATAGATTCACAACACGATAAAATGAAGCTCTTGAGGGCAAAATTACAAATTAAATAAATAATTTATTAATTATTATTAAATAATATATTTATTAATTAAATAATTTATTAATAATTAAATAATTTATTTAATAATTAAATATTTGATAATTAAGTTGAATGATTGTTAAAAATAATTATTGGAATTTTTTGTTGAGATCTAATTGATTTAATATTTTATTATATTTGATGTCGTATAAAATAAACTGCAACGGATCGTTGCTAAACTTTATCCAAATTCATTTGAAATATTAATATGTTTATTCCTTTATTATTAATCAGATATCACTTGCAATTTGCAGTTCATGTTGACTTTAATTCAAAAATAATGATCCATTCTCATTTAATACTCGAGGAATAACCATTCTACATTAGGATTTTGACGTTTTCGGTTATTATTGGTAACCATTGCTGAAGACATGGAGGAATCGACTTAAAATCAAAAATAGCAATCGATTCTTATCTAATACTAGAGGAATAACCTTATTGCATTCCATTTTTGATGTTTTAACTATTAATGGCAACCTCTACTGAAAACGTGGAACAATCGACTTAAAATCAAAAAGACTAAATTCTTTTTTGGTAAACAACTCAAGCTTGATCAAAATCACAATAATTTAATGAAAATGTTTCGTCGTTTAGTTGTAACTAAATAAGATAATTATTTTATACCTTTTAGTGTATTTTATTTTATTTTTAACTTATTATTATTTTATTTGTTGCATTTAATTTTTTTGAAGTCGGTTTTATTTATTTTTTTTTTTTATAAAAATTATTTTTATTTTTCTTTTTAGTGATGTTATTAATAGTGACTTAATGTAATACCTTGCATGCATCTCGTAAGAGAAAGCGAATGTTCAGAAAATGATAATGAAATTAAATTCATAAATATAGAAATTCTCTAGAAACGTTTGCGGGTTTTAAATGAATGTTTTAAGATTGCTTTTTTTTATAAAAGATTTTATTTCGAATATTTGCTCATAAAAATTGGAGATTTATGTTATTTCGTCATTGATCATATCATCAGACTTGACCAAATTAATATAGGACCACCCCTAAGGTACCCCCTTTCCATTAAAAAAAAATCATTAAAATCGGTTCATAAACAAAGAAGTTATGCCTAAACAAACATATCAAAAAAGGTCTAATACCAATGGAAAAAACCGGACCAATCGGAAGCTAGACTGAACGCAATGCAAAAAAATCATCAAAATCGGTTCACAATTGGCTGAGATATGAGGTAACATAGACACAAAAAAAAATCAGTCGAATAGAGAACCTCCTCCTTTTTTGAAGTCGGTTAATAAAAAGTCAAAAGACATTTATTTATTATATTTGTTAATTAAATCATTTCATATTTCCGACTAAAAATGATTTTAGCTAACATCTAAATTAAAATAATTAATTTCTGGTTTAAAATTTTTAATTTTACTCAAAAAAATTTAGATTTTATTTTGACTTGAGTGGTACTGTCAGAGAAACCTTAATTATGTATTTAATTTTATTATTTATTTAAAATTCTATTAAAATGAAGGATTTAATTAAGATAAACATTTTATATAACGCATATATTAATTAATTAATTAATTAATTAAATTATATATTGAATAATAATTAATAATTTATTTATTATTATATTAATTTATTTGAATAAGTTTTCAAAATTATCTCAAATTTCATTAAAAAAATTAATTAAGATAAACATTTTATATAACGTATATATTAATTAATCAATTTATTTAATTATATATTGAATAATAATTAATAATTTATTTATTATTATATTAATTTATTTAAATAAATTTTCAATATTATCTCAAATTTTAATTAAAAAAAAAAATATCATTTGCAAAAAATTGATAATTTATTTATTTAATTATTATTATTTTTTTTGAGTCTAGCTACGTAATTTTTTTCTTATCTTTGTATAAGAATCTATTAAAATAAATCTTATTATATTAAACGAGCAATTTCTTGTATATATATATAATCGGTTTCTCGAAAACGGCTCTAACGATTTCGCTAAAAATTGGTGAACTTATCAAGTCTCATGAGTTATTAGGCGTGTATAAATTTTAATCCTATTTAAATAAAGGAAGGGGGTGTAAATTAGTCATGTCGCAAAATAAATATTTAAATCGTTCAATCTCGTCTTCGGTAAGTCGCTGAGATTTAAAATTTGAAACTTAAGCTATTTAGAGGCAAAAAGTTACCGAACATCGCTCGGTTCTCCAGGCACTTAATATTAATAGGACATTTTTTATTTTAGAAATAATTACTTTGGGGAGTGGTTTTTGCCAACGTTATCTAGAATTATTTTAAAAGTTTCGAAAAATTATTCCAGATGGCGTTACTTTTGTCCCGGAGAGTGGGGGTAAAATTTAGTGCCTATGGAGCTGGAAGTGGGGGTATTTTTATTTCAATGTTGGCACAACTGAATAGAATTTGAATATCAGTTCAAAATCCTCTCTACTCTTTAGTTTCAATCCACGAGGCTTACAGATACTCTATATTCAAAATTGAAATTTTCCCATTTGTGTTATTTAGAATAATTAAAAATGAATTCTAGCGAGGAGGGAAATTGCTCCAGGAAAAATAATCAAAAAGTAAGTGAATTTATTTATTTTTATCTATTTATTATAAATTAAATTTATTCAAAATTGAACATTTTTGTGACAGTTTAGCTCAATAATTATCAAAAATAATTTTCTTAATCATTTATGTATTATATATTTAATTATATATTATATTTAAAAATCAATTAAAATGAAATTAATTCACTCAAAAATAATTTCTTTCTAATTGTGTTTTTTTTTTTAATTTCTAACTCGTAGAGAAAATTATTTTCAATCATGATTTTTTTTTAAACAATAAAACCCGTAGAAAGTTTGTTCTCGTGTTAAAATATTTATAATTAGATTTTAGGCTTTCTAGAATTAGAAATTCTGGCTTAAAAATGCAGAAAAATTCATTTTTTTGAATAATTCTAATGAGATTTTAAGCCGTTGTTATAATAGAGGCAGACATAAACAATTATTTTATATTCAAGTTTATTATAAATTTTATTTATTAGGGCATAAATATACGTTTATAATTTATGAAGAAAAATCATATTCAACTTGTAAGTACTCGCATAAATACCCAGGATAACGTGAAAACAAAAACTCATAGAAAGTTCGTTTTTTCTGCTTAATTAAATCTGTCTATTTTTAATAATTTAATATATTATCTGCTTTCTATATCCAGTTTAAAAATGTAAAATTATTAAAAAAAAAATATATATGTGTGAGCCTCATCCACATAAGACCACGTGGGAAGTGAAACTTCTTTAGCCATGGAAGTTATTTGTAAATAACGGCCAAAAATTTTATCCCCATTAAAAAATCATACTCCAGAGACATACTTATTAGACTTAAAAAAATTTTATGTAAACTTTTAATTATTTTTTTGGAGGTGTTAGATATATACCGGGTGAGTTTTTTGGTTATCTTGAGACAGTCTTATAACTCAAAAATAGTGCATTATATTAAAAAAAGTTTCAAATAAAAGTTTATTTATATTAAAGGGGAAACTAAACTACGCTATTATTTGTCGACCTAGAACAAGCTTTCAAGGTTAAGTTGTGTTTTTTAAATGGTAATCTATATGCAATTGGATGTTGATGAAAGCAGTCCACGGTGGTTGCAAAAAAAATAAGACTATAGAGGTTTTACCATTCCACATTTATTTGTTAAACCGACGTTTCGGAGATTCATTCTCTCCTTCTTCAGGCCAACTTCATTGACTTTTTGTTACCCTGAAGAAGGAGAGAATAAATCTCCGAAACGTCGGTTTAGCAAATAAATGTAAAATAATAAAACCTCTATAGTCTTATTTTTTTACAACCACCGTGGACTGCTTTCATCAACATCCAATTGCATATTTATACCAGTCCGTCTCCTAAAGAAAATCTCTATCAGGTAATCTATATTTTTCCATTCATAACCTAAATTAAAAAAAAAAAAAAAGCTGAACTAACTTTTTATTAGAACTATTTTTTATTAGATATCAAATAAACAAATTAGATCTCAAAAAAAATCAAAATAATTGTTATTCTTAACAATCATTCAACTTAATTATCAAATAATAATGATCAAATATTTAATTATTAAATAAATAATTTAATAATAATTAATAATTTTTCGACAATGTTCTGTGACATTACAGAGTGTATGTTTCGTCAAGAAAAAAATGCTCAATTTTTATTATAGTAATACAATATAGTTAACTATCTACCTACTGAATTGACACAAGAAATAAACTTTTTAATGTAGTTGTTCTTTCACAAATGAAAAAATTCAAGAAGTCTTTGAAACTTGGAATATAAGTCTATAAAAGCATAATACATAATACTGTTAAAATTTGAAGACGATTTACCACGTTACGGTGGGGGGAGGCGAATGTTAATATATAGCTTTTAATTGAAGCAAAAATTTACCGAGCATCGCTCGGTGGCCCAGATACTAAATTCTATTTGTCATAAACAATTAGCCGGTTTTAAAATAATAATTTAAATTTCCTAATTGTAATAAATTTTATTTGTCATGACTTATTTGTGAGATTTAAAATTAAAGTTACATTCCCTCTGTGAGTTTATAAGTGGATAAGCCTCACATTTTTACTTTCACATTTATATTCTATAGAATATAATGGGGAAGTATTATTTTTTATTGTTATTTTACACTATTTAAAAGTTATAATATTAATCGAGCATGTGACAGATTCTAATTAATGTACTATATTTATTTAATTTCAGACAAATGATTTAGCCAGATCAGAGAATAGCAACGGAAACGTCAACAATATGCAGACAAGCAGTCGAAAGAAAAATAAAAATCGAAACAAGAAATCGAAACAAAACAATCAAGCAGGAAATTCGGAAGATGACTCTGTACGAGTCGAAAATATGGACACGATCCTGAATGATCCTGAAATTAACAATCTAGCAATGTTAAAGAATAGAAACAACACAAATAATGTAAGTCAAATATTATTTTCATTATTATGCCTTTTCGATTTAATAATTAGTACCTGGAGGCACCGAGCGATGCTCGGTAACTTCTTCCTTCAGTTAAAAGCTTTATTTTAATGTTATTTTTAATTTAAAATTCTGATAAAAATGTAGATTTTTATTTGAGAGCCGTTTTTAAATTAAAAAAAATACAAAAATCTTATATATAAAAGCCCTTGTCAGACAGTACCTGTGGCGCCTTAGCGTACGATGTGGGAGAAAAAGCAACTAATATTCAATGACAGTTGTTATATTATCAAATTTTTCAAATAAAACATATCTATTCTCTATATTATATATCTACTAGTTGACGACCGGGCCTTCGGCCCGGCGTCACCTAGCCCCTGGCGGGAAGCGTCTCGTTCATACCAATTTAATAATTGAAATTTAAAATGATACTGTAAGTATTGAAATAATGTGCTGAATTAAAATGATTCAACAATAAGGAACAATAAAGAAAGATTTATTTAACACATTGGCTAAGCACGATCACTATCTGACCAATCAGAATCGTTCTAATAATTTAACGCTTTGCCATTGGCTATGCACTGGCCAATCAGATCGTTTCCACATACATATATATCCACATACTTTTCTATTTTATATATATAGATAATATCTCTATATATTAATATATTCCTCTATATAGCTTAGAATATTAGATTTACGGCGTGTCTCATTTGAAATTTTAGTAGACAAATTTATTAATTTTATAATATATTATATATTAATATATATTTAATTTTTGGAAATAATTCATACCGCGAAAATAATTTTTTTTTTTTTGAAATTAAGAAAAATATAAATTCTTACAATTTTAGTTGACAAATAAATTTTAATATATATTATATATATTTAATTTATAATATAAGTTTTAATGAGATATGATTAAATGGGATAATGAGATTAATTCTTAATTTATTACTGCGCGGGTCATTTGAAATTTTAGTAGATAAATTAATTTTAAAATTATTATATATAATTAATTTAGAGACACTTTTTAGATAAATTTAAATATTGAAATGTATTATTAAAAAAGAAATAGGTTTCCAACCGATCGGGAATTTCGAGAGAAATAGTTGCATGCTCTAATAAAATATTTATAAAGCATTTAATGATATTTTTTATCTTTCTTTGATCAATATTCATTATTCAAAAAATATTTTTTTCAAAACATATAATTACGGACAGCTAATAATCACATCTCGAGACGCTGCCCGCCAGGGTCACCAGCCCGGGCCGAGTGGTGCCGGGCGTGCTGTAGGCACGCCAGGTACTGCTCGTTTATAATATTCGCCCACTGTACTCCCCCCCACCTACCTCGACCCCACCCCCGAAACCTCGCCCTACCCCCGGATCCCCCACCACTGCACCCCGCCTCCTGCACCTGTTTTGATTCAACCATATGATTCATTTTTATTCATCCAATTGTTAATAAATAAAACCTATCAAAATGTGTTGTTTTTTCAGAAAATTGAGACCTGCTCTTGATTATTTTTTATTCTACTAAATAAATAAAGTTCTTTATAAAAACAATTATAAAACGTTTATTAATATTTCTAACGTTTAGGGAGAACAAAATATGTTAAAATCCACAATCACAATACTTCTTCAAGGCCTTTGAGAATAAAGGATTAACCCGACCCATTGTCTGCCTAGGTACAAAAGGAAAATAGTAACCTTTTTTAAAACCCTAAGAATGGGATTTGTCTACCTGAGAATAATTAATTTGATTACGAAAAAACCCATCAAAAACAATTTTGTCGAAGATGAGACCGTGACAGATCGAATTGTCGCCCCAAAAACCCCCTAACTCGTGAATTTCATCAAAATCGGTAGAGTCGTTTTCAAAATAGAACCAAGATACAAATATATATACAAGCAAATATATATATAAATAAATGAATATACAATTTTTGCTCGTTTAATAGTAGATTTATTTAATAATTAAATATTTAATCATTATTATTTGATAATTAAGTTGAATAATTAATTATTGAATATTTTGTTTATTTGATATTGTTGATAAAAAATTAATTATTATTTATTTATTTTAATACGTTAGAAGTTTTTCTTTGGAGACGCGTCTGATAGATTTTATAGCTCAAACAAGATTGGATATTGTCCAGAAATAAATAAGACACTCTATTTCCAATAAATGAGTTTTTAAAGGAAATGTTTTTTTCCATTTATAATAATTTGAAACCGACGTTTCGGAGGATCTTCCCTGCTTCTTTAGGGTCTACAACGACTTATTTATTTATTTTAATACTAGCTAAAGGCCTGCCTTCGGTGGGCCTCTTGCCTACCAAGGGCCTTCGCCCTCTGGACCCCCCGACACCTGAACACTCCCTCTCCTCATATCTACAACCACTCTCCATCCCACCGACCCTCTCCCCAACTGCGGAACTTCTCCCCCGCCTCTGATCACCCTCCAACGCAGTAAACCTACCCCCTGGACTCTCCACTCATGGACCCTCAACTTTCCCCTGGATCCCAACCCTCACCCCTGGACCCCACCTCCCAACTCCACATAGGTATAAGTACAGACATAGGCACGAATCCCCCTTAGTAGCCCCCTGAATCCCCTCCCCCATGACTCCCAAACCCCCACCCCTGGGGACATACAAACATAGGTACATACAGAGACAGGGACAAATGCCCTTTACTATAAGGGACTGTGTAACGGAGGGCTTCGGCTGGCCGCCTTCACAGGATTTGTTGTTAAAGAACCGAAAGCTTTGGAAGATTTTTCAGAAGTATGTAGAGCGACTGGACTTCGATAGGATCTCGCTAGATTAGGGGGGGAACAAACAAACAAACTGTCTTGAATTAGGTATAATGTCAGAAAGAGGATTTCTTCGTTTAGTAGAAGCTTAAATTGCATGTAATATTTAATGTGGAACATGCAGAGTTGAATATAAAAAAACTCCCCATCCATCCACCTGAACCCCACCTCCCAACCCCAGGGGGGGGACATAGGTAGGTAGGTAGTTAGTTACAGACGCAGGCACAAATGCCCTTTAGTAGTATGTGATCAATAATCTTTAATATATATATATATATTTATAATATTGTATACTTTGATTCCAGACACGGAAGAAAAAGCCTAAACAACAAGAACAAGGACAACAGGAGTCGGGAGTTGAGGTGCGGGATATTTGGGAAGCGGCGTCGAATGGTCTGCTGGAGCATGTTTGGCAATTCCATGAGCTCGATCCTTCCTGTATACACGCCAAAAACCCCCGGGATTATGGGTACACGCCCCTGCACTACGCGGCCAGAAGAGGCTTCTCCGAAACAGTGGACTTCCTGCTCAAAGAAGGAGTAGAAGTAGACTCGGTGGGGTCCACCAAGTGCACCCCCTGCACCTGGCCGCCCTCAAGGGCCAAGTCTCCATGGTCAAGTTGTTGCTGGAGCAGGGGGCGAACGCCAACCACGAGGACAAGGACCAGGATACGCCGCTGCACTTGGCAGCAGTGGCGAATCACTTGGACGTAGTCACACTGCTAGTCGAAAAGGGCGCCCAAACACAAATCCAAAACAAATCTGGCAGAACTCCTTTGGATAATGCTGTATGGCTCGAGAGAACTTCCATTGTACAATATCTCTCCCCGCCAGAAACAGACAATTCGCAAGAGTAATTTTTAGGGACGAGGGAGAGTTTGCTTTACAAATATTCGGTACAAAGTTTTTGAGATTTGTACAGGGGGCGGCAAAAGCAATAACCAATTTTAAATCGAAGAGTATAAGTTCTAAAGGGTCTAAGTACCAAATTCGGATATTTTGAGTTAAACATTTAGAAAAATTCTATATGCAAGGCCTAATAGGTAATATTCCAAAGGTAGAAAGCATAGTGTAATATAGAGTGGAGGGCTACCGTATACAGAAAAAGCGCTCTCTAGCGACTGCAGGGCGAAAACTCTTAGTTCTTAAGAGCTATCCAAAAATCATAGAACATTCAAAGCCTTTATCATAGATAAAAGATACATACCCTTTATGTTATATACTAGTATATATATATGCGTATTTTTTACTCTTGATAATGTCCCCAAGATTTGCCCCGAAGAGAGTGGTTTCCGCCATTTTATTGTCCAATGGTTTCTGCCCTGGTCTCGCCAGAGAGCTCTGTAACTCGTATACGCTAAAATGCTTTGGCTCCTTATGGAGCCTTCCACTCTATGGTAGAAAGTGCTAGCGGTATATTTAGGTTTTCATCCGCTAGGGGAAAGTTGGCGCTGCCATTGTGATTCATTTCTAAAGGGTCTATTTGCCCAGTTGTGTTAGTTAAAAGTTATTAAAATGTTTTGTGATTTGTGGAACTTAGACCATTTTCAGTAGTAGTTTATTTTAATCTAGAAATAATAAAATATTATGTAAATATTCTATATTCAAATAAAAATATAATATAATATATATCTACCTCTTTAATCAATTACATATTCATTTCTATTCCTATATATAGGTATACATATGTTCATTGAGGTTTCCGCGGATGGGTTCTATGTCATTAGAGATTTTTCGGGTTTCTCCGCGTGGGTTTGATAGTTTTTCTGGACGTTTCGGCTCTCCTTTTAGAGCCATTTTCAAGGAGGGAGTGGGTGGTCTACGTGATCTTAGCCTCGTTGTCCAGGGTTCGTTTTGAGGGGTATCTTCAGAGTGAATTTCTTCATTCGGAAAACTGGGTGGATTGGGAGGTTTTGGGTGAATTACTTACGGTGTGGCGACAGTGTCCAGTGTTCTCGAAATAGTGACAGTGAACATATCGACAGTTCCCAGTGTTCTCGAAGCAGTGACAACCGAGACGTCAGCCGCCACACCGTAAGTAATCAACCCTCAACCACAAAACCTCCTATACCTCCCAATCCACCCAGTCTTCCGAATGAAGAAGTTCACTCTGAAGATATCCCTCAAAACGAACCCTGGACAACGAGACTAAGACCACGTAGCGTAGACCACCCTCTCTTGAAAATGGCTCCAAAAGGAGAGCCGAAACGTCGAGAAAAACTCTCAAACCCACGCGGAGAAACCCGAAAAATCTATATATATATTCCTATCAGGAAAACAAGCCATTACATTTTAACATTTCTTCCACATTCACCGCATAAATTAAGACGATTTCAATTCTGTCTTCAACAAAAAAAGGATCCATTTTTATTATGGTAATACAATATAGGTAACTATCTACTGGATTGACACAAGAAATAATCTTTTTTATAAGTCAATAATTTTAACTAGTTCTATTAAGTAGAAAATAATCTCTTAAATCTGAGTATAACGAAGTTTTAAGATCATTATAAACACTTATTTTTATTGCTTTTAGTTTTCAATTTAATAATTAATTATTTAATCATTATTATTTAATAATAAAGTTGAATAATTGTTAAAAATAATTATTAAGATTTTTTTGAGATCTAATTGATTTAATATTTTTGTTTATTTGATGTCAAATAAAAAAATAGTTCAAATAAAAGTTTATCAGTTTTTTTGTAGATTCAGAATATGTACAGAAGCATATAGGTTTCTATTTAAAAAACAGAGCATTGACCTTGAAATACCCTTGAAAGTTTGTTCTAGATCGACAAACATTAGAGTAGTTTAGTTTCCCCCTTATTATAAATAAACTTTTATTTGAAACTTTTTTTCATAGAATGCACTGTTTTTGAGTTATAAGACTCTCAAAATAAAAAACTCACTCGGTATATTCCTATCAGGAAAACAACGTTCGCCATTACATTTTAACATTTCTTCCACATTCACAGCATAAATTAAGACTATTTTAATTCTGTCTTCAACAAAAAATACTCCATTTTTATTATAGTAATACAATATAACTATTTACTGGATTGACACGAGAAATAAATTTTTTTAAACTGAAGAATTTAATATTAAGTAGAAAATAATCTCTTAATTCTGTCTATCTATAGGTACTTAATGAAGTTTTAAATAATTATATACATTGTTGTGCCTTTTCGATTTAATAATAATTATTTCTTTAATAATTAAATATTTATTTATATTATTTAATTATTTAGTTTAATAATTGTTAAGAATAATTATTAATATTTTTTTTAAGATCTAAATTATTTATTATTTTGTTTATTTGATGTCGTATAAAAAAATAGTTCTTATGAAAGTTGTTTAGTATATTTTTTATGTCTATTTAGGATAGGTAGAGAAATATAGTATATAGGTTTCCAATTAAAAAACAGATCTTAATTTCATTGTTGTGACTCTTCAATTTAATAATTATTTATTTAATAATTAATTATTTAATAATTATTTTTTGATAATTAAGTTAAATAATTGTTGAAAATAATTATCAAGATTTTTTTTGAGATCTAATTGATTTAATATTTTGTTTATTTGATGTCGTGTAAAAAAATAGTTCTTATGAAAGTTGTTCAGTTTTTTGGGTAGATTTAGGCAATGTAAAGAAAAATATAAGTTTCCATTTAAAAAATTAATCGAATTTATAAGATTTTTTTTATTTTTCTCTTTTAAAATCTTTAAACGTCTTTATCTCCGTAAATAATTGTCCAAGAGCCTTAAAACAATCGAATTTAGAAGATTTTCAAAAAATTGACCCATATAAAATAGAGATTATTAAATATGAAACTCTTTTTCTTTTTTAAGGACCCTATCCCCCAATAAAAATATATGATTGGCAATTTTCAATGTAAATTAAACAGACCACTTTTATAGACAATACATATAAATGCCATTTTGGAATATAATTGAATCAAATTCACTGATAAATAATAAAAGTGCTAGAGAGATTTTATATTAATTATTAAATAAAGCTAATAAATAAATAAATTGGAATTGTATGTCTGTGGGAAAGCGAAAGAAAACCCCTCTCTATATAAAATATAAATGGATTCAATTGATTATCGGACCCAATTGTGAATTTTTTATAAATGAAAATCGAGTAAGTACAATTATATATTGAAAGCAGATCCGAATCAACGATGTTAAAAAGAGAGTGGTGTTCGGTGGTGCCACCTAGTAGAAATATATGGAACTAAAATCAGAATCTTGGCTGATGTTTACAAATACTTATTTTATTTATTTTAATACGTATATCAGTGGCGTATACACGAGGGGGGGGGGGTTGAACCGACCCCAGAGGCTATCTATCTGTCAAATCTAAAGTAGTAAGCAGCAAAAATGAAAAATACATTTTAGTGTTGGGAGATATGGGTCAATAGTCCAGTCAAATTAGATCAATTTTCGACAAATAAAAACATTAATCGGTAAAGATCTGAATTTTGGTATATATGCTTATTGAACATTCTAAAAGTCCTCATCAAAACCAGTTGCGCTCGAGCCGCAATCTAGAAAAAAAGATACACTTTTTTCAGTTTTTTGCCTATATCTCGGTAACCAAAAGTGATACAAAAAAATTGTTCAGATAACAAATATAGTATCTTAAATTTATTATAAAAAAACTAATTTGCATTTTTTTTGTATCTCCAATACTTTAGCCGTAAACCGACGTTTAATAGAGATGTTGTGAAAACGATATCGAATTGAAGATATCTCACTAGCAGGCGCATTATACAGGGTGTTTCTAAATTGAGACAAAATATTTTAAGGGGTGATTTTTCAGCAAATATTAAGGGGGCGCTTTTCATATAATTTTTTGTGCAAAACCCCTACCCCTCCAAGTTACAGCCAAATCTAGCATTATTACCCCCCTACTAACTTTAGAGGGTTGTAACTTGGAGGGAAATGTGTTTTGAACAACAAATTATATGAAAGAACCCCTTAATTTTTTTTGCTTCTATACCAAAATTCAGATCTTTACCGATTAAAGATTTTTGCGAGCACCTAAGGTATTCCTTTTCCAATAAAAGAAGAATCATCGAAATCAGTCCATAAACAAAGAAGTTATGCCTGAACATACATAACAAAAAAGCTCTAATACCAATGAAAAAAAAACGGGACCAATCGGGTAGGAGACTGAACCCAATGCAAAAAAAATCGGTACCGCGAAATTTCAGCCCCCGACAAAATATCCCCGACATAATATCTTCTGACAAAATATTCCCCAGTATAAGGGAGAATACAAAAGAGATTAAGTGAGAAGCTTATAATCATAGTTTTGAATAAAATAAACATACTTTCATATTTTGGCGACTAATTAGCCGTTTGAAAATGCTGCTGTCTGTCGTTAGATTTTCTAGCTAACAATTTATTATTTTTACTATCTATAATATAGTATTTATCATCTATGTTTACATTACACAATTATTGATTGTTTGTTAAAAGTGTTATTAATCATTATCGTTATTAATTATTATTATAATATTGGGCGAAAATATAGCGCCCCAAACACACCCCGCTCGACGATTGGCTGGTTCGGTTTTCAATGTGTGTTTGATTAGAAAAAAATGGGAGCCCGAAACACACCCCGCCCGGACTAAACTTTCGGAGGTTCGGTTAATATAAATATATTAACCGAACCGGAGTCGATTTGCATTACTCAGAATATTCACGCGGGGAAGGGTTATTTTGTCGGGGGATGTTTTGTTGGGGATATTTTGTGGGGGCTGAAATGTCGCGGAATCAAAAAAATCATCCAAATGGGTCGACGTGGTAAAGAGAATTAAATGTTCAAACACGAAAAAAAATCAGATATTCCGTTGAATTGAAAACCTCTTTTTCAAAGTCGGTTAAAAATACCGATTTTATTTATTTTAATACGTATATTCTACATAAATTTAGATGTCATTTAATGCAGCGGTTTCCAGCCTCTATGCTACTACTGAAAAAAACAATTTCTTTATAATAAATATATTGATAGAGTTGAGCATTTTTAATGAGCTCTTATTTATTCCAAAGATATTTTATTAATAATAAAGATATATCGAAATCATTCCAAATTGAACCAAATTTTTAAGTATTTAATCCAAATATGTTATATACTTGAATGCAATATTTTATTCTACTAAAACCTCTTATTATATCTAAACGAATGTCTTGTTGAAGGAGACAATAAAAAGTGTGTCTTCTGCTGGAATTATAAATTATATTTATAACGAGACTATAGTTTTTTCGCTTTCCATTCATACATTAATTCCTGTGAATTAATTGTAATAAGAGTGATGAAGAGGGCAAAGCCCTCGAAACTATAGTCTCGTTATAAATAATATTTATAATTCCAGCAGAAGACACACTCTTTTATTGTCTCCTTCAAGATATAATAATTCTGCTACCCTCGGCACAAAAACTTTCAATTGAATGTCTTGTATTCATAAAAAGACTTGGATTTTTTACAAATAATGATATCTTAATAATTAGGATATTTAAAAAAAATTAACAAACATTTTGTTTACATTATTGTTTTTTTTTTATTAATTTTAAAATCCACTATAAGATTAGAAGAAATATTAATATATATTAAAATTAGATTACCTTATAAATATAGAAAATTAATTATTATTAGTCAAACCAAATGAATAATTAAATAAAATATTTATATAATTCATTTGTAAATAAATTCTATATCAAATCCCGTATGGAAATAAATAGATTTTCAAAATATCTTTTTTATTTATTTTTTGAAAATATATTAAAAATATAAAATTTTTGTGTTAAATTTATATAAAATTTATACTAGAGCGACATAAAAATAGTTTATATTTTAAGAATATATAAAAAACATAAATTTTATATAAATTAAATACAAAAATTTTATATTTTTAATATATTTTCAAAAATATATAAAAAAGATATTTCGAAAATCCATTTATTTCCATACTGGATGAATATATAAGGTTCAATATTTTTTATAATAAATAAAAAATATTCAAGTTTATATCATTTCTTGTCGTAATTACGTATTATTCCATTTAAATACCCAACTATTAAATTTAACTATTCCACTATTTTACTCAAATAACAATATTTTCATATTTAACTTATTGATGCTTGGTTCAAATAGCGGCATCTTAATTATTAATATATCTAGAGTTGCTCCGAAAATATGAGAATACTTAAAATACGTATTCATTTATTCATATTGAACAGAGATCGATTTCGCCATAATTAACTTCACCATCTATTCATATCAAATATAATTTCTTAACTATAAATATATCGTTTTTTTAGTGTAGAGAGTTCGCTCTGGTGTCAAAATTTTACAAAGTGCTTTTTAACAACATTTCGAGTCAAAATAACTTCTTTTTTCATGGAAAATATTTATTTTAGCCAACTTGGTCAGAATTTGCTTGAATTTTATAATTTTCTATTTAACAACATTTTGAGGCAAAATAAATTATTTTTTCATGGAAAATAATTATTAATTTAGAATTCCGCGGAGTAGATTCGCGAGCAAAATCTACTAAACGGAATTTTTAACAAATTATAAATAAATTTGTTTTTCTAGTATATTTATACAAATATAGAAATTATCAAATTAATTAAATTAATCTTTAAGAAATTCAAAGATATTTTTATAAAGCGAGATTTTATTAGAGAATACTTAGCCAGACTACCGTTTTATAAGAACCATTGAGGTCCAGCTGATTCTCCATCCTGAACCAAGAGAGCGAAAAAGATATGGTCCATCTAGGTGTTACCCGGTATCAACCCGCGTATAGCCCGCATGATACCCCACCACGGACCACCTAGAGGGACATAGCATCTCAAGTTCTTATATAGGTGGACCATATCTTTTATTCGCTCTCTTGGTTCAGGATGGAGAATCAGCTGGACCTCAATGGTTATTATAAAACGGTAGACTGGCTAAGTATTCTCTAATAAAATCTCGCTTTATAAAAATATCTTTGAATTTCTTAAAGATTAATTTAATTAATTTGATAATTTCTATATTTGTATAAATATACTAGAAAAACAAATTTATTTATAATTTGTTAAAAATTCCGTTTAGTAGATTTGCTCGCGAATCTACTCCGCGGAATTCTAAATTAATTTGTATCATCTCTCTATGTAAGAATAGACTTGTAAAAAGCGTCTGAATCGGGGGAGTAATATATAAGAACTTGAGATGCTATGTCCCTCTAGGTGGTCCGTGGTGGGGTATCATGCGGGCTATACGCGGGTTGATACCGGGTAACACCTGGATGGAGAATCAGCTGGACCTCAATGGTTCTTATAAAACGGTAGTCTCGCTAAGTATTCTCTAAATTTCGCTTTATAAAAATATCTTTGAATTTCTTAAAGATTAATTTAATTAATGAAAATAATTATTTTAGTCATTTTGCTCAGAATTTGCTCCAATTTTTAAAATTTGCTATTTAACGACATTTCGAGTCAAAATAAATTCTTGACCTGTGTATGTGTAATATTGTTACTATTAATGGAATTGAATTCCTCCATATATTTTATCCACTAGAGAAGACAACGCAGCGTTGTTAATTCAATGATAATTATATGGATTATTGATTCGGTCTGAAACCCACCCACCCACCCTAACCACCCACCCTATCCACCCACTCCATCCATACATGCAACCATATACGCCAATGCTCATACATACTTGGTTGGAGTCGTTCTCAAATACTTACGTCAAAGTTTCCAAATTCCGACGGTCCAGGCGCTCCAGGCGGTCCCGGATTTCCTGGAATTCCAGGCACGCCATCTCTCCCCGGCTCACCTGAAACCACAAACATTAAATAAATAAATAATAATCAATTATTTTATACTATTAATATAATTTTAGATTTTAATCCCCGCCCCGATACGGTTGGCAACTTCGTGAAACCGATACGTTGGCCCGCCCAGAGATGCTAAAATGCACTAAAACATTATTAAGGGGGTTCGGGACTGTTTATCATTTTTATGTTCCTGAAATAGTACATATATAGGTGTCGAAATGTCGTGCATTCTCTGATGAGATTTTCTCATTAGCTAATTTTTTCCTTTTTGATTATTTTAGAAAATTAATTTAAAAAAATTATAAACCCATTTTCAGGATTTAAAAATTCCTTATTGCATTTATTTATTTATCTATTTATTTGCTTATTATTTTCCTTTTTTTAAAAGAAAAAAAGGTGTGAGCCTCGCATCCACATATAAGCTCACGGGGCAAGTGAATCTTTAATTTTAAAACCTACTAATAGTTCATTACAAATAAAATTTATTAAAATTAGGAAATTTAAAATTATTAATTTAAAATCAAGACTTTTATCTCTTATTTCCCCTCTATTGAGTCGTTTCCCTTTATTGTAACTAAAGAAGTTTCACTTCAATTTTTTTTTCTTTATGAATAAAAAATTAAACAATACTTTATCTATATATAAGTATAGATAGATATATAGATGTGCCCTGAATCAGTATAGAGCGATATTTAAGCTCACATTGTTCTTATTTCCCCTTTATTGTAACTAAAGAAGTTTCACTTCAAAATTTTTTTCTTAATGAATGTAAAATTAAACAATACTTTATCTATATATAAGTATAGATAGATATATAAATGTGCCCTGAATCAGTATAGAGCGATATTTAAGCTCACCTTGTTCTTATTTCCCCTTTATTGTAACTAAAGAAGTTTCACTTCAAAAATTTTTTTCTTAATGAATGTAAAATTAAACAATACTTTATCTATATATAAGTATAGATAGATATATAGATGTGCCCTGTATCAGTATAGAGCGATATTTAGGCTCACATTGTTCTTATTTCCCGTTTATTGTAACTAAAGAAGTTTCACTTCAAAAATTTTTTTCTTAATGAATAAAAATTAAACAATACTTTATCCATATATAAGTATAGATTAGATATATAGATGTGGCCTGTATCAGTATAGAGCGATATTTAGGCTCACATTGTTCTTATTTCCCTTTTATTGTAACTAAAGAAGTTTCACTTCAAAATTTTTTTTCTTAATGAATGTAAAATTAAACAATACTTTCTCTATATATAAGTATAGATAGATATATAAATGTGGCCTGTATCAGTATAGAACGATATTTAGGCTCATATTGCGTTCTTTCTATTCAAGAGGGAATGAAATTATTATGCGGTAGAATAATGGAAAATAATATTCTCGATGAAGGCGCAAAACAAATAAATAAATAAAAAATTAAAAAAATGAAATTGAAAAATGAATAATTGAACAGAAAATTATTATTCTGCAGAATCTTT
This sequence comes from Forficula auricularia, assembly GCA_024734495.1. Lineage (NCBI taxonomy): Eukaryota > Metazoa > Arthropoda > Insecta > Dermaptera > Forficulidae > Forficula > Forficula auricularia. Next base: position 3,420,100 of record JALMQS010000075.1, read on the forward strand.
AAACTTTGTATATATCGTGTGTAAATCTACATATTACATACCTACCTACATGTATAAACATTACATTAATTACATAGAGAGAGAGAGTTCAATATTTACAATTAGAAACAAAAACAGAAAGTTTATTTATTTATTTATTTTGTACTTTTGAAGTAATTTGTTCTTGCTGAATAAATGTCGGGTCGTAAAATTTAATCGCCTCATAATTTAATATGCAAAAGTTTCATGAATGAATTAAGCCCTGGGAGGGGGGGGCTGGGGCAACCCTCTACGTCACTGGACCTTTATTATTATTATTATTATTATTATTATTACCTATCTACCTATCCCTTTTACATAGGTATATCGCTCTATATATATTTCTATATAGGTATTAATTATCTTAATGACATTTTTTTAAGTCATTGGTCCAGGGAACAAAACGTTGTGTCTTTTATCAGGGAAACCACTTAGATTATAATGAGATCCTTGGAAATAAGTTTAAATATTTTCCTCCAGCGTGACCCGCTCGCTGACACTCAGGAAGCCCACATTCACGCCCCCTGGACCCCGTCAACATTGGAACATTGTCAAAATTGCCAAAAAAAGGTAAAAAAAAACCCTCAATTTTTGGCGGTTTTTTGCTTATAACTCGAAAACTATCAACTTTTTCTAAATAACATTTCTATTCAAAATACAAGTTCATAAAATTTCCTACAAATTTTATAATTCAAGTTTTTTTGCTCCTATCAACTGTTCGGGCTCAAGCGCTAGTTGAAAAAATTGGAGTATTGTTACCGCAAATCCCAAAAACTCGCATTTTTTTCGGTTTTTTTTTCCCATTTTGACCATAATAGAGCACGTTTTCGAAAAATAGGATTCTATACATTTTTAAACAAGATTAAATTTTCTACAATTAAAACAAAGTTTCATATGTATTGGTAAATGGTAACCCGTGGCGCAATGAGGATGAAGTTTTAAAAAATTGTATTTTTTTGCAGAAATTCGCAGTTTTTCTTTCATGAAATAAAAAACAACTAATTCTAGAAACTTGATTTCGATCTCATTTTCTCGGAAATTTTGTTGACTTGAAGGTTTACTCGGACCACTTTTTTGTTAAAACTATTAGATTTATAGATATCCAGCATTTTCCATGACATCTTAAATATAAAATAAATTGTACATGAACCCACTTAGATTATACATTTTAATGAGATGCTTGGAAATAAGTTTAAATGTTTTCGAATGAATTCAGTTAACCGGCCGCCGGGCGTGACCCGATCGCTGAGCCTCCGGGACCCATGGTAAAGTTCATTTTATTGAGATTTTAAGCCGCTGTTATGATAGAGGCATAAATGAACAATTTATTTTATATTTAAGTTTATTAATCTTAATTACTTATAAGGGCGTCTCTAGACAAGGGCGGATCCAGGAATTTTTTATGGGGGGGGGGGGGAATGTATATAAGGTGGCCGATGTATAAGATCTACTTTTTATCTCGAAAGTGTGTCTAGAACTTTATTTTCAATTTTAAAATTTTTTTAAAAAAGTAAATGTTTTTTTTTTTTTTACAAATTTCATATCTCATATTTTAAGTTCATTAAAAAAAAAAAAAAATTGTTATAAATTCCCTGTCAATTTGACCGCCGTTTTTTGGCCTCTGCGTGCGACGCACGTGTTGCACTTCCGCCAGGCATGGGCCTGTATGTCCGCTCACCCCCCCCCCCTGGATCCGCCCTTGTCACTAGATATGATCCGAATCAGCAAAATTGTCGTGGAAAATGCTGGATATCTATAGATCAAAAAATTTTAACAAAAAAGTAGTCCAAGTAAACGTTCAAGTCAATAAAATTTCCTAGACAATGAGATAGGAATCAAGTTTCTAGGATAAGTGGTTTTCATTTTATGAATGAAAAACTGCAATTTTTTGAAAAAAACGAATCATTATCTGTCATGGAAAATGCTGGATATCTATAAATCTAAGAATTTTAACAAAAAAGTGGCCCAAGTAAACGTTCAAGTCATCAAAATATCCTAAATAATGAGATAGAAATCAAGTTTTTAGGATGAGGGGTTTTCATTTTATGAAAAAATTGAGTTTTTTTTGAAACAATGGATCATTTCCTCTCATGGAAAAGGCTAGATATCTATAAATCTAAGAGTTTTAACAAAAAAGTAGTACAAATAAACGTTCAAGTCAATAAAATTTCCTAGACAATGAGATAAGAATCAAGTTTCTAAGATCAGTGGTTTTCATTTTATGAACGAAAAACTGCAAATTTCTCCAAAAAATACAGTTTTTCAAAATTTCAACCTCATTGCGGCACGGGTTAACATTATCCAAATAAGATGAAATTTTATTTTTATTGTAGTAAATTTAATATAGTTCAAAAATGTATAGAGTGGTCTTTGTCAAAATCGTGCTTCTTCATGGTCAAAACGGAGAAAAATCGAAAAAAGTAGTTTTATGGATATTCAAACCCGGGGCAGTTTTTTTTACAGGAGCTAATACCGGTTTTTACCTAACATAAATAGATGAAATTGTTATCATTTTAAGCGTAATTTAAAGAGTTTTAATTTATATAATTAATATCTTTTTGATTTGATAAGCCGTTTTAGAATTATTCAAGAAAAATTGAAAAAACTCAGAAACTATCTCATTTTGAGGAGCGTAGAAAAATTTCAAAACGCAGATTTGGGGGAAAAAGCTTAGGGTAGTAATATTGGAGTAACAATAAAGGGATTTCAGCAATAAAATCTTTACTGGGAATTATTTACTATAAAAATCGTAATTTGCCTGGACTAAAAAACTAAGATTTTGTAATGAATTGTACCTATATATTATTTGAAATTATAATTTAATTTATCGAATTAATTGTTTTCCAATAAATTTGCCTGCAGATTTTGTAAAATGAAATTTTTTCCCCTTCCTGGCTTTTGGTCTTAACCATTTAGCCAATCACATTCTTTGTATTATTTTATAATATACCATATATATTTGTCTAGATTAATTTGTAACAACGCTAAGAGAAATTTCTCTAAAAAATTTTCCTCTTGCCTAGAATCGAACCTACGAACTCTTGAACTAAGGTCATTAGCTTTAACCACTAGACCAATCTAACATTAATATTTATACCATGATTTCTGTTACTAAAACTATAAATTTTTGATTTAGACTTTGTGTCGAGATAATATTGTATTCATTTGAACTCGAATGAAAATGAAAAAACACCAATTGATTTTAAATTAAAAAACATTAAATATATATTAATTAACGAGGCAAATTTGAAATATAATTGTCAGCTCGGATTTTAAACTGATAGCTCCAATTGATTTTCATTAACCAGGCAAATTTGAAATATAATTGTAATTTTGAAATGAAAGACTCCAATTCATTTTAAATTAAGAAACATTAAATATATTTTTTGTAATTAATTAAATTAATTGAACCGCGTAAATTTGAATAATTTCCATGATTCAGCCTGCGAATTTTTTGCAGTTCATAAATCATTTCATTATTTTTGTTTTGAAAAGAAAAATGAAATTTAAATATATTCATAATTATTCCTCCCCCCCCCTCCACTCAAAAATTAAAGACGCGAAACTTTTAATAGACGATGTATTTTCGGTAGTTTACGGGTATACATTTGGAGTGTGGTTTTTTAAGAGGTATAAAATTTTTGGACCGAGACGCTGCCCGCCGAGGGCAAGCCCTTGAAGCTCGTTTTAAATATTTACACTAGCCCTTAGTACAAATCTCTGAAGAGCCATCACAACTTTTTCACTGCACTCACACAAGGACAAAAGATAATCACTATTTATTGGGAATTTTACAGTTTCGTTGATTTCACAGTACAGCATTTGTGTCCACTTTTTGTTTAGCTCACATTCAAGCAGCACATGATTGAGCCCCTCACTGGTAAGTTCACACCTACACAATGAAAATGAAATTTATTTTTATTAATTTAATGATTTATTTAAAAGTTCTTCTCCAATTAATTAAATACAATTAATTTTTCAACAATTATATAAATATTAACAATGATTTGTTTGTATTGTTATACACTAACAATAAAAAATTCAAATAAAATAAATAAAAGTAATAAATAATTGGCAAAAGTTTCGTTGAGATTGGCCCCGCTAATTTATTAACTGATGATATGGAAGGTAAGTGAAATTCATGTGATATGGGCACACACGTTTTACAATATATATTTTAAATATGTAGTAAAATATGATAAAAGAAAGAAGCCAAATCGGAAATGAAAGGGCATTATATCATTTTTGTTATTCTACTCTTTGTATATATGTATATATAACAAGGTGACAAGGGGGTGAGGGGTGGGGGGAGGATGACGTGAAATATTATACATTAGTCACGATAAAAGTATAAAAAGAGAAATTACTCTGTTATCTCGGGAGAGAGAGAAGGGATAATAAATCAAAACGGCGGATGCATTATTATCTATCTCTATCTAATACTAGTAGTGTAGACTGTGGAATAGGTATAGGTAGGTATAGGTAGGTGTGGGTTTTACCTTTAGGCAAGTTGATCAACGTATTTGAGATAGGCATCAGAGACCTCTCTCTCTCTACCTACCTAGTTAAACTTTATTGTGTTGGCTGCCTGACATAATTTGTTAATCGTTTTTATCGAGGAGATAAGGGTGGAACTATATAGGGGGAGTTTTTTTTATCTTGAGACAGTCTTATAACTCAAAAACAGTGAATTATATGAAAAAAAGTTTCAAATAAAAGTTTATTTATATTAAAGAGGGGAAACTAAACTACGCTATTGTTTGTCGACATAGAACAAGCTTTAAAGGTTATTTCAACGTAAAGTTCTGTTTTTTAAATAGAAACCTATATATTTATGAATCTTGAAAAAAAACTGAACAACTTTTATAAGAACTATTTTTTTATAAGATATCAAATAAACAAAATATTAAATCAATTATTAGATCTCAAAAAAATCCAAATAATAATTATTCTCAAAGAGAAACAAAGAGGTTGTCCTCTGCTTGATGCAAATAAACATACACACATATATATATATCGAGATGATATATCTGTATATATATTATTTATTTATTTGAGACTATAGTTTCGAAGACTTGGTCTTCATCATCATATTTGAATGTGAACCGGATGGGATGTCTTTATTAGTTCCTAGCATTCCAGTGACGAAGGAACAACAAGTTGGTATGATATTGACTCCATGAAGAACATTTATAATTGAAGAAAGACTGATGATGAAGACCAAGTCTTCGAAACTATAGTCTCAAACAAATAAATAATATATATACAGACAAGGGCGGATCCGGGAATTTTTATGGGCGGGGGGGGGGGGGGGGGTGAATGTATATAAGGTGCCGATGTATATAAGATCTACTTTTTATCTCGAAAGTGTGTCGCGATCGAATTGTCCAAGCGGGGGGAAGCCGCCTCCCCCCCCCCCCCCACACACACACATAAAACTTTATTTTCAATTTTAAAATTTAAAAAAAATTTTTTTTTTTTTTTTACAAATTTTTTAGGCAGGCACGGGCCCGTATGGGGGGGGGCGGTCGCCCCTCCGTCCCCCCTGGATCAGCCCTTGTATACAGATATATCATCTCAATATATATATGTGTGTATGTTTATTTGCATCAAGCAGAGGACAACCTCTTTGTTTCTCTTTGTAAATCAACAACTCTGCTACTCTCGGCAAAACAAAAACTTTTCAATTAAATAATTATTCTTAACAATCATTCATCTTAATTATCAAATAATAATGATCAAATATTTAATTATTAAATAAATAATTTAATAATAATTAATAATTTATTAATTTTCCGACTATGTTATGTGACATTCCAGAGTGTATCGCAAGTCAATTCTGGATGAATTCCAGTTCGAATTTCATTATTTTTTTTAACCGATTTACAACACGATAAAATGAAGCTCCTGAGGGTGTATTTCTATCAGGAAAACGCTCGGCATCCATTTCAATGGCAGCCCCATTGTCGAATTACTTCAATATTAGATTAAGGTATGGATATTCGAATTTGAATCCTGCACTAATGTTAACAAAGGAAATAATTGGGTTAATAAATTCGTTTTAACAATTTCTATTTATTAACAACTTGAAGATTATTTCTATATATAGGTATACCTACAAAAAAGCTTTTCTTATTCCAAATACAAACAAACAATAACTCAGCAATAACTTGACTATATTCTATTACTTAACAACCTAACTTCTTTGTCCCAAAACCATGCTATCTCATGTTTTAGAAGTTCAGAGGTGCCAACACACAGATTGGCTCATCCAAAAACCCTACACCAAAATCATGGCGCGAATTTGGAGCCATTCTACTTGACACCCATAATACTTATTCGACATTCACCATAAATAAAGACCATTTCATTTCTCTCTTCAACAAAAAATTACTCCATTTTTATTATAGTAATACAATATAACTATCTACTGGACTGAAATGAGAAATGAACATTTTTACACTCAAGAATTTTAAATAGTTCTATTAAGTAGAAAATAATCTCTTAAATCTGTGTATTTAATGAAATTTTGATATAATTATAAACACTTATTTTCATTGTTGTGACTTTTCAATTCAATTATTATTTATTTGATCATTATTACTTGGTAATTAAGTTGAATCATTGTTAAAAAAACAATTATTAAGTTTTTTTGAGATCTAATTGATTCATGTATTTTGTTTATTTGATGTCGTATAAAAAGAATACTTCTTATGAAAGTTGTTCAGTTTTTGTTTTTTTAGAATATGGTGGCGCAAAGAAAAATATAGGGTTCCATTTAAAAAACACAACTTGACCTTAAAATACCCTTGAAAGCTTGTTCTACGGCGACAAACAATAGCGTAGTTTAGTTTCCCCTTTGACATAAATAAACTTTTTTTCATATAGCTAATGCACTCTTTTTGAGTTATAAGACTGTCTCAAGATAAAAAACTCATGAGGTGCACCCGGTATATATATGTATATAATGAGAATTTTGTGCAATTTTTTGAGCAAGAAAAGTAGATATTTGACACTTTGTTTCTATAACTTACTTTATTTTTTTTTTAGTGCATAAACATATTTATTTTGCCATTTTACTGCATATATTTGCTTTTTTCATCGTATACTGAAAATTACTTGGATATTTCGGCATTTTTAACTGCATATTTTGGCACTTTTTGACCCCCCTTCCCTGTGGTTACGTCTCTGTATGGGGCAAAATTATAAAAAAATTCGAAAAGTACATACAGTTTCAAAAACAAGATTAACATTTTCAAACTCAAAAATCGCATATAAAAACACATTAAATAATTTTTTTCTAAAATAAGTAAAAAAAAAAATCTGAATTTGGACCATTTTTGAAGAAGTTATTAGCGAAAAACCGAAATTCGATATCTATTTTTTAAACCAGTGATCAAAAAAGAAGGAAATAAAAAATTAAAATTTTTCAAACCTTCCCATTTGGCGTGGAATTCCCCATATGCATCATCTAACAATATTAAATGAGCAATTTTCGTATATATTTATAGTAAAGAAGTTTCTCGAAAATGGCTCTAATGATTGCGCAGATTATACGGTTTTGTATGTGTGTCTGTATGTCCAGCCCGTATATACCTAGGTACTTGCAAGTTCAATAATTGTGATATCATAGGACCTAGCATTAAATAAAATTTCCAAAAAGCGCTCACTTGTGGGGAAATACAAGGCCCGGATGCATTGCATCCGCTGCATTAATTTAAAATGTGTGGCCATTTTGTGTTTGTTTGAGGTTCGCGATTGGCTGTTTGCAGTTGCTGCGATAAAGGCCACCTCGCCATTAGCGGTTCCTTGAGGCTCAAGGTCACATGACTCAAGGGGACTCTCCCATTGGCTGACACATTCAGACAAGCCACGCCTCTTGCAGACATTCCCGTCTAGCTCACTTAGCTAGGTAGCAGTCAAACCAGTCATTATTCACTGTACCCGAAGGGTGAACCGCGACCTAAAATAGTGTACACCTACTTCCACTTCCACTTTCATTTCCAAGTAGGAGGCAATATAATATCTAATGAATTCCAAAGTAATTCCACATAATTCCAAAGACGGTGTACACCTATATAAATATAATTTTTTCGATGTTCACTTGTTAGAGCTTTTTTGTAGACCGAAATGCCATGGTTTCGTGCAATTTTTTTATTCAAAATATTTTCAGCCGTTTTTGAGATATTTCCAAAAAAAAAAATAGCAAAAAATCCACTTTTTTCATGCACGATTACAATACTTGACCATAGCAAAAATTCATCATTGAAAATTGATAAAAAATTTTCAAGTATGGTTTTGACGGGGGGGGGGGTTGCGACATGAACATATTTCTCAAATTTGGGTCGCAGCTTAAAAAGGTTAAGAACCACTGTTCTAGTAGACCGCCACGCTTGCACGCTTACCTTTAGGGCCATGAAGGCCTTCCGGGCCGGTTGCCCCGATGTCTCCACGATCGCCCTTCTCGCCCCGAGGACCAGGCGCCCCCCGCTCTCCCGCGGGACCTGGAAGACCCTAATCAAATAACACACACATCAATCAACATCTACAGGTACCTAGTTTCTTCATTATATCTCATTCTTAATTTTATTCATTTTAATGGACCTTTAGCCGTTTCATAATTTATATAATAATCACATGTTTTTATTAGCTATTAGTTAGTAATGATATCGCTGCTGGTCAACATCATTATCATTATCCTCTACAATTTTGTTTCTAATGGAATTTCCCGTAAAGTAAACAGTTTAGGAGTTATAATCAATGAGGTGATTTTACGGTATTTTTTGATATCTTCAGGGGTTCGATTACCCCTAAAACCGACTCGATTTGGCGAGTAAGAATTTGACTTTCAGGGTGTGTGCTGATCACACTACAGTATGGGATATATTATTTGGATTCCAAAATCATCTTCCAAAATTGACTACAAAAATTACGCGCCCGAATTGCCCACATTTGGGGCAATCGCATGGGTCAACCTGTCCGAAGTGCAATGGACAGGTCTCGCCTTGAGGAAACCACCTTCACTGCGCCAGGTCTAGTAGGTTCAAATATCCGATCGCATGCAGATAAATCTGTTTTGTTAAAATAATAATTCAAAAAATTGATTTCTCATCTTGTTAATATTGATGTTTGACAGCAGCAACATCACTGTAGCTCTTATTACAAACACATGGAGTAAAAGAGAGTGTACCAGCCTATTTACCCCTTGATCAAAAAGTTTCAGGAATTTATTTAGAAAATCAAAAAAACAAGTTTATTAATCAAAATCGATAATTTCTCCTCCATAGTACTCGTCATCGACCCTAACATATTCATTTCAGCGCTTGATCCAGTCATCAAAACATTTTTTAAATTCGGTTTTCGGTTTGGCCATCAGAGCCATCTCCGATTTTTTCATTATCTCCACTTTGCTGCTAAAACGCATACCCCGGAGTGATTTTTTGAATGGACTGAACAGGAAGAAGTCGCAGGGAGCCAAATCAGTCGAATTCGGTGGCTGTTGGATGGTATTCGATCCATTGTTGGTCAAAAAATGCCATTGTTCGTTCGCGCGTTACGTGGTTCCCACAAATCCGGACTTTATGGCGTCTCAAAGCCAAATGATTAAACAAAATATCTTGAACAGATTCATTAGCGATGTTCAAGTTCGCTGCCATCTCTCGAATTAACAATTTTCGCCGAACATTTCTTTGATTTCGTGGGTTTTTGATGTCGACTGACTCAGGAAAACTTGGGGCAAGCATAAAAGTTTGTTTTCTATAGAGAAATATTTCTTCAGAAAAGGTCGGGAATTGCAGATGCAATAGAACGTATAGCGGCCTTGAAATGGAACTGGACGTGCCATCTCGCAAGAACATCTAACAATAGATGGACGAAGAAAATATTGGAATGGAAACCCCATCAGGAAGCCTATCGAAATAGGGGTCGCCCCCCCTCCCAACCAGGTGGACGAGTGACTTGAGGAGAGTGGCTCAAAACTGGATGAACAAAGTGCAAGACCGAGAGGAAGTCTAAGGGACAACGGACGAGGGAGGCTGTTTGATGATGATGATGATGAATACTTCTTCAACATTTTCGCACGTTCAAGTTCGTATTCGTTCCATTGTTGGTCAAAAAGTTGCTGATAGCGTTGGCATTGTTCGACCTTTCGTTACATGGTTCCCACAAATCTGGTCTTGTTTGGCGTCTCAAAGCCAAATCATTGAACAAAATGACTTGAACGTGTTCATAAGCGATGTTCAAGTTAGCTGCCATCTCTCCAATAGTCAATTTACAGTTTTCGCCCATCATTTCTTTGATTTAACGACGTTTTTGTAGGTTTTTTATGCCCACTGAGTTCGTCATCCTCGACAGACTCACGAAAACATGGGCCACACATAAAGGTTTTTTTTCGATAGAATAATACTTCTTCAACATTTTCGCACCGTAATTAACTCAAAATTTAATACAAACTCGTTGATTTAAAGAAAATTTCAGTTTTAAAATCGGAAACGGGCCTGATAGTCCATACAGAAACCCGAGTATAAAAACTGTTTAGAGGATTGGATCAAGCGCTGGTATGTGCAGTCGATTGAGATTACCATACTTTGAATGGGAAAATAACGATTTTGATGAATAAATTTGGATTTTGGATTTTCTGAATAAATTCCTGAAACTTTTTTTTGATCAAGGTAGTATTTCAGAGCTGGCTCAAAAAACAGAGAGGGAGAAGCTGTTCCCGTATAATACCGTGAGTGTACAATAAAGGGTGAAACTTACCGAAGCGCCGGATGGCCCGACAACACCATCTTTCCCCGGACTGCCCTTCGGACCGGGCAACGCGTTCGGCAACGTGACCGAATTTAGAATGGCAGTAACATTACAGGAACACAAACCATCGCCATCCTCGCCATACTGTTTAACAAACAAACAAATAAATATTTTTAATAATAATAATAATAATAAATAAACTAAAAAAAAATTATTATTATTCTTACCCTTGGCTTCAAAACGGAAAGCAATAAAGAAAAGAGAAAAATATTAAAATTTGGTATAAAATTTATTAATTCTTAAAAATTCTAAATTATATGAAAGAGTGCAACACTAAAACTATAGAGTGCGTGCGATAGTAAAAAAAAAGAGATGCACACACTTAGGACTATTTCACATTAAACGGTTTTGATCGTGCGGCAAAAAACTGTACGTGTTTATGCCGTGACGTTTCATATTGCACGGATTTTTGGCATGACGAATTATAGATACTTTTATTTAGGTAATTTGTTTAATGTGCGTGTCTTGATGAATCGTAAACAAATTATTGCTTTGTGGTTGCTTCATCGTCGCAGTAAAAGATTGAAACATCGCCTTTTTTGGGTTATCATCATCATTGAGTATACAGTCCTAAGACTGGTTTGACGCAACCACCCGTCTTCACTCGACTCTGTCCCCCGCCAGCTGTTTGACCTCTCTAAATGAAATGTCTGGCATCCCATATCCCCAATTATTTGGTTGAAATATTCTAATCTGGGTCTTCCCCTTCCCATTTTCTTTCCCATCTCTCCCTCCAAGATATCATCCCCTAAGCAGTCCCCCATGTGTCAGTGTGTGCCCCATCATCTGACCTCTTCTCTTCTTCAGACTCTTCCACAAGGTTCTTCTTTCTCCGATTCTTCCAAGAACTTCTTCATTTTTAATTCTATCCATCCATTTGATATTCATCATTCTTCTGTAGCACCACATTTCGAAAGCCTCCAATCTCTTTCTCTCCGCTTTTCCAATTGTCCAGGTTTTACACCTGTATGTCTTCAATAGCATCTCCCTGTTTTCTAAGCTGATTGAGGAGGAGCATAGTAGTTTTTGTTTGGAATTAAACCCCATTTTTGCTTGGGCAATTCTTGATTTAATTTCGTTTTTGCTCCTCCCATTCCATGCTATTTTACTTCTTAGCTTGCGCAATTCCTTAACTCCTTCTAGGTTTTCTTGGTTAATTTTGATGCATTACTGTCTGGTTTGTTCTTTTTTTGTACAAGACCTTGGTTTTATTCTTGTTTATTTTCATTTTGATTTCTTCTATTAGGATTTGGTTAATTCCATTCAGGGCGTCCTCTAATTCTTTTTGTTTCTTCCTAGAAGGGCAATGTCATCTGCAAATCTTAACATAGTGATCTTTTGACATTGGTTTAAGGGTGCACCCCATTAATCAGTGAAGAGAGAAAGTAGAATTATTGTATACACTCTTTGAAGATTTGAGGAATGACAGAAATAAATTATTCAACTATTTCCGAATGTCTATTACATCTTTTGACGAATTACACAGAAAACATAAGGATGTGTTACAAACACACAATTCCGCAATTCAAAATCGTCCAATGTAGAAACATGCATTTAGTCACGTAGGCCAGTGCGTAGAAGGCGTCGTCAATTGTGGTTACAAGACACGGATTTTTATCGTCCATACTTTTCTTCACTTCTACAACTGTAGGGTTTTTGCAGCCCGTTCAAAACCGTATAAGGTGAAATAGGCCTAAGGGTACCGAAAATATATAGTATGGGCCTCAAAATTGAATTGCGCCTGGGGCATCTAAAGTGCTGTCATGGTCTTAAAGTTATATATGATCTTTAAGATGTCTAGAAGTTATCTCAAGTTCTAGAAAACACAGAGTTGGCAACACCAAATATTTTTTTCACCCACCAAGAGTGATGCAAAAACACCTAAAAATGCCAAAAAAAAACCCCTACTACATATAACTGAGAATTTAAATTAACTCAAAATTGTGACATTTATTGTGGAATAAACGTATAAAGTTTACACTCTCTATAAAATATAGCTTTTTTTTGGTAAAGAAGCTAGTTAAATAATAATCTTAATGTGGGCGGTATTATAGTATGTATGACCCAGTCACGTGACCAATTTATTTTTGTTTTTTAAATTTTAATTTCAAATATAATATAAGTTTAGTATAATTACAGAATCAGTTATGTCCTTATTTATTAAGACATTTTTCTTTTCTTATTTACCTACGTTAATCTAAAGACATACTATTTTATTTATTTTTTATAACCTTAAAAAAAACTCCTTCATAGAAGCATCACGTGATATCCTTTTTTGTTTATTCATTGTTGTTTCTAAAAGTTAAAATTTAAATCCCAAATATACAACATCACACACACAAACTCTCCACGGAATAAATCGGATGTGTGCTAGTTTGTTTGTTTGTTTGTTTCTATCACTTTTTAATTAATTATTATAATTATAATTGAAATTCGAAATAATAATATAATAATAATAATAGTTTCCCAAACAAAGTTTATAGGTTAATTTAATTGTTTCCATTGTTATTATTATTTTTATTTTATTTAGTTTTGTTTTCAATGTATTCTATAAATTGTGACGTCATATAATTGATAAATAAACGATGAAAATCGTAACATGAAACGAATTCTATTTATATTTCATTTGTAGTTTAGTTATATTATATTTAGTTAATACATTTTAAATGCATTATATTGTATATGTTGTATAGATTAAATTAATTCAATTGTAACGCAGTTAGTTAGTTAGGTTAGGTTAGTCAACAAATATTCGTTTTTTTTTAAATTAGGTGAAATTCAAACATACGCTGTATGTGTGTGTGTGTGTGTGTTAAAGTAAATATTAAATTCAGGATATATTATTTAAAAAAATTCGCTGAATCTATATTTTCCCGTTTTTTTTAGATAATACGTATATTGACAAACTTTGTTATCAAATATTTAACATTCTATTGAAAATTCAAAAAAATAAATAAATAAATAAGAGGTCGACAGCTTAAAGGGATAATATTCAAACGATATAAAATTTATGAGAGATATTTGATTTCGTTTTTCGAAATAGGATACCTCGACTGTCTTAGTCCAGGCAAATTGGGTGAAAAAATGGCATAAACATTAAATAATTGTCGGTAAATTTATAACTGGAATACCTTTATTGGTACTCCAATATTACTACCCTAAGTTTCCCCCCAAATCTGTGTTGTGGAAATTTTTCTACCCGCCTCAAAATGAAAAAATTTCGGAGTTTTTCAATTTTTCTTGAATAACTCTAAAACGGCTTATCAAATCAAAAAATAACAATTAAATAAATTAAAGCACGTTAAATTACGCGTAAAATGATAATATTTTCATATATTTAGGTTAAGTAGAACCGGTACTAGCGCCTGTCAAAAAACAGCCCCCGGGATCACTTTTGAATATCCCTAAAACTCGTACTTTTTTCAATTTTTCCACATTTTGACCACGAAGGAATTAGATAAATTAAAGTACGTTAAATTACGCGTAAAATGATAATATTTTCATATATTTAGGTTAAGTAGAACCGGTACTAGCGCCTGTCAAAAAACAGCCCCCGGGATCACTTTTGAATATCCCTAAAACTCGTACTTTTTTCAATTTTTCCACATTTTGACCACGAACGAGCACGTTTTCGTCAAAGATTACTCTACACATTTTTAAACTAGATTAAATTTGCTACAATTTAAATAAAGTTTCATATTAATTGGATAATGGTAACCCGTAACTTGAGTAGCCTTTTGAGCAATGAGGATTTCGAATTTGAATACAACTCAATGGTAAAATTTATTTTTAAGATAACAAAAGGGTAAATATTTAAAATTAGTGGAGAGTTAGTAGAGAGAGTAGAGAATTAGTTTACTCTTTTGTTATCTTAAAAATAAATTTTACCATTGAGTTTTATTCAAATTCGAAATCCTCATTGCTCAAAAGGCCATTCAAAATTAAACAAAAGTAAACTTTCTAACTTTTCTCCCTCAACTAATTTTAAATATTTACCCTTTTCTTATCTTAAAAATAAATTTTACCATTGAGTTGTATTCAAATTCGAAATCCTCATTTCTCAAAAGGCTACTCAAAATTAAACAAAAGTAGACTCCCTACCTTTTCTCCCTCAACTAATTTTAAATATTTACCCTTTTGTTATCTTTAATAAATAAATTTTACCATTGACTTGTATTCAAATTCGACTTATCCAGGTCAGTTACTTTCTGTTTCTCCTGAAGATGGGTTAGTCACCCGAAATATATATATCGAGATTAAAGATTCTCCAAATATAAATTCGTTTTATTTTTTTATATCTTAATGTGAAACCTACCAAGTATTTTTATCCAATAATTTTAAAAAATGTTTCACCAAGTACCAACACCAAATTCCTTAAAAACTTTATTTTATATTAAAATCTACAACTTTTCGTTGCATATTTAAAACATCTTTTCTAATGATGGACATTTCGCAACTCAGGAAGAACAATGTCCTAAGTGCAAAGTTCAGAGATTTTGAGATATGTACCTAACAAGTTTCAAAAATGCTTTGTTTTTCGCTGGGTAAAACGACATATCTGTATTACTAGCAGAAACCACTAGATGACAGTTATGTCGCAGCTCATTGCATTAGTTTATCAATGGAACATCGACGCAATTTTCAGTTTGTTTTTGACTTTTTGAGATTGAACGTGACAATTTAGTTCTACAACGACATGTGTCTCCAGATTCGACTTGAGCAACGTCGTAAGTGTTTCATTCCGCCATTTTAGCATACATTTAGAAAAACAATGACGTAACTTAGTTACACACCTGAAACTTTGTATTTTTCAAAGTATTTCGAAAATAACGTCAACAGACTGCAGTACACCAAGTGGTTATATCTTTGAATAACAATTCCCCCCCCCTCCTCCCCTCTTTATTTTGGGTCACTATAAATTTCACAAAGTGACCTATTTTCATGAAATCGTATCGGGTGCATATGCGAAATTTCGTAGAAATCGATCAAAGGACCTAGGATTTTTATTGATAGGTCTATTTTTTAAACACCCCCTCCTCTCATTTAGGTCTCCGAAAAATAATGACCGTGTTTTTTATTATAGGGATCTTTTATAGTAAATTATTTTTTAGATTAAATACTTCATCAAGCAGAGGACAACCATTTTGTTTCTCTTTATGGATTAAATCGGATTAAATATTTCCTTAAGGAGGTTCGGGACTGTTTATCTATCTGATTGATCTTCGAAAAAATCTTTTATATTTCTGCAGAGTGACAACTTCTGAATACTAAATTTTTTAATATAAAAATTGTGAATAATGAGGTTAATTTCGAATACAAATCCTTGTAACTAAATAAACATAACCAAATAGAAAACATAAAAAAAAATATTTAATTTAATAGAAAATAATTAAATATAAATTAATTAATAAATAAAAATAAAAATTGATTAAAGATAAAATTTGTTTATTATTTAATTGTTAATTAATTATGTAGTGAATAAATAATGTATTTTAATTATTACTAATCTGATTGTTAAATAATTTATCGATTATTTTTTCCGTATTAAATAAATAAAAATTATTTTATTATTAAAAAAACAATCTCAAAAAGTTTATTTAAAAATCGATATACGTTTAAGATGAAAAAATTCTCCCTTTATCAGTGAAAATTTTGAAAAATAATTACTTATGAGACTCAGGGACAGCTTATCTATCTGGTTGATCTTCGAAAAAATCTTTTATATTTCTGCAGAGTGACAACTTCTGCTACTAAATTTTTTAATAAAAAAGAAATTGTTAATAATGAAGTTAATTTCGAATACAAATCTTTGTTTTGATAATATTAATAAAAAAGAATATTGAGATAAATTTTTTCTTATTATAAAAACGTTTGTTTAACACAAAAACGATTTCAACAAATTGAGTTACTAGTACTTTTGTTATATTCAGTTGGCTGCAAATAACTTTTTTTTTACATTTATGAATAACTAATTAACTAGACTGTCAAATCTATTGAAAAATGCATCATTCGATTCAATATTGATCTCTGTATAAATTTGTTGAAAATGGTATAATTTGTATAGAAGTTATAGGCCTTTTAAAAGCTCGGTCCTTTTAGTTCCATGTTAAAAGGACAATTTTAAATAATTTATTTAATGTAATGGGACAGACGATCAACTTCAAATTTCGGGAATAAATATTTAATGCATCCCTGATTCGATGGTAAAAATTTGAGAATTTTCTAATAAAAATGATAAACAGTCACAACCTCTTTAATCTATATAAATAACAATGTTACGGTTAAGTGATACATTGAAGGATCCCCGAAAGTTCTTCACCGATTTCTTTAAAATTTTCACACAACATTCCATTCAAATACACGAGTGTTTTTATAGATATCACACCTGTGGAATGTAAAAAATATTTTTTTCGAGGAAACAACGGCAGCGCCTCTCTGGGGGTAAAAGCAAACAAACAATAGCTTTTTGGAAATTTTTCAACTGTCAATATTATTTTTGGTTAAAGGAACAATTTTGACAAGTAATATATAATTCATTTACTGTTTTAATACATATTCTACAATTATTTGCAT
Organism: Forficula auricularia; assembly: GCA_024734495.1. NCBI lineage: Eukaryota > Metazoa > Arthropoda > Insecta > Dermaptera > Forficulidae > Forficula > Forficula auricularia. Next base: position 3,437,500 of record JALMQS010000075.1, read on the forward strand.
TTTCAATTTATTTTCAAAACTATTATTATTTTTTAAATATGTTTATTATTTAAGCATAAGAGTGAGTCACAGCAACGCGTGGTCGGGTCAGCTATTATCTATAAAAATTTTAATCATAAAAAGAGACGCTCCCCGCCAGGGGATAGGTGACGCCAAGCCGAAGGCCCTGGCGTTAGCTAGTATCTTCATAAAAAATAATTTATAGATCAGCGATTTTTCTTCTCTAAAAATATACCCTAAAAATATTTTATTTTAACTCACCGAATTGCTTAATTTCTACTGATTGATTAATAAATTGTATCAGCTATAGGTATTTAAATATTTTTAGATGCTAGTTCAATTTATTAACCAGAGAGGGTGTGCGGGATTTAATGCAAGCTACAGGTAGGTAAATAAATAATTAGTATAAAAGAAGAAGAAAGAAATGTTAGTGGATAGTAGCATACCAGAAGGTCTCCGTCTTGGTTGTATTTGGGGTAGGGCTGGCCCTGGGGCCCGGGCAAGCCGGGGGACCCAGGGGTTCCCGGCGCTCCCGGGGGACCCGGCGGACCCCGCATAGAACGTCCAGGGGGACCCTGAAGAAGGCGACGTCCACGGGCACAACAAAACATCCCACATGCACTCAACATTAGCATAAAACAACACAGGGTTAGTTAGAACAAGCCCAAGAGGGGACAAACAAACATTGCTAATAGGGGACTCATTCATTTAGGGGCGAAAATAGCATTAGTAGTAGTAGTAGGTATTAGTAATTTATAGATTATAAAGAGATTCTGAATTAGTGGGGCAGCTTATAACGTCGAATTTAGCGATAAAATACCCATACACCTGACAAAATTTTTGCCAAGTACCAGGTACTTAGTTAGGTACTTATAATATATAATTCATTTGATTGAATATAGTATATTCTACATCAAATGAATACAATACTCATCTTTTAGTCAAAAATAGATATTATTTATTATAAATAAAAAATATTAAAGTTTATATAATTTCTTGTCGTAATTACAGTATTATTCCATTTAAATACCCAACTATTAAATTTAACTATTCCACTATTTTACTCAAATAACAATATTTTCATAATTTACTTATTGGTGCTTGGTTCAAATAGCGGCATCTTAACTATTAATATATCTAGAGTTGATCAAAAAATATGAGAATACTTAAAATAAGTATATCATTTATTCATATTGAACAGAGATCGATTTCGTCATAATTAACTTCACCATCTATTCATATCAAATATAATTTCTTAACTATAAATCTATCGTTTTTTCAGTGTAAGCGGCCCCACTATAACGCTTGAAGACGATTTTTTCAATGTATTTATTATTTTTATATTTTAAGAATACTGCTTCATTAATAAAATTACAAAATTACTATTAAATTGCCCATTTACTGTCACTTTACTTACTACTACTACTACTAATAATAATAATAATAAACTTTTACTTTTCATTGAAAATAAGCTGTTTTTTTTTTCAATATCTTTTCGAACTTTTGAACTTTGGTTTCAATAAAGAAATAGAAAGTAAAAATATCCCAATTGATTCTTTTAATATTAACTTTCAATTGGATTCTCCCTTATATATACGTAGGTCCATATATATATATATACTACATAATATCAGGAGAGAGACGGTTTCAAATTGAATCAATGAAAATAGCTTATAATTGAAGAGAAAAGCGCTCGCCTCTGATATAATTATGGCAAATTATAGGCCCAAAATAGAAATACACCATGGTCTAAAAAAATTGATCAATTGGACCCATTAAAGGCCCTTTTTCCCTCCACTAGTTGAATTTAATTCCCTCTTTTTTCGAAAATATTGACCGAGTAATTTCATAAGGGTAGGTATATGAACAAATCAAACAACATTTCTCTAAATTCCTGCTTCTCTAATTATATTAGAGCAAAAAAGCAAGAGGGAGGAAAATTAAGCAGAATTAAAAACTATATAAAAAAATAAGCACATCAGAATTTGGTTAAAAAGACAATAAAAAACATCTTTGAAAATTTAAATTTTTACAATTTAATTGTTACTCATCATTGTTTAATTTTATTTGTTTATAGCAATAATTAAATTAATTATCATTGCATAATTATTAAAAAAAATTATTAAAATTGTTTTATTTAATTATCTACTAATTGAATTTTTTCACAGAATATTGACAATAATTGAATCCATTTTGTGATTGTTATAAATTCTTAAAAGGTGGTTTTATTGTCTTTAAATCAACTATAAACAGATATAATTTGATATAAGGTTGATTAATTAAAAGTCAACAAAAAACTCAATTAAAAATTTAAATTGTCAAAATTTAATTGTTATACGATTGAAGTTTTTGGAGACGGACTGGTAAGTGAATTGAATGGATTTTGATGAGACAGTCCAAGGCTCAAAAAAGAGAGAAAGTTATATCTATCTTTTTTATTCAAAACCGACTTATCGGAGGTTTCCTCCCTCCTTCTTCAGGGTTTTGAAAGGTCACTGAAGAGAATAAAACGTAACACAATATTGTTACTGCCACTGAGAGAGAAGACAGAGTTTGTATTCCCTTCACTGACCTTTCAAGACCCTGAAAAAGGAGGGAAGAAACATCCGAAACGTCAGTTTTGAACCTTGGACTGTCTCATAAAAATCCATTTAATTCACTTACCAGTCCGTCTCCAAAAATTAATAGTATAACAATTAAATTTTGAAAATTTAAATTTTTACATGCGTTTCATTGTTTAAGTTTATTTGTTTCTATTGTAGCAATAACAAGGCATAATTATTATTTAAAAAATTATTAAATTGTTTTATTTAATTAACAATTAAATTCTGAAAATTTAAATTTTTAATTAGGTTTCATTGTTCAAGTTTATTTGTTTATATTGTAGCAATAATAAAATTAATTACAATCCATAATTATTATTAAAAAAATTATTAAAATTGTTTTATTTAGATAACAAATAAATTTTGAAAATTTAAATTTTTAATTGTATTTCATTGTTTAAGTTTATTTGTTTATATTGTAGCAATAATAAAATTAATTAACAATGCATAATTATTATTAAAAAAAATTATTAAAATTGTTTTATTTAAATAACAATTAAATTTTTATTTGAGTTTTTTGTTGACTTTTAATTAATCAACCTTATAGCAAATTATAACGTGCTTATCCTTTTATAGTTGACATAATTCAAGACAATAAAAACACCTTTTTAAATTTTATAACAATCACAAAATGGATTCAATTATTGTCAATATTTGTGAAATAATTCAATAAAACAATTTTAATAATTATGCATTGTTAATTGATTTTATTATTTCTACAATATAAACAAATAAACTTAAACAATGAAACACAATTAAAAATTTAAATTTTCAAAATTTAATTGTTATACTATTGAATTTTTGGAGACGGGCTGGTAAGTGAATTAAATGGATTTTGATGAGACAGACCAAGGTTCAAAACCGACGTTTCGCAGGTTTCTTCCCTTCTTCTTCAGGGTTTTGATAGATGAGTTTATTTTAATAATTATGCATTGTTAATATATTTATTATTGCTACAATATAAACAAATAAACTTAAACAATGGGTAAACAATTCAATTGAATTTCTCATTTTTGCATATCTATATAATCTGAAATGTACGTAATAGTATATATTAAATAAAACCAGGTTGAGCAACATCAGCAACAGCAGCAAAAAGCAAATTAATTCTATACCTATATATATATATATATTTGAACATGAGAAAAAATTCAATTTATTACAATCCATAATAATACGTGAATGGAATATTTTTTTTTTTTTAATTTCCGATTTTCAAATTCAATTTTTGTTTTAATATTTCAATTTTTTTTTTTTTTTTTTTGTTTTAAATTTCTTCGGAACGTTAATTATAAAACTCATTTGTTTTAAAATATAATACATATATTGTATTTCTATACAGCCCATGAAATACAATCTTGTTTATTTATTGATTACATTGTCAGGCGTTTTGAAACAAAAGTTGAGCAGCAGCAGCAGCAGCAGCCGAGCGGTTTATTTAGTTATTTATTTTTGTATAAATAAAAATTAAAGGTCGAAAATATAAGATAAGTGCCATACAAGAGAGAGAGAGAGAGCAATTTCAAACAAATATTTATTCAACAAAGCTTGTTGTTTGACATTTAAAGAAATATATGTTATATATATCATGAAAAAGGTCATTAGTAATTAAATTGCTTTATCCAGGCATTCAGCGTTTGTTCATTTCTACGCCAGTATTCTTAACCTTTGTGTTTTTGTTGCCTCGTTCCTTTGTACAAAAGCCGTTACAAATGATCAATTTTTACAATCCAATAAATAATAATTAGTACTTGGAAGGGGGACCGAGACTCGGTAATTTTTTTATTTTAATAATCAACCACATGTTTTGTTTTGATTAAACCATATTAATATAATTTTTTTCAACCACCTGTCAATCATAATTAGTTAAATTATAAAACCTAACAAAATATTTTTCCCAAAATTGACAAATGGTTATATATACTGGGTGATTTTTTTTTGGAAAAAGTTTCAAATATTGTTTGTCAACCTAGAACAAGCTTTCAAGGTAATTTGAGGTCAAGTTCTGTTTTTTAAATGGAAACCTATATTTTTCTTTAGATTGCCTAAATCTTAAAAAAAAACCTTTACAACTTTCATAAGAACTATTTTTTTACACGACATCAAATAATACAAAATATTAAATCAATTAGATCTCAAAAAAATCCAAATAATAATTATTCTTAACAATTATTCAACTTAATTATTAAATAATAATGATCAAATATTTAATTATTAAATAAATAATTTAATAATTTTACGACAATGTTCTCTGACATTCCAAAGTGTCTCTCAAGTCTTCTGGATTAAACATCTTTCTTCAACAAAAAATGCTCCATTTTTATTATGGTAATACAATATAGGGAACTATTTCTACTGGAGTGACACGAGAAATAAACTTTTTTAAATTCAAGAATTTTAAATAGTTCTGTAAAGTAGAAAATAATCTCTTAAATCTGTGTATAACGAAGTTTTAAGATCATTATAAACACTTATTTTCATTGTTGTGACTTTTCAATTTAATAATTATTTATTTAATAATTAAGTTGAATAATTGTTAAAAATAATTATTAAGATTTTTTTGAGATCTAATTAATATAATATTTTGTTTATTTGATGTCGTATTAAAAAATAGTTCTAATGAAAGTTGTTCTGTTTTTGTTTTCTAGATTTAGGCTAGAAAAATATAGGTTTCCGATTTAAAAAACAGAATTTAGTCTTAGAATTGAAAGCTTGTTCTATGTCGACAAACAAAAGCGTAGTTTAGTTTCCCCTTGATATAAATAAACTTTTTTTTGAAACTTATTTTCATATAATGAATGCACTGTTTTTGAATTATAAGACTGTCTCAAGATAAAAAAAAACTCACCCGGTATATAGAATCGGACTCTCGAAAACGGGTCTAACGATATGGTTGAAATTCACGGGTTAGGGGGTTTTTATGTTGACAATAATTTGATCTGTCAGGTTTCATCTTCGGTTAAGATGTTTTTGATAGGTTTTTTGTTAATTGAAATAATTATTCACAGGATGTTTGAATAAAAATTTATAATTAGATTTTTATTAAATTATCTTTTAATAAAATTAATTGGTTTTTTCATTTTAAATTCCACTAATTGATCATTACAAATATTATTATATATTAGAATTTGCCAATTTAAAGATATTTTTCTAAAAAACAATTTATTAGAATATCAATTTCATTCTCTTAAAAAATCCGACAATTCGAAGGATCGTGTGCCTCCTTCTTCAGGATTTAAAAGGGTCAATGAAAGAATAACCTCCCTGTATATTAATATTATTTTTTAATTGCAATTACATTCAAAACTTTTTGGCCATTGATATATCTTGATGATGGCCATAGCTGGTCAAAACGTTGGTAAAAATATAAATTAAGTTTTATTTCAATTTTATTTTATTTTATTTTAATATAAAAATCGACCTTTTTACCTTGAATTTAAAATTAAAAATAATATTAATATATCGATTTTAACTGAATTAAAAAATTACCGAGCATCGCTCGGTGTTCCAGGTACTATATATATTTTTTTCAAATTTATTATTTCGAGCACTGATATTATATTTTCAATCTTTAATTTAAGTATTAATCGATTATTTATTAATTATTTATCTGAAATAAGTATATACTTTTTAAATATTAGTTTTTATTTTGTTTTTAATTCAAGAGAACCGCGAAATTTTTAAATAATTATATTTAATAGTCTGATAGTTGATTCTACATATCGAGAATTATTTAATTATTTTTGAAGAAAAAATGAATTAGCCCTCGACAGGATTCGAACCTGTGATCTTCCTTTCTTTGATCGAGGAATGCTTTTTTTCATTTCAAAAGTTTTTATTTACAATAAACATATAGAGGTATATATATTACAAGATTTAGGCAATAATTGACAGATTATATAATATTCATTACATATTTTCATTAGGTTTACAACCACCTGCCTTGGATTATGGCTTATGTTGCTTTGATTTTTGTTCTTTGTGATTATGATAAACTTCTTTTTTTGATACATATAAGTATATGTGAAATACTTACACCTAGATTTGTTTTTATTAATTGATTCCTTAAGGGGTTTTTCACAGGAAAAATTCAAAGGAACAAAAAACCTATTTTTAAGAAATAAAAAGAATTTTAGGCTTTTTGGGCCTTTGGTTATAATTTGTTTAAGGTGGATTTGTGCTCGTTTATTTGCCACTACGGCGCTGAACGACCTGACAAATATTGCCGTACCGTGCGCGTACATAGCCAAATGGGAGCATTTGTTGAATTGTGGGATGTCATTGATATAAAGAGAAAATAGCTTAGGGCCCAGGACTGAGCCTTGGGGAACCTCAGCTAGAATTTCTTTGAATGTATAGTATGTCTTATTTATTTTGACTTTGAATTTTCTGTCTGTTAGGTAGGAATCTATTAGCTTTATCAAGTAGAGCGGAAAGTTGTATTTTATAAGTTTCTGTATTAGTCCCTGGAGCCAGACTCTATCAAATGCCTTATCGATGTCCAGGAGAAGTATAGTAGTATTTTTTCTTTCAGTCGAGGAATGCGTTTAACAAACAAGCCACAAGGCCCATCTTGTCGAGTAGGGAAAGATCACAGGTTCGTATAAAATTTTGTGACGCAACATTGTAGAAAATGCAAAAAAAAGATGAAAATTTCCATTTTTGGCGGTTTTTTGCTTATAACTCTAAAGCTATCAACTTTTTCGTAGAATAACTGTCTTCCTGGATCAAAATGAAAGTTCATAAAATTTCGCTGCAAATTTGATTTTTAGGATTTTTTTGTCCGACCAACCATTTCGGGCTCAAGCACTAGTCGAAAAATTACCGTATTTTCCGTAAAACCCAAAAACTCGCACTTTTTTGGATTTTTTGTCGAGAGGCTCATTCATTTTTTTAAAAATGATTAAAATAGTTCTCGATATGTAGACTCAACTATCAGACTATTAAATATGATTATTTAAAATTTCGCGGTTCTTTTAAATAAAATTATTTATCTATTTTTATTTTTATTTCATCAAATTGAACATTCTACTAATGCTCAGTTGTTCAAGTTCTGCTTAGACGTTTATTTTTATTTTTTATATAGGATTGATGAGAGAGGATGAATTGTTATATGTATAGTATAATAATAAATGAACGAAGCAGAGCAGAAGCTTTTTTTCTCATTTGATTATAATTCTAGGCGTAATAAAATAAAGTACATAGGATGTTGTTGTCTTCTTAAATGAAAGAAAAAGAGAGAAAGAGAGAGAGATTCAATTAAGATACTGCCCTGCCCTGCCCTTTTAAATAAGCCCTTAAAGAGAGAGAGAGATGGTCTTTTGTTTCTTACCTGAGGGCCCATGTCCCCTTTATCGCCCTTTGGACCGCGCAGCATCGGAATATCTGCGCAACAAACAAACAATCCATTCATAAATATCACAACAATAGCAACAACAATCAATCAATCAATTCAAACAGATTGGATAAATACACTACGATGCAAAAAAAATCGACCCACTAATAAGAACTTTATTAAATAGCAAATTATTTTTAAAATTTTCACAAATATTCGTATAATTTGTTCCATTAACTCTCAAACTAACATATTCAATAAATATTGTTGATAATTTTTGAATTTTATATAATAAAAAAATTAAATTAAAAGATACAATTACAAATTATCCTACTTTCTCAATATCAATTTACATTTAAATAAAATTTTAATAAAAGATCAAATTCCATTTGAAATATCAATAAAATGAATAATTTTGAATTAAGCATCATTGATAGAAAAGATAAAATATACAAAAATGGATATTTCCGAAGTTCAAGAAGTTCAAATTGTGTGCCTAATTAATCAAGGTCTAAGTCAACGGCAAGTGGCGATTACACTTGCAATAAGCAATAATTTCAATAATGTATGGTTCCTTGTAAAAAAATTAAAAATGATTTACTATTTAATAAAGTTTTTATTGGTGAGTCGATTTTTTTGCACTTCAGTGTATATTCAAACACAATTTTTGTATACATTTAATATTCAATAAATATAAATAAATAAATAAATATATCTGGGAGATTATATAATATCTGTAAAGAGAGTATATACAACGCCATCTAGTAGACAAGGCCTCTGCAGTAACCCACAAAATGTTCGTGACGTCACGAAGGGTAATCCATAAGTTCCCGCCTAGAAGCTCTACACTAGTGTTCCAAGTGGCTATCATATTATTGTTTCTCTACGTTTTTTTTTATTTATATATCATTACTAGTTGTATAGTAAATTTTATTCACTTTTATAGAATTATTAGATAGTCCAGTCAAATTGTGTTCAAATTGGGACCATATGGGAAAAGTTTTGGGGTAGTTCTTATTTTTTGCAAATATATATTTTTTGGGCCCTGAATACATATCTGAGGTCTCCCACCAAAATTTTGTGACGCAACATTGTAGAAAATGCAAAAAAAGATGAAAATTTCCATTTTTGGCGGTTTTTTGCTTATAACTCTAAAGCTATCAACTTTTCGTAAATAATCTTCCTGATCAAAATGAAAGTTATTAAAATTTCATACAAATTTGATTTTCTAGGATTTTTTGTTCGACCATCAAGCACTAGTCGAAAATTACCGTATTTTTTCTGTTTCCGTAAAACCCAAAAACACGCACTTTTTTGGATTTTTTCCTATTTTGACCATTTTCGGCAAAGACTACTCTATTTATTTTTAAACTAGATTAAATTTGATACAATTTAAAAAAAGTTTCATCTTAATTGGATAATGTGCCGCAATGAAGTTGAAGTTTTGAAAAAATTCAATTTTTTTGCAAAAAAATCGCAGTTTTTCTTAAAATGAAAACCAGTCATCCTATAAACTTTATTTCTGACTCATTGTCTAGAAAATTCTGTTGACTTGAACGTTTACTTGAACCACTTTTTTGATAAAAACTCTTAGATTTATAGATATCCAGAATTGTCCATGACACTTTTGAAGATTCGGATCACATCCTTTGTAGGAAATTTTATAAACATTCATTTTTAAAAGGAAGGTTATTTACGAAAATTTGATAGTTTTCGAGTTATAAGCAAAAAACCACCAAAAATTAGATTTTTTACCTTTGTTAGCATTTTTGACAATATTCCGGAACGAAATTTTGTTAGGAAACCTCAGATTCGGATTCAACCCACCCAAAAACAACATATATGTAGGATCAAGAAATCAAAACCACCCCAAAATTTCCCTCGAGGGGCCCTTTAGAGAACAATTTAACTGGACTAAAACAATAACTTCAAGAAATTAAAAAGAACATAATTCTTGATTAAACAGATGACATATATTTAATTTAGGTTAGTTTGCCATAAAAAACGGTTTGTTGTTGCCGTTATTCGTCTCATGAGCCCTGCCCTTGGGGGGGGTTCTAAAAATATTGAATTATAAAATACTATATATAGTCTATTATAGTCTCTTATTTAAAATGTAGTAATTAAAATTCTCAAAATGTAGCCAAAATTTGAACTGGATTTAGGAGCCTGTATTTAGGCAACATACTAGGCGCAGAAGAATGAAAGCTGCGTAAGAGCTAGGCGAGTCCAGTTGATGGAATCCTACAGAGCACATCAGGTTTAATTTAAACAGAAATATCAAAAATTACATAATCTACAATTTTGCTTCTAATGGAATTTGCCGCAGAGTAAACAGTTTAGGAGTTATACCGGGTGAATTTTTTATCTTGAGACAATCTAATAACTCAAAAACAGTGCATTATATGAAAAAAAAATTTCAAATAAAACTTTATTTATATCAAAGGCGAAAATAAACTACGCTATTGTTTGTCGAGGTAGAACAAGCTTCTATGGTATTTCTAGGTCAAGTTCTGTTTTTTAAATGGAATACTATATTTTTCATTACTACTTAATCTAGAAAAAAATAAGAACTATTTTTTAATACGACATCAAATAAACAAAATACCTGAATCAATTAGACTCAAAAAACATTCTAATAATTATTTTTATCAATTATTTAATAATCAAATAATAATGATTAAATAATTAATTATAAAATAAATATTAATTAAATAAAAAATTCGCAACAATGAAAATAAGTGTTTATAATGATATTACAACTTCGTTATACTCAGATTTAAGAGATTATTTTCTACTTGCAATAGAACTATTTAAACTTTTTTATGTTTAAAAAGTTTATTTCTCGTATCGGTACCGCGAGATTTCACCCCCGACAAAATATCCCCGACAAAACATCCCCGACAAAATATCCTTCAGACAAAATATACAAAGGACAAAATATCCCCCGGCATAATATCTTCTGGCAAAATATTCCCCGGTATAAAGGAGAATACAAAAGAGACACCCTGCCCGACGATTGGCTTGTTCGGTTTTCAATGTGTGTTTGATTAGAAAAAAAATGAGATCCCGAAACACAACTCGCCCGGGCTAAACTTTCGGAGGCAAATAAACCACTTTTTCATGCATGATCACAATACTTGACCATATATAATTAAATCATACAAATTTTTAATGAAAAGATCATAATTGATGAATTTTTTTCCCGAACAATTGATCTTTCGATCAATTTGTCTTTCAATCAATTTGTCAATCGGTCAATTTACCGGACCGGGTTCTAAACCACTCCCCCGTTTCCACTCAGAAGTATATTAATCGTAGTTTATAGAATGAAAATAAAAGTATTATTATTTAAGTAGTGCTGTGCAGTTTTTAAATACTTTACTGAGTCATGCCATACAAAGAGAGTTATGATGCAAGTTAACCCGTGGTTCAAGACGATAGAGTTAAATTTAAACGTTTCCTCGTTATAAACTAGAGTTAATAGAAGAATGTCTTGTGGTGTGTGCACTCAAGGGGGTTTTTATTTTTTATTTCCCACCCTCTTTACGCCCCCTAGAGAGAGAGAACCCTTAAATGAACTTTCTTCCACTACTCGGCCCGTTTGTTTCGTTTGGATGACATTTAATTGTATTTGTGTTGTTTCGTTGGATCATATGAATTCAGATGCGTAAATTAGGATAATAAAACCACCCCCTTTGCCCCCCCCCCAGGCTATCCACTCTACTTGCGCTTGTCTCGCACTAATTCTAAGAGAAAGACATGCAGAGCACGTTACACAAATGGAATTGCTAGGGGGGGACGGGGCCGGGGACGAGGGTTGTTTGCCCCCCCCCAAGGGAAGCCAACTGTGTCACAATAATTGTTACGGAAATATTTCCAAGACGCAGCCTCTTTAATTGGACCGCTTGGCTAACGATCATTGCTATTTATAGAAATTGAAGGCAAACCTTCTAGACTCTACAAGTTTAATTAACTACGTTTTGTTTACTTGAAGCTTCAAGTGGAATTTTCAATTAGCAGGAGCAGCAACACTCTGTGCAAGGTGATTTATAAATAAATAGAGGGGGCCGGAAAGGGAATTTGTTTTGATAAGGGACGTTTTAGGGTTTTTTTATAATAATTTTCATGACTATTAACTCCCTGAAACTTCACGTTCATTGTACAGGGTGGGGCATAAAGAACCACATTTTCAACAGGTATAAAAACTGAATATACACTGAAGTGCAAAAATCGATCCATCAATAAAAACTTTTGCCAAATAGTAAATAATTTTTAATTTTTTTTACAAGTAACCATACATTATTAAAATTATTGTTTATTGCAAGTGTACTTGCACGCTTGTCGTTGACTTAGCGCTTGATTAATTAGGCAGGTACACAATTTGAACTGCTTGAACTTGAGAAATGTCCATTTTGTATATTTTATCTTTTTCTATCAATGATGCTTAATTCAAAATTATTCATTTTATTGATATTTCAATTGGAATTTGATCTTTTATTAAAACTTTATTTAAATGTAAAGTGATATTGAGAAAGTAGGATAATTTGTAATTTTATCTTTTAATTTAATTTTACTTATTTTTTTATAAAATTCAAAAAATCATCAAGTATATTTATTGAATATGTTAGTTTAAGAATTAATAGAACAAATTATATGGTTATTTTTATAAACATTCGGTCCGGCACACCAACCCCTGGCGGGGAGCGTCTCGTTTTATGGTTAAAATTTTATAGATAATAGCTCACCCGACCACGTGTTTCTGTGACTAACTCTTATGATTCAAGCCTAAACCACTGGACGTATCGAAACTATATTAGCAAGCATATGTCCGTTTCGTATATCTAAATTTTTGTCCAGGCTTATAATAATTATTGTTACCTTAACCAAAAATAATATTTACAGTTGAAAGATTTCTAAAAAGCTATTTAAATAAAATATTTTTCATCAATGTATATATAATCAAAAGCTTGGCTGAAATTTTTTATTTTTTTCTACCCTATTAAAGACGGTTTTAAGAATTTTTTCACGCAACTCTGAACAAGTTAGGAATTTTTGAAAAAAAAAAAGTACCTTTTTTAAATAATCATAACCTTTTCAAAATTTAGTTATCATGATGTTTTTTTTTTAAAATTTTTGTTTTTAAATGTACTTTAAAAAATAGATAGTTTTTTATGCTAGTTTAGTTCTTTTATTGTTTGGCAAGCTATGTTGGCTAACCTGAATTTTTTTAGTTTTCCTGAATTTTCCAATTTTCCGGCAACTTTTCTAATTTTTTTTTTTACGTATTAACCTAAATTGGACTATTACGAACATTATTAAAAAAAAAATTAGCCAAATCGGTCCAGGCATTTGAGAGATCTACGTTTACAAAGAAACAGAAATTCATTTTTATTATATAGATGTTAGTTTAAGAATTAATAGAACAAATTTTATGGTTATTTGTAAACATTTATTTAATTTTATTTAATAAAGGTTTTATTGGTGGATCGATTTTTTTGCAGAGTAGTGTATTTTTGAAAAGAACATGAAATGATTTTTTTTTTTTAAACAAAAGAAATTTTTTTTTATTGATTGTTTATATCTTATAAAAAAATACAAATCTTTTATAAAAACAATCCAAAACACGTTTATTAAAAAGCCAAACGTTTCGGAAGAATTTCTCCTTTTTCAATAAAAAAAGTAAGTATTAAGTTTTTTTGTGTTTTAAACACTATATTAGACAAAAAAAATGGGAAAATACTAGCCCTTTTTTTGAACCAAACTCAACCAAATTTTTTTGTATACATATTCTGTGGAACACCAGAAGGCTAGAAATACAATAACTAACCACCCAAAAATGTGGAGGGGGGGGAGTCAAAAATGAAAATTCTACCCCAAAATTTTGGTCGAAAGGGCTAGAATTTTTATTTTTTGACCCCCCTCATTTTATGTTGATAACGTTCAAATCAACAAAGAATGAGGAGGTTATCAATTCAACGGAATGTCTGTTTTTTTTTATGTTTGTTCATTTATTTCTCTTTACCATATTGACCGATTTCGATGATTTTTTTGCATTGGGTTCAGAATAGTTTCTGATTGGTCCTGTATAAATTTCATTGGCATCGGAGCTTTTTTGTTATGTATGTTCACGTATAACTTCTTTGTTTATGGACCGAATTCGATGATACTTTTTTTATTGAAAAAGGGGTACCTTAGGGGTGGACACATATTTTTTCATGACTCTTAACTCTCTCGAAACTCGCGTTAATTGTACAGGTGTGGCATAAAGATCTACCACATTTTGAAGAGGTATAAAAAAATGAAAAAATTTAACTAGAAAAAAATTGACTATATTTTTGAAAAGAATATAAAATAAATTTTTTTTTAAATGTGTTTTAAACATTTTTTCGAAATTTCCTGGTGACCCAAATTATGATTATAAAAAAAAAATAAAACCGACTTCAAAAAATTAAATGTAACAAATAAAATAATAATAACTCAAAAATCAAATGAAATTCACTAAAAGGTATAAAATAATTATTATCTTATTTAGTTACAACTAAACGACGAAATATTAACATGAAATTACTTTTTGAAGTCGGTGCCAAACAAACTATACCTATAAGCGAGCGTACCCGACAAACGTACTAAGTAAGATCCGTCGAGTGCGATTCATAAAGTGTACCCACTTATGAGGAGAATTTTCAGGTTACGTTTCACAAAAAGTGGGAAAATTCTCCTCATAAGTTATTTATAATGTTTCACCTAGAACCGACACCCAAATCCTTAAAAAAAATTAGGTACCTATATGTTTGGCACCGACTTCAAAAAGTAATTTCATGTTAATATTTCGTCGTTTAGTTGTAATCTAAATAAATTAGATAATTATTTTATACCTTTTAGTGCATTTTATTTGATTTTTGAATTCTTATTATTTTATTTGTTGCATTTAATTTTTTTGAAATCGGTTTTTTTTTCTAAAAATTATTTTTATTTATCTCTTTTTAGTGATGTTATTAATAGTGACTTAATATAATACTTTGCATGCATCTCGTAAGAGAAAGATTCGAGCGAAGGAATCAGATATTGATAATAAAATTCAATTCATTAATAGAGAAATTATCTAGAAACGTTAGCGGGTTTTAAATTAACGTTTTAAGATTGTTTTTTTTTCATAAAATATTTTATTTACTATAATTTCGATTATTTGCTCATAACAATTGGAGATTTCCGTTATTTTGTCATTGATCATATCATCAGAACTTGACCAAATTAATATGGGACCACACCTAAGGTACCCTCTTTCCAATCAAAAAATAATCATCGAAATCGGTCGATAAACAAAGAAGTTATGCGTGAACATACATAACAATAAGCTGACGTGTTCTGATGTGGCCATCCACTTGACTTTACCATACTACCTGGCCTCTCACTTATATTTAATATTTAATAAAATTATTTATAATCATGTAAGGGCGGTTTAGTTTTTGCATTTTTAGATTAATGTGTGCCCACTGATTATGTATACAAAATTTGTGTTGAGTTTGGTACAAGAGCCTATATTTTCATTTTTTGACCATACACCCCCTCCCCCCATACTTTTTCCATTTTTAGACTTCTGTATACAAAATTTGGTCGAGTTTCCTCAAATAGCCAAGATTTTTAATTTTTAACCCCCCCCCCTCCACCCCCCTTAATTTTGGGTCGACATGCACCAAAAATCTAATCAGCTCTTAATCTCAATGGACCAAAACTACCTATGAAATTTGGTTTCCATATTCACACTAGTTTTTGAGCTAGCTCGTCCACAAAAAATTTGGTAACGCACAGACTAACAGTACATTTTGACAAAACAATTATTATCTCGAAAAATATAATTTTTTTATATGTTCACTTATTAGAGCTTTTTTGTAGACCTAAATGACATGGTTCTAGCTAAATTTTTTATTCAAAATAGTTTCAGCCGTTTTTGAGATATTTTGAAAAAAAAAGAAGGAAAAAAACCACTTTTTTCATGCACGATTACAATACTTGACCATACCCTGTATGGTAAAAGTAAAAACACGGCATTATATGGAAAAAAGTTTCAAATAAAAGTTTATTTATATCGAGGGGGAAACTAAACTATGCTATTGATTGTCAACCTAGAACAAGCTTTCGAGGGTATTTCCATGTCAAGTTCTGTTTTGTAATTGGATCCCTATATGTTTCTGTACATATTCTTAATCTACAAAAAAGCCGAACAAATTTCATAAGAACAATTTTTTTATCTCGACAGCGTAAAAGCAATACATAGCAT